>JAZGTL010000021.1:0-570000 GCA_037349345.1 Oemleria cerasiformis
GCTGTGCTACTATACTATTCTTATCGATTTGTGCACTTGCAAGTATTTTATAACTGTTAGAATTGAATTGCATATTTCTTGCTCTTTAATTCCACCAACACTTACTTACTCCGCAAAATAAGAATTAATTACAATTTTTTAGAATTAAAATTATATTAAAAGTATAATTTGTGATACCAAAATCTATAAATTAATAAGTTTGGTGGTGGATACTTTGAAATTAACGGAAATTAATTATTTTACAATTTGTGAAGTTTCTTGTTTGAGTAATATAAAAGTAAAATAAAATTTAAACATGTAATTTAATGTTCATATATAAATGATAGTTATAAAAATGAAATTTTGAAAATGACACATTTTTATATGTGTTTATTTAGAAATCGTCCGGATTGAAATTCTTCGTTTGATCCCTAAACACAAGATAAATAGACAAACGAGACCATGGTTGAAGCCTGAGATGGGGTGAGTTCAATTAGGAACACTCTGATGCCTAAGTGAGTTTAATCAAAGAAAAAAAATTGAAGCAAAATAAGTGATTATTTTTCTGTGCATCAGAGGTGGAGGGAGTATTTGTATTTATAGGGAAAAGTTGTGAGTCCTTGAAGCGTTTGATTGGTGAAAGGAAATTGCAATAAATATGTGACTATACTGGGAAAAATCACTTATGATTGACTTAATAATTAATTCGTAGGAAATTTATTTATTATTGACATTAATCTAATTAATTAATATATTCAACTGGTACATATTTTAACTAAGCGAAGACCATTATATGTTGTGATCATATTTACCAGGGATAATATTGAGATTATATGAATTATAGGCAATATTGACATTGTATGAATCATGGGCTATATAACAACTGTATAATTTTTGAATATTTTATGCTCCCACGATATGAAATTTAAATTTGAAATTTGTGACTTTTCAAATTCCAAATTTTTTTTTTCCTTAGAATTTTAGATTCTTATATTTGTGCGCCCACACAAAAGAATTGATACATAAAAAACTTGAAACCCTAACTTTTTAACAAATTTCATATTTTTGTCCTCATCCAAACACACCCTATGTGAAAATGAGTTTGAAACTTAAAAGTTAAATGAGCTTCAAACTCTATAGGAAAAAAACTGTTGATTTAATAATTAAGCATTTTTCAGCTTAAGCATATATAGGCTAGCCAGTGGGCACCACTCTCATTATTTAATTCAAACTATTTTTCTTAATATAATGTCACAGTAGACAGACTCACAGACATTAATTAATTACGTAAATTATAGTTGGGACTTGGGAGGAGATTGAAATTGAGTTCAGGGGCACTTGGGGTTGCCCTTTCTGTTCTTCTTGTCCCTGTAGCAAGGGCACTCATGCTTGTTCCCATAAGTCCCAGACGGCACACACTTGCACTCTTCGCAGCATATCCCACAGTACTTGATGCACCGATCTTGGACTCCGGCCACCGCACACCGACTCGAGCACTTGTCGCTGCAATACTCTGAAGATATATCCATCCATCATCAACAGGCTAGGGTTAATATATATATATATATATGTATAGGAAAAGTACAATTGCCATCTGAATAGCCATCCATCATCAACGTACAGGCTACGGTTCATATATATATATATATATAGAAAATGCATCGTCGCTAAACTTTAGCGTCCTTACTTAAATTTTAATATTAGATCGAGTTTGTCCTTGAATTTTACCCAAAGGGTAGAGATGTGGAATTTCACATGACGGTTTTTTAACGGAAGGATATCTATCGTTTTACATTTGAGTAAAATTCAAAAACGATATACTCTAATATTGAAATTTAAGAATAATTGCTTAAATTTAGATAAAATTTAAGAACATTGATAATCATTTATCTTATATATACGTATAAAAAAAAAAAATATATATATATGGAAGCTACAAAAGAAATAATCAGAAGTGCGTGTGGCTAGCTAGCATACTTGAGGTGGGCTGAGGCTGAGGCTGAGGCTGAGCAATGGCTAGATCCATCAAAGAGGAGCTAGAAAGAAGAAGAAGAAGAAGTGGAAGAAAGTAGAGCTTCTTCATCTTCATCCGCTTTTGGTTTTGGCTAGTAAATAGTATTATGTTGTTAACAAGTGAAATTGAATGAGGGCAGTGTGGAAGATTGTGAGACCTCAACCTTGGCGGTCGCTATTAATACTTCATAGTGGGAGACAACTACACTAGTACACTCTAACAACTTTTGATTGATGCCACCTAACCCATTTATTTACTTTCCTATTAGTTTATAGGACCCTGATTTTTCTTTTCGATTTAAGTAGTAAACCATTAATAATATTATATTTGTAGATTATATTTATACATTATATCTATCAATTAGTAGAGTTTATATATATTTATATGTAATTTATAAATTTGATATCTGTAACATTTTTCTTCCATTTATCTAAAAATTGGAGATCGCATTTTACGTAATTACTGTTCGGGTGATTGCATGAATGCGCGAGATGATCATTTATAAATATTTCTTAATTTGTATCCTCTCATTATTTTTGTTTTCTTCTATATAGGATGGATTAGTGATTACATTAAAAGGATGGATATGTAAAGTAAATGTAAGCAAGGGCTCACAGCTGGAGTGGACCAGTACTACCTTCCTCGTTTTCGGTGAGCCGGTGGGGGCGAAAGACAGTACGTGATGGTTTATGTACGCGATTTTTCACGTGTGAAAGTTGCTACTGCCTTCCTTGCTTGGCTGTATGTGCAAAGTGACTTTTATTTATTTATTTATTTTTATAAAGGGAGCTGTTTTATTCAAAAAATACTTTAAGAGAGTAATTAGATAGATTCTGAGTCTATTAAGAATCCAATCGTGAATATTAGGGTTAATATTATTAAGATTATAGAGTCTGGTTAGTGGCCCACTCCCTTCAACACTGATATTGTCCTCAATTTACCAGTATCACTTGTACAGTACGACATGTGTGAGGTTTTATTACAAAAAACCTCGGTATTGTTGGGAAAAAAATAACTTATTATATATTGCATTTTCTTTTTCTATTATTCCAATGTGGAATTCTTCAATACTCCCCCTCACGTGAGACCACCACTTAGTGGGGCACAAGTGGAGCTAATGCCACATTGGTCATTAAGCGCAGAAGCAAGGGTAGGTAGTAAACTCGATAACTAGGGCCATAGAAGATCCATCTTGGGCCCAGTCAAATTCCGCTCTGATACCAACTTAAGTTTAAGGTTATGAATATTGTGTATATTGCTCTCCTCCAATTGGAGGTATTTATAGTCTTTATAATAGAATCTTATCTAGGAAAGAATTAATATATTTACAATTATAATAAACCGATTCATATCAACACTCCCCCTCAAGGTGGTGCATATATATCACAAATGGTCAGCTTGACAAGTGAATCGTTAAAAATTGCATTACACACAACCTTAGTCAAGACATCTGCCAGCTGTTATGCAGTGCCAACATACGGTACTTCAACTATCCTCTCCTCAAATTTCTCATAAATAAAATTCCTATCAATTTCTACATGATTCGTTCGATCATGCGGTATTGGGTTCTAAGCATACTTAATCGTTGACTGATTATCGCAATACAATTTCATAGGTTTGTTAATAGGAAGTCCCAACTCCCCCATAAGCATTTTCAACCACAATAACTCATAGATACCTGATCAGTCGTTATTTATGCATCATTTTGATGTCTTTATATGCCTCTCTTACATGTCTTTTGAATGATTTCGTGCCATCAATAGTAGAAAATGATCAATCTTGTGAGACTTGTGCAGAGTTAGAAAGATAGGTAAAATCTAGAAAGAACGCAAAAAGAATGACTCAAATCGGAGTCCAGATGAAGGAGATATCCTCATTTCAATATCAGGTCCTGAACGGGGTCCTAAGTGCGCCAGTGCGCCTATTTTGGGACACTGGCCAAGTACCTCATATCAGGCCCTCCGGGTCTCAAACCTGTGTTTCATGACATCAAGGTCAGGTCCTAGAAGTGCCAAGGTCGCGCCAAGGCAGGTCGAGGACATGTCCCAAGAACTCCCATCCGAGCCCCGCTGTGAGCCTAAGCCCGGGGTCCCTGTTCCGCCAGCGGTGGATCAGAGGTTCTCCGTCTGCGCTAAGCC
Organism: Oemleria cerasiformis; assembly: GCA_037349345.1. Lineage (NCBI taxonomy): Eukaryota > Viridiplantae > Streptophyta > Magnoliopsida > Rosales > Rosaceae > Oemleria > Oemleria cerasiformis. The sequence goes on from JAZGTL010000021.1 coordinate 4,132, forward strand.
TGACAACATTTGCGCCAAGCCTGATCGAAGATACGCTTCTACTATACTCATGTTGTGCTTCAAAAGCGCAGTCCCAGATACTGATTACGAAGACAGTCCAAAATTCAAGTTTGGCCAGCTTGTATTCACACTCCCAACCGTGCTCTGATTGGTTCTAATAGATTTAAGGACTTTGTAATTAATTAAAAGTACAATAACTTTCCCTATCCTTATAGAACATGGTTTTACCAATCCTTATAGAATATGGTTTTACCAATCCTTATAGGACAAGGTTTTCCCTTTGTCTATAAAAGGGAGCCTTTGTTTAGTGTTTTGGGGGATTAGAATCAGGCAAAGAGGAGGCAGAGAGAGAGAGAGTTCCATTTTGGTTTTCTAGAGAATTAGGCACGATATTTTGAGAGAAAATATTTTACACATAGATTATTGGACGTGGAGCTTGGAGAAGAAGGCTCTGCCGTGTCTTCTGCTGCACCTGTTCTTAACAATCTCTTCTGCACCCTTATTTTCATTATTGCAATTTACTTATGATTTCAATTATATTTGTTTCAATTTCAGTTATGTGTGAGTAGTCGTTAGGATTAGGGCTGCTTGAAGCCCTAGCCATGTTAGCTTATTGATTGGATTTCTGGCTCTTGATTATGATTGCTATGCATGCTGAATAAGTTGGATTACTATGCTTAATGACCTTAACTTATGCCTATAAGATTAGCTACCTTATTTGCATATAATTATAGATGTAATTGCTTGATTGACCGTCATATCATCTTATGATTTGGAGCATCGAAAGTATTCTTACTTGTAATCTTAACTCATAACGACCTAGGATTGCATGTCACTTTGCTAGGCTAATGTGGTGTCATTAAATTCTCTTTAAACTTCATGCATCATCTTAAAAGGTAGGTGATAGACGTTCTATGCATATGCCCTGTTTAGAACATGCTAAGTAAGAGGGAATAAGATGTGTCTAGTGAACCAACGCCAGGTCCTAGGCACGGGCACCTAATTCAGAAAATGCATAGTAATTAGGTCAAGGAAATCTGGTTAAGAGCTATAATTGGTTAGAGTGGATAGTAAGCCTTAATTCGCCTTAGTTAATAATCAATCAACCGTTATTTTCTGCATTTTATTTTGCTTGTCTTTGAATTTCAGTTCCCACATCATAAACTCCCCCTGCGTGTGTGTGTGTGTGTGTGTTTTCACTAAGTTAATAAATCTGAACTAAAGTGGTCATAACGTTGATACAAGTCCACGAGGGATCGACTCTTGCTGTGCTACTATACTATTTTTATCGATTTGTGCACTTGCAAGGATTTTATAACTGTTAGAATTGAATTGCATATTTCTTGCTCTTTAATTTTACCAACAAGTTTTTGGCCCCGTTGCCGGGGACTTGTCCCTCAACGGTGCCCATTCAAGTTTAGATTTGTAACTTAGTTTTTCTTTTTGTTAGGTACCCGTGTATGTCATTCCAAGGTTCAGTGCACGGGTCATCAAGTGGACCATCATCGTAAACATCTTCAGTCCACGGCTCCTCGCCACCAAGCCCAAGGAGGATGGCGGACCACAGAGAAGAGCAGGGCCTGGAACGTGGCCTAGTACCACAAACCCCACGACGCCTTAAGGATTTTTCCATGCCCCATGTCTCGGAGGATCAATTTCCAATTGTTTTTCTCGAGTCAACAGTGGCAAACTTCGAATTGAAGTCGGGGACAATTCACATGCTGCCCACATTCCACGGCCTTGCTGGCGAGGACCCGCACTTTCATATCAAGGAATTTGTTGAGGTTTGTTCAACACTACGCATCAATGGTATGACAGAATCTGAAATCCGCCTGTGGCTCTTTCACTTCAGTCTCAAGGATCGCGCCAAGACATGGTTTCATTCACTGGCGTCGGCTTCCATTCACTCTTGGAGGGACTTGACGTCCAAATTCTTAACACAGTACTTTCCCGTGGAAAAGAAAAATGAGTTAAAGTCCAAGATCATGAACCCACGACAAGACATGGAGGAGTCTTTCTACGAGTTTTGGGAGCGGTTCAATCAGATGCTACGGGCGTGCCCCCACCACCATATTGATGCCCATCATCTTATGCTATACTTCTATCAGGGCTTGAAGACTAGCGATCGGACAATGGTGGACTCTTAATCCCAAGGGATTCTAGAAGGCACAGCCGAGGAAGCAAGGACCGCCTTTGAGAACATTGCTCAAAGGGAAAAACAGTTCAGCTACAGGGGTCCCTCCTCTAGAGCTACGGGTGATGCATCCGCCAAATACAAAGATGACGCCATTGCTCAGCTCACGGCAATGGTGAAACAGTTGTGTAGCGAGAAAGCCAAAGAAGTTCACATCTGCGAGGTATGTTCAATTCAGGGCCACAAATCCCAGGACTGCCCGGTTGTGGAAGATGCCAACTTTGTTGGAGGGTTCACAGCAATTCTCGACCCCGAAATGACCCATATTCCAACACATACAATCCGGGGTTGAAAAATAATCCAAATTTCCGTTGGAGCAACAATCAAGCAGCCGCAAATCCCTTGCCTCCTCCTGGATTTGAACAGCAAGCCGCAGGCCCTCAGGGGAACTATCACGATCCTTCGTCAAATAAGAATGGCGGAAGCAAGTCTCTTGAGGACTCCCTCCATATCCTAACTCAACAGCATGCTCAATTCATAAAATTCATGCACGATAGCCAGAGTCAGACGGGAGACATGAAAAATGCAATTGCAAACTTGGAGCGTCAAATGGGACAGGTGGCGAACCAACTAAATCAGCGAGAGCAGGGCAAGCTACCGAGTCAAGTCCTGGTAAATCCGAAAGGATTTCACAATCCTACGGCTAATGCCATCACGCTGGAGAGGGAAACACTACTTCAAGACCCCACATATGCCACCCTCGCAGGACCTGAAACCGAGCCTCAACCTACTCTGCCAAGGATCACCGACCAAGGAACGCCGTAAAACATGCCACGGCCAACACCTCTAGCGCAGAACCGGCCCAACGAGTCACCAAGTGCCCTACCGCAAGGAGGACCTGACACTGCGCCTACTTTGGCCACGGCTGGCATGCAACCTGCTCCTAAGCCCAAGTCGCAGCACTCGAATACTTCTAACTCTAAACCTCAGAATTCCAATTCTAAAAAAGTTACTTTTGAGTTAGCTAATAATGTTGATTATCCATTTCCTCGCAGGTTCCAAAACAGGAATAAGCAAAGGGAGGACTTTGAGGAAGAGATCATCAGCATGTTGCAGAAGCTTCAGATCACACTGCCTTTCCATAAAATTGTCAAGCGCATGCCTATCTTTGCGAAGCTGATCAAGGACTTAGTTGCAGGAAAGCGTGGTTTTAGCTCCACGGACACCATTGACATCCCTAAGGCCTGCTCGGCTGCCCTTTTGCGCATGCCCCTTAAGGCCAACGATCCTGGGCCTCCATCCCTTCCATGTGTCATTCAGTCAAAAAGATTCGAACATTGCCTTTGCGACACGGGAGCATCAGTGAACATCATGCCATTCCACATTTACAGGTCACTCAACCTAGGCGCACTCAAACCCACGCACCTATGTGTCAGATTGGCTAACACTTCTGTAACCAACCTAATGGGGGTTCTTGAGGACGTACTGGTACAAATCGGAGATACATGCATCCCTGCAGACTTCTACGTACTAAGAATGGACAGAATTGACAAAAGTGAGGAACCTCCCCTCATCTTGGGAAGGCCCTTACTAGCCACAGCCGAGTGCCTCATCGATGTCAGAAAGGGCCAGGTCTCCATCAAGGTCCTAGACCAGCTTCGGACATTCTCCATCCATGACACCATCCAGTACCCTGCCGAGCCTATTGTAGATTTTCCGTTAAACACAATGGACTTACTGCTACGGGAGACAATTGCTCAGTCTTGCATGACGGATGACCTTGAGAAGGCCGTTACTAGTAACCCACACACTGTGGATTCACTTACAGATAGCGTGATCGAAGAGGTACGAGGCCTTGACATCATGCCAGCCCTCCCATTCCACAGGCCTCCCTTCGAAGCGTTACCACTCACAAGTCAAAAAACCCTGCCGTCCATCATAAAGGCTCCTGAACTCGTGCTGAAGCCCTTGCCCGAGCACTTAAAGTATGCATATTTGGGCGACAATCAAACCCTTCCAGTCATCATTGCGTCTACCCTAAGTACGAAATAGGAAAAGGCATTGGTTCACGTCCTTAAGGTCAATCAAACGGCAATTGGATGGACAATAGCTGCCATCAAAGGCATAAGTCCCACAAAATGCATGCATCGGATACTGCTGGAGGAAGACTCCAAACCATCACGGGAGGCGCAGAGGCGATTGCATCCACCTATGAAGGAGGTCGTGAAGAAAGAAGTCCTAAAGCTTCTGGACGTTGGAATCATCTATCCAATTAGTGACTCCAAGTGGGTGAACCCAGTCCAGGTCGTGCCAAAGAAAAGTGGGATCACAGTGGTTAAAAACGAGCAGGATGAGCTTGTACCTCAATGGATTCAAACAGGATGGAGAGTGTGCATTGACTATAGAAAGCTAAATAAAACCACACGCAAGGACCACTTTCCTTTGCCCTTCATTGATCAAATGCTCGAGCGCCTGGCTGGACACTCCCACTATTGCTTCTTGGACGGCTACTCGGGATACAATCAGATTTCTATTGCACCCGAAGATCAAGAAAAAATAACATTCACATGCCCATATGGCCCTTTTGCATACAGAAGAATGCCGTTTGGATTGTGCAATGCCCCAGCTACCTTTCAGCGTTGCATGATGAGCATCTTCTCCGATATGGTGGAAGATATATTTGAAGTATTCATGGACGACTTCTCGGTGTTTGGACATTCATTCGAACTGTGCTTAGTTAACCTAACCCGAGTACTGGAACGGTGCAGAGAAAGCAACTTAGTGCTGAACTGGGAAAAGTGCCATTTCATGGTACAACAGGGAATTGTCTTGGGTCATGTGATCTCTAGCCGAGGCATAGAAGTGGACAAAGCAAAGTTAGACATAGTAGAGAGGCTGCCGTACCCCACAACAGTCAAAGAGGTTCGATCGTTCTTAGGGCATGCTGGCTTTTACCGCAGATTCATCAAAGATTTCTCGAAAATCACAAGACCTTTGTGTGATCTTCTAGCCAAGGACGCCACATTTGAGTTCACTAAGGAATGCCGTGAGGCATTCAACACACTCAAGGCAAAGCTCACGGCATCACTCATGATCATGCCACCGAATATTTTCTTACCATTCGAACTAATGTGTGATGCCTCGGACTTCGCCATAGGAGCTATTTTGGGACAGCGTGTTGACAAGCTCCCTCATGTCATTTACTACGCAAGCCGAACCCTGAATGATGCCCAGCTGAACTACTCCACCACCAAGAAGGAGCTCCTTGCTGTTATCTTTGCCCATGAGAAGTTCCGCTCATATCTAATTCAAACCAAGGTCATAGTATACACGGATCATGCTGCCTCTATGTATTTGCTCACTAAAAAGGACGCCAGGCCAAGGTTGCTACGTTGGATGCTACTGCTCTAGGAATTCGACCTTGAAATCAGAGACGAGAAGGGCAGCGAAAACGTGGTCGCTGACCATATGAGCCGATTGCTTCACAGTTCCAATGAAGAGGCCGATCAGTTGCCCCTCCTCGAGACCTTTCCTGACGAACAGCTATTCGCAATCCAAGCTATTGATCCATGGTAAGCCGATCTCATTAATTACCTTGTCACTAAGCAAATTCCTTCATCTTTAAACAGGTACCAAAAGGACAAGCTAGCTAAACAAGCTAAGTACTTCATATGGGATGAGCCGTACCTATGGAAGTATTGTCCAGACCAAATCATTCGGCGCTGCATCCCCGAAGACGAGATGAAATCTGTCTTGACATTTTGCCATAGCTTGGCATGTGGGGGCCATTTTGGAGCTAAGAAGACAGCCCTCAAGGTACTACAAAGTGGACTCTACTGGCCCACACTTTTCAAGGATGCACACGAATTTGTACTCACTTGTGACCGCTGCCAACGCCTAGGTAACATCGGCCCTCGAAATCAAATGCCATTACACCCTATTCTTGTGGTCGAAATCTTCGACGTATGGGGCATTGATTTTATGGGGCCTTTTCCGAATTCCGTTGGCAATCTTTATATTCTGCTTGCAGTTGATTATGTCTCCAAATAGGTGGAAGCAATTCCCACTAAAACTAACGACGCCAAAGTAGTGGTGCGTTTTTTGTAGAGTCACATCTTAGCCAGATTCGGCGCACCTAGGGCAATCATCAGTGACGGGGGGGCACACTTCTGCAATCATTCGTTTGTAGCCCTAATGAAGAAGTATGGTGTCGCCCACAAGGTCTCAACACCGTATCACCCTCAAACGAGTGGCCAAGCGGAAGTGTCCAATCGGGAAGTAAAGGCCATATTGGAGAAAACGGTAAATCCTAACCGCAAAGATTGGTCCAGCAAATTGAATGATGTGCTGTGGGCCTATCGGACCGCATACAAGACCCCGATTGGCATGTCTCCCTTCCGGCTTGTTTTTGGAAAAGGCTGCTACCTGCTAGTGGAATTGGAGCATAAAGCATTCTGGGCTATTAAGCAGATGAACATGAACTTCGATGATGCTGGAATACATAGGAAGCTTCAGCTAAGTGAATTAGAGGAGTTGCGAAACGAGGCCTTTGACAGTGCTCGTATCTACAAGGAAAAGACCAAAGCTTTCCACGACAGGCGCATTCAGCCCAAGGACTTTGACATCGGACAGGAAGTCCTCCTCTTTGACTCCCGGCTCAGACTAATGCCAAGTAAGTTGCGTTCAAGATGGACTGGACCATTTATTATTACTAACGTTTTTCCTCATGGTGCAGTTGAAATCCAGCACCCGGAACGGCAGGATCCATTCAAGGTAAATGGCCACCGCCTCAAACACTACTTCAAGGACCTCTCTAATCCAAGCGCAGTTAACCCTTCAACTCCGCATGCGCCCAGCTCCTAGAATGACAACCCCGTCTTGCCTAGACGTTAAATAAAGCGCTCCTAGGAGGCAGCCTAGCCTTGGTTTGTATTTCTCACTTCCTTTTTTGTTTCTGCCCGTTATATCTCTCAAACCTTTCTACTGTTGTCATGCTTACTGCTTATCACATTGAGGACAATGTTCAGTTTAGGTTTGGGGGTGTGGATTTAAAATTTTGCATATAGAAACAAGTAGGTTTGGGGGTGATACACGGCTAAGACATTTAAATTTCTGCTTGTGATTAGTATGATAACTTGTTAATAGGAATGTATATGCTAAGTTAACTATCTTTGATTTACTAAGAGTCATGCCATGGTCAAGTAGTTCATAATTTGCACTTCACAATGCCATGTTTTAAATGATTAAGTGAACGAAATAACTGAATTTGAGTTAACCTTAGAAAATTAGTGGAGACTACCCTGTGAGATCTTTGAGCCTAATTGCCATTCTTTCTGAGGGATATACTTGTTTCTACTCTTAAACACTCATCACTTTTGTTCTTAATTGTTGATCTCATTACATCATATTTGCATTGAATTTTAAAGAACTAACATCATTTAGATACTCTTGATTTAATGTGTGGTTTGCCATAAGAAGTGATGTAGGCTATGTAAGCTTTAACCTCTAAAGGCTTGATCCTACCCTATTGCATGCTCCCTAAGGAAATTTTGAAGCCAAACACTCAACCTTTTCTTTCATCACCCAAAGTATAACCTAACCGAAATACTTAGCCATTCATCACAGCCATACCCTATAACCTCAGTTTGTGCTAAGGTTGCCGTAAATGAGATTCATGGTGAGAATGAGAGGTGAAAGAAGATGATGCCCAATTCAAAGGACATTGGCGTCAATTGAAAGTTCAAAAGTAGAGAAAAGCTTTACAAGTTGCAAGCTGCACGAAAATTTAAGGAAATCATTGCATGATCTTGGTTCAATTCAATTCAAAAGAAAGAATAGAAAAACAAACATTCAAATCAAAAGAAAGAAAGAAACGTTGAGAAAAAGTGAAAAACAAAGTGAATTTAGCCAAGTGAGCCAAGAGCCTCAAAATAAGCCACAAGAGCCTCAAAATAAGTCATCAAGAAAGCACAATGCCGTGGGCCTTAAGAAAGGATTCAGTTCAGAAATTCCAAATTCAAGTCATGACTTCTCATGCCTTGGCACAGCTCAGGTTCTTTGAATCCCATCCTTCCTTGCTAAACCCGAAAGCTTAACCCCATTACAACCTAAAAAGGAAGACCTAACTGATCTTATGGACAATCATGCTGAGGATTAAGGTATGTATCTATGTTCTTAAAGTTCAATTCCTTTCATGAGATCTTTATTTCCATAAAGTGCTATTCTTTATTGTTACTCATATGTGATTAAATTTGAATTTCATAACATAAACTCATCACATACGCTTGAAAAGAGTGTCAGCCTAGGATTCTTGTGCGAATTGAGAGTTGCCTAGTGAGGATTAGAGTCGAGGCGAAATCTTTCTAGGGCACTTAGATGAAGTTGTTTTCAAACATGATCACTTCAAAATTTTGGCATTTATACACGTACACCTTCACATGACACTCACAGCTTTGGCATTCCTTTTAGTTCTGCAAAGCATGTTTACTTACTTTAATTCTTATTAGCTTGTTAAGAGTACTATCTCTAGTATATTTTTGTTTAAGTAAAACGTTTGTGGGTATCGTGTTGTTATAACCCTCAGGAGACAAAACTCCTCCTACTAAGTGAACCTAGGGGTTTAAATGTTCTATCTTAACTAAAATCGAGTCTTTTCATTTTGTTAGCGTTTTTTTTGCTCAAGGACTAGCAAAAGATAGGTTTGGGGGTATTTGATCAGTCGTTATTTATGCATCATTTTGATGTCTTTATATGCCTCTCTTACATGTCTTTTGAATGATTTCGTGCCATCAATAGTAGAAAATGATCAATCTTGTGAGACTTGTGCAGAGTTAGAAAGATAGGTAAAATCTAGAAAGAACGCAAAAAGAATGACTCAAATCGGAGTCCAGATCAAGGAGATATCCTCATTTCAATATCAGGTTCTGAACGGAGTCCTGAGTGCGCCAGTGCTCCTATTTTGGACAACTGGCCAAGTACCTCATATCAGGCCCTCCGGGTCTCAAACCTGTGTTTCATGACATCAAGGTCAGGTCCTAGAAGTGCCAAGGTCGCGCCATGGCAGGTCGAGGACATGTCCCAAGAACTCCCATCCGAGCCCAGATGTGCGCCTAAGCCCGGGGTCCCTGTTCCGCCAGCGGTGGATCAGAGGTTCTCCGTCTGCACTAAGCCTGACAAGATTTGCGCCAAGCCTAATCGAAGATGCACTTCTACTATACTCATGTTGTGCTTCAAAAGCGCAGTCACAGATACTGATTACGAAGACAGTCCAAAATCCAAGTTTGGCCAGCTTGCGTTCCCACTTGCCAGCTTGCATTCACACTCCCAGCCGTACTCTGATTGGTTCTAATAGATTTAAGGACTTTGTAATTAATTAAAAGTACAATAACTTTCCCTATCCTTATAGAACATGGTTTTACCAACCTTTATAGAATATGGTTTTACCAATCCTTATAGGATAAGGTTTTCCATTTGTCTATAAAAGGGAGCCTTTGTTGAGTGTTTTGGGGGATTAGAATCAGGCAAAGAGGAGGCAGAGAGAGAGAGAGTTCCATTTTGGTTTTCTAGAGAATTAGGGACAATATTTTGAGAGATAATATTTTACACATAGATTATTGGACGTGGAGCTTGGAGAAGAAGGCTCTGCCGTGTCTTCTGCTGCACTTGTTCTTAACAATCTCTTATGTACCTTTATTTTCATTATTGCAATTTACTTATGATTTCAATTATATTTGTTTCAACTTCTGTTATGTGTGAGTAGTCTTTAGGATTAGGGCTGCTTGAAGCCCTAGCCATGTTAGCTTGTTGATTGGATTTCTGCCTCTTGATTATGATTGATATGCATGCTGAATGAGTTGGATTACTATGCTTAATGACCTTAATTTATGCCTATAAGATTAGCTACCTTATTTGCATATAATTATAGATGTAATTGCTTGAGTGACCATCATATCATCTTGTGATTTGGAGCATCGAAAGTATTCTTACTTGTAATCTTAACTCATAACGACCTAGGATTGCATGTCACTTTGCTAGGCTAATGTGGTGTCATTAAATTCTCTTTAAACTTCATGCATCATCTTAAAAGGTAGGTGATAGACGTTCTAGGCATATGCCTTGTTTAGAACATGCTAAGTAAGAGGGAATAAGATGTGTCTAGTGAACCAACGCCAGGTCCTAGGCACGGGTACCTAATTCAGAAAATGCATAGTAACTAGGTCAAGGAAATCTGGTTAAGAGCTATAATTGGTTAGAGTGGATAGTAAGCCTTAATTCGCCTTAGTTAATAATCAATCAACCATTATTTTCTGCATTTTATTTTCTGCGTGTGTGTGTGTGTGTTTTCACTAAGTTAATAAATCTGAACTAAAGTGGTCATAACGTTTATACAAGTCCTCGAGGGATCGACTCTTGCTGTGCTACTATACTATTCTTATCGATTTGTGCACTTGCAAGGATTTTATAACTGTTAGAATTGAATTGCATATTTCTTGCTCTTTAATTTTACCAACAATACCTTTCACCATTGCTTGGTATTCCGCTTATGCAATTGGCAGAGATACAACTTTCTCCTTCTTACTTTTCCAAGTACCTAAATTACCTCCTACAAAGGTAAAATAGCCAGAAGTTGTGACATAACCCCTCCCAAATTTCCCCCTCGAAATCCATGAGAAGCCCTGCTCCCGTCTGACAACACCTGAAACTCCATCACGATTCCCGAAATACCCTCCCAACACCAACCAAATGTTAAGAGAATGCTATCTAAAATTCGGCAGAATCTCCCCTGTAAACTGGTCAAACCGTGTTTCAAGTATCAGATGAAGGATTTAAATACTAAACCAATAATCCAAACAGTCCAGATAAAGATCACATCCAACCAACTCAAACAATCCAAACGAACCCCCAAGTTCAAATTATCCAAACTATCGAGATAATTTACAATAAAATCCCAAAAGGTCAATCAGAGCAACTAGGTTGAAAGTTAAATTTACAAATCCAACAAACCCAACATAGTGGTAGTACCGATAGCAACGCAACTGAAAGATGATGGCTCCGCCTAGGGATGTACCCTCGTCGTACTTATAGGGGTTCCGAGATAACTTCTCTGTACTTACTTACTATGCCTACCTATCAGACGCAATATAGCTTACAAGTCACAGCTGAAACCTCGGAATAATGGTGGTCTGAAAAGGTAACACGCTCTGACACCAAATGTCAATAGGCCAGACACTACTGAAACCTCTACTGTAATAACACAAGATAACTGACTTCTCAGCCTCTTGTGAACCGTCAATAACTTGTCAATCTGGGTCACCACCCACACCAACCCGCTGACCCAGATGACGAATGAACCAGACTTGGTTGAATTGAGTCTCACTGACTTGCCCTGAGTCAAACTCGATATCCCTGCTCCTCCAGAGCACCCCGAGTGGTAAATCGATATCCCGGTTCGTCTAGAGCACCCTGAGTGGTAACTCAATATTCCGGCTCGTCCTGAGCACTCCGAGTGATGACTCGATATCCATGCTCCTCTAGAGCATCCTGAGTGGAAACTCGATATTCCAGCTCGTCCTAAGAACCCCGAGTGATTACTCGATATCCCTACTCCTCCAGAGCACCCCGAGTCGTAACTCGATATTTCAGCTTGTCCTGAGCACCCCGAGTGATTACTTGATATCCCGGCTCGTCTTGAGCACCCCGAGTGATAACTCGATATCCCAGCTCCTCCTGAGCACCCCGAGTGATAACTCGATATTCCAGCTCATCCTGAGCACCCCGAGTGATAACTCGATATCCCGACTGGTCTAGAGCACCCCGAGTCGTAACTCGATAATTCAGTTCGTCCTGAGCACCCCGAGGGACATCTCGATATTCCAGCTCGTCCTGAGCACCCCGAGTGATAACTTGATATCTCAGCTCGTTCATACCACCCCGAGTGATAACTCGATATCCCGGCTCGTCCTGAGCACCCTGAGTGATAACTCGATATCCCATCTCGTCCTGAGCACCCCGAGTGATAACTCGATATCCCGGCTAGTCCAGAGCACGCCGAGTGGTAACTCTATATTTCGGCTCGTCCTGAGCACCCCGAGGGAGAACTCGATATGAAGGCTCGTCCTGAGCACCCAGAGTGATAAATCGATATCCCGCCTCGTCCAGAGCACCTCGAGTGGTAACTCGATATTCCGGTTCGTCCTGAGCACCCCAAGTGATAACTCGATATCCCGGTTCGTCCAGAGCACCCCGAGTGATAACTCGATATCCCTACTCCTCCAGAGCTATAGTAGACCTCAACGATATGGCGAAGAAGGATCCCTCGAACACCAACATTGGAGAACCCCTCGACGATCTAGTGGAGACATACCCTCTAACGCCAACCGGAGAACCCTCAACATTGTAGCGGATAAAGACACCCTCCACGCTAATCACCGGAGAATCCCGTGGTATACCCAATTCTTGGAAGTATGCATACCTCGTGATTCCGAAAACCCAGTTTGTTCACGATACATCCAAAATACCGTCTAAAGGAAACCCCAGCCCCAAGGAACCCTTGATATAAACATATCCCCGCTACTATAACTTTTCGAGTCAAAACTCGCCCCATTGGACAACCAATACCGCTGGGATTACTCAAACGGGGCTCTAAACGAACTCCTATGGCCTCAAAACCACCAAAATATGATCCGGAATGTCACAAAACCCTAGCCACGTGGCGCTGTGACACCGAAACCAGTCTCACGCATCGGTAGAAGGCCGAGCCATGCGCCACGCGCGGCCACTCGCCCTAACGCACCATCATGCGCCCCCATGCATTGGCACTGTTCACGGTGGAATATTCTGTCAATCCTAACGGAATATTCCGTCAATCTTGATGAAATCAAAATATTCCGTCAACCCTGACGGCGTTAGGGTTCTGTCAACCGCCATTAACCTTTGATGGAATATGCTAACACCGTCAGCATATTCCGTCAAACCCTTGACGACGTCAGTTGACTCAACGGTCAATTGACGGCTGACATTAGCAATCGCCGGCTGAACCACTCACCGGAGAAGACGACAGCGCCCTCTTCCGCCGCTGTCCGTCGGCCCTGGAGTTTTTCTGGCGACTCGCTGGGGAATACCGTCGCGCCGCCGCGAGTCGATGTCCGCCGTCGCCGGAAAACTCCATTTCCAGCCGACCTTGAAGTTTTTCTAACTTCTTCAAAACTCAACCGTTTTTCACAAATTTTACGTCTAAATCTATCTACTCGAACCTAGGAATTCAAAAATGACCTCAAAACAATAAACTCGTACCTGTGCTGGGTGAAAAATTGACCGAAACTTTCGATTTTTCTTTTCCTCGGTCTGGCGTCTCCCGCGGTTGTCTCCTCCGATGGTTTATACGGTTGTGATTGTGGGAAGGAGGAGATTCCGATTAGTTCCACCAACATGGGCGACATAGCCTTGAATCAAAGTCCAAATTTTGGGTTTTCTTGGTGTTTTTAGGTCACACGGGTTTGGGGTGGGGGGGGGGGGGGGGGTGGTGTGGGTGTCCACAGAGAAAAAGAGTAAGAATAATGAGGATGATGATAAGATCAAAACAATTGCGGTTAAAAACAAATATCTACTCCTGCCAAATTACCAAAATACCCCTGATAATCTAGACCCGTAACTTTCACACACGAACTTCATTTCCCGCGTGCCGCTTGTCTACGAACTCGTGAGTTCATGACCTATGCAACGGTACCCGAAACACAGCTAAAAGTGTCTCGAAACAAAATTTGACTTTCACGTCCCTTAACAATCAAGGGTAAATTCGTCTTTTGCAAAATAATTTACGAAAATTCAATAATTAAATTTTTGGGTCGTTACAAATCACCCCCCTTAAAGAAATTTCGTCCCTGAAATTCCCTTAACTCAAGTCAAAGGGCCAACCTCCTGCTTTAAGTTCTCTCACGTCAGCACGGACACGAACTGGGCCTCAGAAGAACCTGTGCACTCTACACACAGTCTCGACAACAAACCGTAGGCGAGAAAAACATCTTGGAGGCACCATAATCCATTCAACACGGAACATACCTCGAAACACGTCTATAAGCCTGAGAAGTCCACTGCGGGTCCTACTCCCAACATGACTTCATCACGTCACATGACTGAACATACCTCGAAGCTAGGTGTCTGATAGGGGTACGTGTACTACGTGCAGTCAGTCTGAATGATCTAACGGAGCACTACCTTTCAACCCCAGCATCGGTGAAAACAATCTGGCGCAGAAATACCCTCCTACGCTAGTCGGAGAAAACCTTGATGATTACGTGATGGAGAAGACCCTTCATCATGTATAAAACAATGCGTGCATACACAACATTTCTTTTCGAACAAGTTCATAAATATAAGCCAAAAGCTTATCGGAAAAATCCATCTTTTGTAAAAACATTCGGTGGGGCCCACGAAATATAAATAATGAAAACATTCCATGGTTCGCAACCCTGCTTTGAAAACCCTCCTCAAAGGAGTTCAAATCATGTAAATCAACCTAGACACATCAAACCACAATTCTCGAAAGTCCCTCCACACACCCGATATACCTCGAGTTGTGCAGAACCCTGTACTATGCATAGACAGCCTCAACGACCCGACGGAGAAAACCCTCGACGCCAGCGTCGAAGCCCTCAACGAACCAGTGGAGCAAAACCCCTCAACGCCAGTTAGAGAAAACCATGACCATGCACACCCGATATACCTCGAGTGGTGCAGAAACCTGTGCTATGCGTAGACAGCCTCAACGACCCGACAGAAAAAACCCTCGACACCAGCATCGGAGAACCCTCAACAACCAGCGGAGCAAAACTCCTCAATGCCAGTCGGAGAAACATCGACCATCGGGATAGAAATTCAGTGAAAACCAAATCCGTGTTTTGAAATCTTCGTGTATGGATGCATTGTTATCTACAAAACCAGGGTCCACTCACCAGCAACAACGTCGCATAACTCGCCCGTGCATCACAAGACCTCCGCCTCCCTCAGTTCAAGGTCGCTGCAGAGATAAACGTCTCGAAGGGATCTTGTTAACAAGAATCCTTAAATAATTTGCACAAAAGTGTTCGTTCTGCAGGAAGTTAAACCTAGAGCTCTGATACCAATTGTAAGGACCCTTCCCAAATTTTGCCTTGAAAACTGCGAAAAGCCCTTATCCCGCCTGACAACTCTTTTTCCACAAAATTTACTATCAGGAATACCCATAATTCGTAAACATATTAAATAAACCTTACAGGGGTTCCGAGAGAACTTCTTTGTACTTACTTACTACGTCTACCTGTCAGACGCATGATAGCTTACAGGTCACAGCCGAAACCTCAGAATAGTGGTGGTCCGAAAAGGAAACACAATGTCGGTAGGTCAGACATTGCTGAAACCTCTACTGTAATAACACAAGACAACTAACATGTCAGCCTCTTGTGAACCATCAATAACTCGTCAATCTAGGTCATCGCCCATGTCAACCTACTGATCCGGATGACGAAGGAACCAGACTTGGTTGAATTGAGTCTCACGGACTTGCCCCGAATCAAACTCGATATCCCTGCTCCTCCAAAGCACCCCGAGTGGTAACTCAATATTTCGGCTCGTCCTGAGCACCCCGAGTGATAACTTGATATCCGTCCTCCTCCAGAGCTCCCCGAGTGGTAATTCGATATTTCGGCTCGTCCTAAGCACCTAGAGTGATAACTCGATATCCCTGCTCCTCCAGAGCACCCTGAGTGGTAACTCGATATTCCGGCTCGTCCTAAGCACCACGAGTGATAACTCGATATCCCGGCTCGTCTTGAGCACCCCGAGTGATAACTCGATATCTCAGCTCATCCCGAGTACCCCGAGTGATAACTCGATATCCCAGCTTGTCCTGAGCAGTGATACCTCGATATCTCGGCTCATCTAGAGCACCCTGAGTGGTAACTCGATATTCCGGCTCATCCCGAGCAACCCGAGTGATAACTCGATATCCCGGCTTTTCTTGAGCACCCCAATTGATAACTCGATATCCCGGTTCATCCAGAGCATCCCGAATGATAACTCAATATTTCTGCTCGTCCTGAGTATCCTGAGTGATAACTCGATATCCCGGCTCGTCCTGAGCACCCCGAGTGATAACTCGATATCCCAGCACGTCTAGAGCACCCCGAGTGATAACTCGATATCCCTGCTCCTCTAGAGCTACCGTAGACCTCAACGATATGGCGGAGAAATATCCCTCGAACGCCAACATTGGAGAACCCCTCGAAGATCTGGCAGAGACATACCCTCTAACGCCAATCAGATAACCCTCAACAATGTAGCGGAGAAAGATACCCTCCACGCCAATCATCGGAGAATCCCGTGGTATACCCAATCCCTAGAACTATGCATACCCCGCGATCCCGGAAACCCAGTCCGTTCACGATACATCCAAAATATCGTCTCAAGGAAACCCCAGCCCCAAGGAACCCTTGATATAAACATATCCCCGCTCCTCTAACTTTTCGAGTCAAAACCCACCTCGTTGGACAACCAATACCGCTGGCATTACTCAAACGGGGCTCCAAACGAACTCCTATGGCCTCAAAACCACCAAAATTTGATCCGAAATGTCCCAAAACCCTATCCACGCGTCGTCGTGACCCTGGAATCGGTCCCACGCACCGGAAAAAGGCCGGGCCACACGGTATCACACATTGTCACGCGCCACCACGCGCCCCCACTCAATAGCACTATTCACAGTGGAATATTTCGTCAACCTTGACGGCGTTAGGGTTCCGTCAACCTCCGTTAACCTTTGACGGAATATGCTAACGCCGTCAGCATATTTCGTCAAACCCTTTACGGCGTCAGTTGTGTCAACGGTCAACTAATGGCTGACGTCAGCAACTGCTGGCCGAACTAGTCGCTGGAGAATACGGCCGCACCGCCATCCGCCACTGTCCGTCGTCGCCGGAGTTTTGCCTGCGACTCACCAGAGAAGACTGCCGTGTCTCCGCGCGACGCTGTCTGTCGGAGCCGGAAAACTCCATTTCCGGCCGACCTTCAAGGTTTTCTAACTGGTTCAAAACTCAACCATTTTTCACAAATTTTACGTCTAAATCTATCTACTTGAACCCAGGAATTCAAAAATTACCTCAAAACACTAAACGCATACCTGTGTTGGCCGAAAAACCGACCGAAACTTCTTATTTTTCTTTTCCTCTGTCCTGCGTCTCCCGCGGTTGTCTCCTCCGATGGTTTGTACGGTTGAGATCGTGGGAAGGATGATATTTTGATTAGTTCCACCAAAAAGGGAGACATAGCCTTGAATCAAATTCAAATTTTGGGTTTTCTTGGTGTTTTTGGGTCACACGGGTATGGTGAGTGGGGGGGGGGTGTGTTCCGAGTGAAAAAGAGTAAAAATAATGGGGATGATGATAAGATCAAAACAATTGGGGTTAAAAACAAATATCTACCCCAATCAAATTACCAAAATACCCCTGATAATCTAGACCCATAACTTTTGCACACGAACTCAATTTCCCGCGTGCCGCCTGTCTACGAAATCGTGAGTTCGAGACCTACGCAACGGTACCCAAAACACATCTAAAAGTGTCTCAAAACAAAATTTGACTTTCACGTCCCTTAACAACCAAGGGTAAATTCATCTCTTGCAAAATAATTTTCGAAAATTCAATAATTAAATCTCCAGGTCGTTACAATTTTTCCCTCTATAAGTAAAACAATGCATGCATAATGGAAAATCATTTTTAAATAGCTACTTAAATAAATATAATTACGAAGAACTTATCAGAAAAAATCATTTTTAATTTAAAACCCAGCAGGACCCACGAAAATCTGTGCAACGTAAAACAACCCATGGTCCATAACCATGCTTTGAAAACTCTCGATGAAGGGGCTTAAAATCACAAGAAAACCTGGACACACTACACCTTAAAATATCTCACCATCCCCTAATGTATATGGAGGACAGTCCAACGCGGGGACGTGTCGTCTAACCACTGCCGAAAATACCTCAAACTAATTGCTAGAGAACCGAGAGGTCCAACCCGGGGACCTACTCCCAGACACACATATCCAAAAATACCTCAAAGATATGCGGCTAAAAACCTGTACTACGCTTAGACAGCCACGACGAGAGTATGCCGGAAAATAATTCAACGTCATACGTCGAAGAAATAACCTTCAACGAGCACATGACGAAAAATACCTCCACATCATGTGTCGGAGAAATAATCCAACCCTCAACGAAGACATGATGGAAAATACCTCGACATCATGTGTCGGAGAAAAACCATAAGGACCGGGGATTGTACACATAGGGAAGACAGTAGTGTGATCTCGAAATCCAAATTGAAATTCTTTTTACCAATCCTAAGCCAAAATCATAGAAAACTCGGGCCAAAGCCCTTAATCACTAAATCCAAAATCCCGGGCCTAAGCCCAAAACCATATGCTCGGCCGAAGCCAAAATCCAATATGTTCAAAATCCATATGACCAAAATCCATAAAACCGGTCGTAGCCCCAAAACCTCAAAGACTAGGCTTAAACCCAAATTATATAATCCAAATTCGTTTCAAAGATCATTATCAAGATCTATAATCGATAATAAAGAAATCGTTTAAAAATAATTATCCTCAGTTCCCGAGACCCATGAAAATAATAAATCATTTTAGAATCATTCCATTTAATTCCCGAAATTCGTAATCAATAATAAAATATTAGAACATAACAATATGCATGCGTTACAATTTAGAAAAACAAAGTCCACTCACTGGAAACTCAAATAAGCTCAACTATGAGCTGTGCGCTCCTGTGCTATCCTCGGAGCAGTATCACCTGTAAAAGTAACAATTGGGATTACTAAACGATCATTATAAACCTAAAATTCGACCTCCTAACCCCCGAGAGTATGCATGAGTCCTAAACACGTTCAAAGTAACTTAGGACATCCAAAACAGCCCCTAAAAGAAATTCGATGGACTCGAAACCCTCGCAAACATATCCGGAACATTGCAAATACCCTGACAAGCATCGCTGTGGGCTGAGGACGGACCCCACACACCCTCACACGCCTCCACGTGTCTCCCACTCTCTCCACTTAAGACTGCAAGGCGTACTCGCCTTCAACCTTCAGTCGCTGACTAGAAACCCCCATTTCCGACAGAATTTCAAAGCTTCATGACATCTCCATTTTTCCACCAAATTCAACGTTCTAATAGTCAAAATCTATCTACTTGAGCCCAAGAACCCAAAAATGAAGTCAAAATTGAAGTGATTGTGATGGAAGGAAAAAATCTAGAAATGAGGAGAGAGAGAGAGAGAGTGAGGACTTAAAAAATATCTTGGGCCAAAATTACCAAAATGCTCTTGATGGTTCTAGACCCGTAACTCTCACAAACATACTCCAACTTTCGTGTGCCGCCTGTCTACGAACTCGTGAGTTTGAGATTATGCAATGGTTCAAGAAAAACTGCCAAAAGTATTTCCAAGCAAAAATTGGCTTTCGAACCCCTCCTAAACCCAAGAGTAAAATCGTCTTATTTTAAAATTATTTACGAAAAATTTACTAATTAAGCGTACGGGTAGTTACAAGTTGACCTTCTTCTTTCTCCCTTAGCCCCCCAATTATAATTTGTATACCCCAAAACATATGCATGCCCATGTCTTGAGAACAACAACCTTTTTCCCAGTGTAGATTTCAGATACCTCATAATCCTCAACACATCATCCATGTGTTCTTCGCCCGAGTTATGCATAAAGTGGCTCACAACACTAACAACATATGAAATATCAGGTCTAGTATGAGACAACTAAATCACTCGCCCATCTAACCTCTGATATCGTCCTTTATCAGCTGGAATTTGATAAGAGCATTCTTCCATACCATGATTCTGTTCAATAGGATTTCCAAATGGTTGACACCCAAACATTCCAGTTTCCTTCAGTAAATCTAGTACATACTTCTGCTGAGACAAAAAAATACCACATTTGGAGCGGCTAACTTCAATACCCAAAAAATACTTGAGACTACCCATATCCTTCATGTCGAAATCAGAGTACAAATACTCTTTTAATTTTCCCATCTCTTCAGAGTCATTACCAGTTACCACCATATCATCAATATAAATAATAAGTGTTGTTAATTTACTTCCCACCCTCTTTAGAAATAAGGTGTGATCAGCATTGCTCTGTTCATATCCATAGTTTTTCATAGCAAGTCGAAATCTTCCAAACCAAGCACGTGGGGACTGCTTCAGACCATATAGCACCTTCTGCAATTTACAAACAACACCACAATTATTTGGAGCTATATTTTCTAGCGGTAATAACATATAGACTTCTTCGTAAATCTCCATCCAAGAAGGCACTTTTTTTACATCATACTGCTACAAGGGCCAATCAAAATTTGCACCTAAGGATAACAAAACTCGAATAGTAAGTACAGTCTGACAGGTGTAGAGTTTTATCACAAAAGGCCTCGGTATTGTTAGGAGTAGAACCACTCATTATATATTGTACTTTCTTTTTCTATTCTTTTGATGTGGGAATCTTCAACACTCCCCCTCATGTGGGACCACCACTTAGTGGGCTACAAGTGGAACTAATGCCACATCAGTCATTAAGCGCAAAAGCAAGGGTTGGTAGTAAATCCAGTAGCTCGGGCAAGGTAAGCCCTATCTTGGGCTCAGTCAAAACCCGCTCTGATATCAACTTAAGTTTAGTTTGACGACCACCCATACATAAAAATAAACTAAATTTGTATATTTATTTGAGGAATGACGCAGAAAGGGGGGGGGGGGGGGGGGGGGGGGGGGGGGCCGGCCGGGGGTTTGGTCCGGTGTTCACTTTTCGTTTGGAATTACTTTTGAAGGTTTTTCTTAGACCGTGGCGTAGGTCTCAAACACACGAGTATGTAGACAGATGACACGTAGAAATCGGAGTCCGTATGGAAAAGTTACGGGTCTAGAAAGACCATAGGCAATTTGATAATTTTGGAATCAGGGATATTTTAAGTCTTCATTTTCTCTCTCGTTCCAGAATCGCCCAAAACCTTATCTCTCCTCTCGATTCTCTCTCTCTCTTCTTTGCGATCAGCCAAAAATGCCCCACCACGTTGGCTCCATTTTCGACCATACCAGCCGTCGCCACCACTACCGTTAGAACCACCGTGATGAGATGAACCCAGCCGTACCAACCTCCACGGTCGACGACCACGAATGCAATATTTGAGGGTGAACAGTAGTTTGGTGATTTTCTAGTTTTCTGACAATTTTTTGGCCACCATAGGTAACATCGCGAATTTTTGACCTTGGATTTGACTTCCTAGGCTCGAGTAGGTAGGTTTAGACTAGTGGATCATGAAAATCGACTGAAAAATGATGAAATTAGAAAATCTTGGGATTTAGGCAAAAATGGTGTTTTCCGACCGATGACCACTTTGCCCGCGACGGAATATTCCATTGGTCAACGGCCAGACCATTAGTTAACTAACGTCATGAAATTTAAACGGAAGACGCTAACACCGTTATCATTTTCCGTTACAAGCTAACGACATCATAACGGAGGCGTGGGCTGTGTAGTTGCTTGTGGGCTTGCGTGGGGGCAGTCGCTGGCGTGTAGCAGTTCGTGGTGGCAACTGGAGGAGTTTCTCGGCTACTGGCCAGCGCGTGGCAGGCCAATTCCAGCCCACGACGGAGTGTGGCACAAGTTTCTGGCGTTCTGGAGCTGTTTGTACAGGTATCGGGTCCATTTGAGGTCGTCTTGGGGCCCGTTTGAGCATCGTAAAGTTAGTTTGGAACCATTTAAGGACATGAGAGGACCTACGGAGGTTAGGGTCTTGGGTTTAAGGCAAAGAATTATCGTTTATTGATGCCAGGTGTCACTTTTGACAAGCATGGTGGCTCCGGAGGTTCCGTAGGACCGGAAAACTCAGAGTTGAGCTTGCTTAGGCATTCAGTGAGTGGACTTTTGTTTTCTAAAGCTTATTGCATGCAAATTTAACGTTTTAACAATATTGTATGATGATTTATGATTTTCGATAACTATGAACTTTGAATTGTAAATGATTGGGGGCTACAGGCCGGAGATGTGTTTTGGCTTCGGCCTAGCTATGTGGTTTTGGGCTACTGCCTTGGTTAATGATTTCTTCGACGCATGATGTAGAGGACTCCGTCATGTGCTCGTCGAGCTATCAGCTTCAGCCAGAGATTACGGATTAACGCTGAGGATTACAGCTTTAGTCGGGGATTACGACTTCGATCGGGATATCAGGTGATGACCCGAGTTATTGGGTGACAACCCGGGATAGTGACGGCCCGGGATTATTGACTTTGGCCGGGATTTAAATCGCATATCTTTAAGTTATTTTCAGATATGCGTGTCTAGGAAGTAAGTCCTCGTGTTGGACTGCCCGGGATATTGGGCAAAAGCCCGAGATATTAGACGACGGCCCGGGAAATTATGCGACAACTCAGGATATAGGGCTACAGCCTGAGATATCGGCTACGGCTTGGGATATCAGCTACGGCCGGGATATTGAGCTACGGCTTGGGATTACGACTACAACATAGATATCGGGTGACGACTAGGATATTGAGATACGATATGAGATATCGGCTTCAGTCGTAATATTGTGCTATGGCCCGGGATATCGGCTTCGACTGAGATATTGGGCTATGGCCCGGGATATCGGGTTCAGCCGGGATATTGAGATGGTGGGTACAGTTGAATGTAGTATGGGTTCCACTGCTTTAATCAAATGGTTTCCGGTAAGTTGTATATAGTTATATATGGATCTTTGTCATGTATGTATTATTTTATAACGAGGTGGGAATTAGTGGTATTTTATTTATTCAAAGAATTACGCTCTTAATATTCTTTTAACCACTCACGTTTAGATTTGGTTTTGTACCCTCCAGGCTATGCGCAAGATGAGACTTCGAGACTAGGAGGAGACATCATATCTGCTGCGACCTTACCTTGTAGGATTTTGCTGAATTTCTTTAATTCTTAATTCTAGACCTAGTATTCTCTGAATACCTTACGGGTGTAGTTGTGGACATTGGTTTGGATTTCTTAGTTTGTTTGACAGGTGAAGTTTCTGGTTTGAGCCTTTTTTATAGGGAGATTCTTTCGGTAGAAATTCATAAATTTGGTAGTTAGCATAAGGGCAATTTTGGAAGGACTTTGAGTTTCCGGGGTTATCAGACGGGAACATGACTATTCTCGGATTTCAAGGGGGGAATTCGGGAAGGGTCCTGTCATATAGGGTTATGAATATTATGTATATTACTCTCCTCCAATTGGAGGTATTTATAGTCTTTATAATAGAATCATATATGGGAAGGAATAAATACATTTACAATTATAATAAACCGATTTATATAAACAAATAGCACAATCTGTAAAAGATCTGTGACCTAATTAGGTTCACGAAAAACTAAAATAAAAATAAAGGATACAATTGCTTTCAAACAACAATTTAATTACAAAGAAACGACGACATGATTCAACAGCCGAGTGTAACCTGTGAAAAGCGTATAATGCTGCCTCGTTAAAAAATCTTAATTTCCTGAAAAAAACCCTGGGAGAAAAACCAAGGCAAATGAAATAGATTGCAGCATGGTGGATGCTATGTGAGGAGACTGGCCATTCCCAAATAGAGACCTGGCATAGCATGACTGAGGAGAAATTGCAAAAATGAGAAAATAGAGAATGCATTAGGGCCAAGAATGTGTCTTGCTAAATAAAGCCCATTCTAAAAAAGCCCAAGGACGAAAGCTTATCTGACGAATTTGGAAGTTCAACTTAACTGCCGAAAACTGCTTCCGACTGAGTGTTACTTACCTGCACAATTGTAGCAACAACCCCGGTAAAGGCAACAGTCATGGAACCAACCCACTCCCACAAAGGCCAAAATGTAGAACCGATATCACTCCATCAAAGATTAATCACCAGTAAACAAGGAAATCTAAAGTGTTCAAAATAAATACAATTAACAAGTATATACTGATGAGAAACAATAAACACTGTAACAATAAGGAATGACAATAGACACTGAAACTATGAAGAATGACAACAACAATTAAACACTGCAATTGTATTACTGTGAGGAACGAAATATTGGTAAAAAGACAACTCGTTCCTTGATATTTCAAGGGAGAAACAATTATGAATTGGTAGAAGATCAAACACAATTACAATGACAGTAATGTAATGAATTTTGACAAAAACATGTCTTGTCATAAACATATTAGCTACTATGCCTTTTTTGTTTCCATAAACCATTGATCCAAGCGATCGACTACTTCCGTTTTTAGTTTGTAAAGATTTAGGAAACTGATCTGGCAAATTCTATTTTGGATGAAGAGAATAGCGACAGGATGAGGAGGATCCTATAAACAGTGTTGGCCTTGGACCTTTAATAGAAAATTGGTACTTGAACAGTAACAGTAAATATCCCTTTAATATACCCCATAATCAGGAGTTTGATTTGAAGTTGAATGTATTTCGAACTTAATTGAAAATTTAACCCAAGTAAAAAACAAAACTGATTAGTTTAAATTTTTGAACAACAAGGGGCCGGGAACAGAGAAACAGAGAAGAAATAGACCGAGGTAAAGAGGAAAAGTTCAATTATGGAGTTTTTCATCGGTCATTTAATCATAAAGTGGAAGAGTACGTAGGTTCAATTAAAACTCAAATCATATATATATATATATATAGGGCTTTTCATCGGTCATTTAATCATCTGCCTGCAAATAACTAAAAGTAAACAGAGTGATTAAAATTAAACAAATACAAATAAAGAACCTATACGTGCTAAGACGTGTGAATCAAATTCTGATACATGAAATCCATACGAACTTGTCCAAACAAAATTGATTAACCAAATAATGAAACCATCATATTATGGCGCAGGCATAACTCAAAATGAGTAAAATTATTCAAAAGTACAAAACTTTTACTAAGACGAATTTAATAATCCGCAAAGGGGAAGAAATAAGAAAATACTTATCTGGGTGAGGGAGAAGAGCCAAATGCTTCACGTTGCCCATAACTCGAATTGCTGTCAACAATGAGGCGAGCAACCGGGCATGATAGGCATGATGTTGTCCCTCTTTAGTTTTGATAGGGGCATTGTTTCTTGTCGAAAATCCAAAATGCAAGGCTGTCCATGTTGGCGTAGGTGCACGATCGATATACTGGAGCACGTACTCGACCGATTATAAAAAGCAAAGAAACTGTATCTCGACTAGAACGAGAGAAAGATAGAGGGTGGGGGATGGCTGGATTTTGGATGTCGACTTGGTGGTAGGAGAGGGGAAGAGAGGGACAGAGGGAGGAGGGAGGAGGGATTTGGCTGTTAGGCGACGGTTTGGGATTGTTGCCAGATGAATAAGATGACGGTTTTCAACATAAAATTATTTCTAGAAAAATAATTTACTTGAACAGAGATTGGGAGGCGACGGCGTCTTTGGGAAAAAGGCTTGCGTTGGTCTTCATAAAAATATATATATGCCAAGAAAACCTGAGATCTTGTAGCTGCGATACCTAAATTTATTTCTTTCATTAATTTGTACAGTAAAGGGATGGTTTTACCCATGATGGTTTAGTGGGTTCAGGGTCACTTTTTATTTCAAATAACTTTTGCAAGTTTTCTAAATAATTTTGCATAAGACTCGTTCTCCCGAGTTTGTGGACATCTAGTATACATAAATCAGAGTTCGAATGAAAAAATTATTATTAAAAAGCAAAAAAAAAGGGTAATTTTGAAATTACAAAAACATGGCATTTAAAACCCTAGGGAGAGCTCTTTCTCTCCCTAACCCTCTCTCTCCTCTTCATCGCATGCAAAGCGCGTTGACTGACTTTGGATGGCCGAATGTCCACCTTATGGCCATCATTTTCCACCATTCTTGAACTGAAACATTCTTCTCTTCAAGCTCTAGCATTCCCCAAAAGAACCAGTCCATTTCACCCCAATTTGTTTCGAGTTTAGGCTCGAAAGAACCGGCTAAAACACCCCCGTGAAGCCTAGTCTTCTGACCAAGATTCCGACCACCTTTAGCATTTGTTTGCTGCGATTCTTTTTGCAACACATACTGTGGCTCCAGCGGCTTCGGAGGTTAAAACCACTCAAGGTTGAGCTAGCTCGGGACTATTAGGGGAGGGGACTTTTGAATTCTAAAGTATCATGCATGTATACCTATTTTTAATGATTCCATTGTGGATTTTCAAAAATGAACTTATGTTCAGACTTGTGTTTTTTTTTCTATTCTAGTGTGAATGTTATGAATTTCCAGATCGAGTTGTGTTTGACTTCAGTCAGGGTTTGTTGTTTGGGCTTCGGGCCAAGGGTTGATTGTTTAGGATTTAACCATTGTTGCTTGTTTCGGCTTCCGCATGGATTGGGTGATTTGACTTTGGCCCGGGATTTTGATTTCGGTTGTTTTATGCCAGGGTGGTGATTATTTTCTTTGTTGGGTTTTCGGGCTTCACGGCTACATGGGATTATACGTAACATCCAAGTTACTTTCATTTATCGTCCATGTGGTATCGAGTATCTCACCCATGTGTGCTAGAGGGATTATTTTTTTCTGACCGCATGATCTAGAGATGTTTGCTATCATGCTTGCTATCATGATCTAGACGAGCAAGGATAATGAGATGCTTGCTATCATGCTTGCTTCATAGGGCACGGATAATGAGATGTTTGCTATCATGCTTGCTCGTCTAGAGATATTTTTTCCTGATATGAAACCATGTGCCCTATTTAGGGCCAGGATCAAGAACCTCGAATCAAACCATCTGGGTCCTAGAATCATGTGTGAGGACCATCAAATTAAGTCCAAGGTGGGTCGAGGTTCGTGCCAAGACGTGTCCTTGACATTTCTCAAAGACAACTCATCCGTGCCCTAAAGCGAGTCCTAGAGCTAGCCTCAAACGAGCCATGGCGAGTCCTTCAGAGCTCTTAGCCAAGTCCAAATTGTGTCCCCTAACACACCTCAAGCCCGCGGCCCAGCCCAGCTCATGGTCCAGCCCGTGTCCCTGCTAAGTTAGGAAAGCAGTCTTAGGGTTTCATTAAGGTTATTTTAGGCTTTTTGTTGTC
The DNA here is from genome assembly GCA_037349345.1 of Oemleria cerasiformis. NCBI lineage: Eukaryota > Viridiplantae > Streptophyta > Magnoliopsida > Rosales > Rosaceae > Oemleria > Oemleria cerasiformis. Next base: position 31,378 of record JAZGTL010000021.1, read on the forward strand.
AGTTTCAATTCCTGGTTTTTAGGGGACGCCCTAGGTCTAGTTAAACAATGTTTTCATGCTGAAAGAGGGTTCGAACCCTTTTTAGCCGCATAACACTTTTTACAGTGTTTACGTTTTTGAGTTTTTGTTCATGTTTTGAAAGAAAGCTGAACGCAGGGAGTAAAGGAGAGTGCTTGGGCGTGTCCTTGGTTCACCATTGATCTCAGTGTTTTGTCTTCTTCTTTTTCTTTTACTTTGCAATAATGAAATTCTTTATCGTTTTATTCAATACCATGTGTGAGTAGTTCCATTAGAATTAGGTTTGCTTGAAGCCCTAGCTATGTAGTTCCTCAATGTTGTTTTGGCCCTTGGTTTATATTATGTTGAATGCTAAATATGATATAGATTACTGTACATCATGAGCTTAGTTTTTGTTTATGAATCTGACTAATTCGTTTATGTAATCTATCGATGAATAATTGGTTGTTAGACTAGTCATCTTCTTGTGATTGTTAGGCATCAATGGTATATGGCTTTACATATATTTGTAATCTGAATTCATGACAACCTAGATCATTAATCATCTTCTAGGAATAGTGTGGTGTCATTAAATTCCCTTCATGCTTCATGCATCATCTTAATTAAGTTGATACACGTTTTAAGCAGGGAAACAACATAGGACATGCTAAGTAAGAGGGAATAAAATGTGTAAAGTAAACTGTAACCAGACCTCAACGGTGTCCATTGCTTTAGGTTACTAATTCAAGTTTGCTACTCTTTCAAGGTCTATGTCCAACTCGTTCTCCGCTGAATAACTTGCATACATCAAACGGAAATTGGAGCTGCATTCTCACCAACCTTTCCCTTCCTACAAAGCTCAGAGGATCACCTTACATTCTCTGCCAACTTCACCACAATTCCCATCTCCACAAGCATCCCCGCCATCATTACCTCCAATGGCTGAGGAACATGTCCTTGCCAACCATGCACCACGACTTCTGAAGGAGTATGATACTCCTCATATATCTGAGGATCAGTTTCCTATTGTTTTCCCACCATCTACTGTGGAAAACTTTGAGTTCAAGTCAGGAACCATTCATATGCTCCCCAAATTTCATGTACTTTCAGGAGAGGATCCTCATCTACACATCAATGAATTTGTGGAGGTTTGTTTTACATTGAGGATATACGGCATGACTGAGGCCGAAATCAGATTGAGACTTTGTCACTTTAGTCTCAAGGATCTAGCCAAGGCATGGTTTCACTCCTTGGCCCCTGCATCTATCACATCCTATATAGACTTATCTTCCAAGTTTCTCACCCAGTACTATCTCGTGGCCAAGACTAACAAACTGAAAAGTGAGATCATGGACCCACGACAAGCAGAGGATGAGTCATTTTATGAATTATGGGAAAGGTTTAACCAACTCATTCAATCATGTCCTCACCATAACATTGATGACTGCCACCTCATGTTGCATTTCTATGGGGGACTGAAAAAGTGACTATGTAATGGTGAACTCCCAATCTAAGGGTGTCATAGAGAGCACAGCCGAGGTGGCTAGGACAGCGTTTGAAAGTATTGCTCAACAGGGGAAGCAATTCAGTTATAGGGGACATCAACCCAAAACTCTTGGAGGAGTAAGCAGGGACAAGGATGACGCCATTGCCCAACTCACAGCAATGGTGAAGCAGCTGTATAATGAAAAAGCAAAGGGCATCCATGTGTGTGATGTATGTTCTGTTCAGGTGCACAGCTCTCTAGAGTGCCCAATGGTTGAAGAATCCAACATGGTGGGAGGTTGCAATGGAAACCCACGACCTAGGAATGATCCCTATTCCAATACCTACAACTCGGGGTGGAGGAACCATCCTAACTTTCGATGGGGTAATAATCAAAACGTTCAGAATCCACCATCTGGATTCCACAATCCAGCCGTGGCTGCACCAGCTCCAAACCAAGCACCACCGTAGCCCCAGGCCCCTCACACTCAAGGGAGTGAACCATGGGCAGATGCCATGCTCAAAACCCAAAACATGCTCCAAACCTTGACTCAACAAACCATGGCTCATCAACAGCAAATCACAGCTCATCAACAAAAGATTGACAAGGCCATTGCCAACTTGGATCATCAGATGGGCCAACTTGCTACCCAACTAAGTCAGAGAGAACAAGGTCTGTTACCAAATCAAGTACTGGTCAACCCTAGGAGATTCCAGAACCCCACGGCCAATGCTATTATACTAAAGAGTGGCACTAATCCCCAAGGCCCGCAATCTGTCCCCTATATAGTTGAGAGTGATGTATCAGATGATGATGAACCCTATGTTGAGCCTTTGCCGCAAGGCATGTCAAAACCTGCACCTCAGGTTAGTGCGCGGCCCAGACCGCAAGACAACTCTGTGACCCTACCACATGAGCAAATTAGGGCGCAGAATGAGCCCTTGGACTTACCGATGTAGGACACGCTGCGCCAGAGTGCAGGAAACATCCCTGGACAAGTCCTGGGACATGTCCCAGCCACGCTATGGCTAGAAAAGACAGGGCACCCGATAAGGCACAGCTTTCTGAATTCAGACTCAGCAGGACCCCCAACAAGCTCAGAACGTGTCCAAGCCCTGGTCTAAGGACAAGGACCTAGTTTTAGACCAGACAAAACTTTCGGACTCTGTTGCTCCTTGTTTTACTAAGAAAGTTCATTTTGACTCAAATGATGATGTTATCATATCTTTTCCTCGCAGGCTTCAAAATAAGAACAAGAAGAACGAGGAATTTGAAGAAGCAATCATTAGCATGTTGCAAAAATTGCAAATCACTCTGCCATTCCACAAGCTAGTTAAGCACATGACAATCTTTGCCAAGCTTATCAAAGACATGGTAGTTGGGAAATGGGGTTTTACTCAAATGACATCATAAATATCCCCAAGGCTTGCACTGCTGCCCTATTCCGCAGGGCCATCAAGGCTAGTGATCCCAAGCCTCCCACACTTCCTTGTGTTATTCAATCTAGAAGGTTTGAATGCTATTTATGTGACACATGAGCATCTGTGAGTATAATGCCTTTTCACATCTATAAATATCTCAACCTAGGAGAATTGAAACCCACTCATTTATGTGTTAGATTATCAAATGCTTCTGTTACTAATCTAATATGGGGGGGGGGGGGTGGGGGGTTGTTTGTGTGTGGGGCTTGAGGACGTACTTGTTCAGATAGGTGATACCTGTATTCCAGTAGATTTCTATATCCTCAAGATGGACAGGATTGATCAAAGTGAGAAGCCACCACTAATCATTGGCTGGCCCCTCTTGGCCAAGGCTGAGCGTATGATTGATGTGAAAAATGGCCAAGTGTCAATTAAACAAGAGGAGCCCAAGCCATCACATAAGGGACAAAGAAGGATCAACCTGCCAATGAAGGAGGTGGTGAAGAAAGAGGTACTCAAGATTTTAGATGTCTGAGTTACCTATCCAATTTCTGACTCCAAATGGGTAAGCCCAGTGCAGGTGGTTCCTAAGAAAAGTGGAATCACAGTGATAAAAAATGAGCATGATGAGTTAGTGCTTTCTAGATAGTTATTAAGGGTACAATCAAATTGCAATTGCCCCGGAGGACCAGGAGAAGACCACTTTCACATGCCCCTATGGGACTTTTGCGTATAGGAGGATGCCCTTCGGACTATGCAATGCACCAACCACCTTCCAACGTTGCATGATGAGTATATTATCAGATATGGTTGAGGACATTATTGAAGTTTTTATCGATGATTTTTCTGTATTTGTTCATTCGTTTAAGCTTTGTTTATCTAATCTATCTCGAGTGTTGGAAAGGTGTAGGGAAAGCAATCTGGTGCTCAATTGGGAGAAGTGCCATTTCATGGTACAACAAGGGATTGTCTTGGGCCATGTGATTTCAACACATGGCATTGAGGTGGACAAAACAAAGCTTGACATTGTAGACCGGTTACGATACCCTACATCAGTAAAAGAGGTAAGATCATTTTTGGGACACGCTGGATTCTACAGGAGGTTCATCAAGGGATTTTCAAAAATGACAAGACCACTATGCAACCTCCTAGCCAAGGATGTCATGTTTGATTTCAACAAGGAATGCCGTGACACATTCAATTTCCTACTGGTTAAGCTCATGGCCTCACCCATTATCAAGCCTCCCAATTGGAACCTGCCATTTGAGCTCATCTATGATGCATCAGATTATGTCGTGGGAGCTGTCCTGGGCAAAGGGTGAACAAGATGCCCCATGTTATCTACTACGCCAACAGGACACTAAATGATGCTCAATTAAACTACTCCACTATGGAGAAGGAGCTCTTAGCTGTTATTTTTGCTTTAGAAAAGTTTAGATCGTATTTTATTCAAACCAAAGTAATAATCTATACTGATCATGCAGCTTTGAAGTACCTGCTAACCAAGAAGGATGGTAAGCCTAGGCTACTGCGTTGGATGTTGCTCTTGCAGTAATTTGACTTGGAAATCAAGGACAAAAAGGGTAGTGAGAACATTGTGGCAGACCATCTGAGCAGGCTGATCCATGGGTCTAGTGTGGAAGCTAATCAATTGCCATTATTTGAAAACCTTTTCGAATGAACCACTCTTCTCCTTACAACTTATTGATCCATGGTATGCTGACATCATTAGCTATTTAGTTACTAAACGTGTGCCTTCTTTTTTGAATAGTTTTCAGAAGGACAAGTTGGTAAAACAGGCCAAATACTATGTCTGGGATGATCCATACCTATGAAAACATTGCTCAGATCAGATCATCAGACGATGCATTCCTGAGGTTGAGATGAGGTTAGTTCTCAACTTCTGCCATGGCTTGGTGTGTGGAGGGCACTTTGGGGCCAAGAAGACTGCGCTGAAGGTACTACAATATGGATTCTATTGGCCCACCTTATTTAAAGATGCTCATCAGTTTGTCTTCACATGTGACAAATTCCAAAAGCAAGGTAATATGGGCCCTAGGAATCAAATGTCATTGCACCCTATTCTAGTGGTCGAAATATTTGATGTGTGGGGCATTGATTTCATGGGCCCATTCCCAATCTCTCACGGTTTCCTTTATATATTACTTGCCATTGACTATGTCTCCAAGTGGGTGTAAGCCATCCCCACTCATACTAATGATTCAAAAGTGGTTGTGAGTTTTATACATAACAATATCTTAGCATGCTTTGGAGCACCTAGAGCCATAATCAGTGATGGAGGCACTCATTTTTGTAATTGCTCTTTTGAGGCACTAATGCCCAAGTTTGGTGTCACACATCGCATCTCCACACCCTACCATCCTCAAACCAGTGGGCAAGCTGAGATTTCAAATAGGGAAGTGAAGGCGATCTTAGAAAAGACCGTGAGCCTCACACAGAAAGTTTGGTCACGACGATTAAATGATGCTTTTGTGGGCATATAGGACAGCATACAAAACTCCTATAGGCATGTTCCCTTTTCGGTTGGTTTTTGGAAAAGAATGTCACCTCCCAGCTGAATTAGAGCATAAGGCGTATTGGGCTATAAAGAAAGCCAATATGGACTTGGACGCCGCTGGCAATCACAGACAGCTTCAACTTAGTGAACTGGAAGAGATTAGGAACGAAGCTTATGGGTGCTTATGTATATACAAGGAGAAAACCAAGGCGTTTCATGATCAACACATTCACAGGAAGCAGTTCCAGATAGGGAACAAAGTTCTGCTCTTCAACTCACGCCTGAGACTTTTCCAGGAAAGCTACAGTCTAAGTGGACAAGTCCATACAGAGTGACTAATGTCTTCCCACATGGTGCCATTGAGATTCACCATCTCACACAGCCAGAAAATTTCAAGGTGAATGGTCACCGCAAGCCTTATTACGACGCTTTTGTTGAAGGTCCCATTGCAACCCAAGCTTTGCAGAATCCACCTGGCACCTGATATGTAAGCCTTGTCTTCCCCAAACGTTAAATAAAGCGCTCCTAGGAGGTAGCCTAGCCCTAGTTTGTACGCCTCTCTCATTCTTTTGTTTTTGCACACATCACTTGCTAAACTTACATTTTGTCTTGTTTTGCTTCTTCTTCAAACATTGAGGACAATGTTTTGTTTAGGTTTGGGGGTGTGGGATTGAAAATTTTGCGTATACAAACCAATAGGTTTGGAGGTGTACACGGCCAGACTTTGTTCCGTTTTAACTTCTGTTTTTTTTTTTTTACATTGTTTAGTTAGTTTAAGTTGTCAGTCATTCTGTTGTTAGTAACTAGTGCTTTAATGTGTTAATAATAGTTTACATGTCAAGTTACTACCTTGTTTTTGCTAAGAGTCGTGCCATATGCAGTTTGTAGAATGCCATACACTTCACAATGCTATTTCTTAGATGATTAGGTGAGGAAAATGACTAAATAAGTGAATTTCAGAAAATTAGTGGAGACTACCGTGTGAGAACTTGAGCATTAATGCCATTCTTTCGGAGTGATTCACATTGTTTCTACTCTTAAAACACTCTTCACTTTGTTCATAATGTTGATTTCATTACATCATTATATAGATGCTCTTGGTTTGAAGTATGGTTTGCTATAAGAAATTATGTAGGCTACGTGTGCTTAATCCCTAAAGGCCTTTTCTTACCCTACGTTGTTGTGTGCTTCCTAACCACTTTGAAGCCAAACACTTAGCCTTTCTTTCATCACCCTAAGCATATCCTACCCAATTAAACAACCAATCATATTGGCCATGTCTGACAGATCAGGTGGTGACAAGGCAGTGCCAAATGAAGTACATGACTTGAATGAGGAAGGAGAACCTACATTGCTTATGACTCAAGTCACTAGCCGCTGGTACACACCGCGCCATGCTGCGCCACAGCCTAGATTAGGACATATCCCAGGACATGCCCTTGGGCATGCTCACAGACATGCTAGAACTTGTGCCATATTGAAAAAATATGCGCCGAGATGCGCCACATTGTGCCAAGATGCGCCACATTGCGCCAAGATGCGCCAGGCTCATGGATGTCAACAAATCACATCATTGCATGATCTTGAGTTTTTTCAAGAAAGAAAGAACAAAATAAATAAATAAAGAAAGCGAATTGAAAGAAAAGTGCTGAACTAACTCAAGTGAGCCAATGAGATTCTAAAATGAAATATTAGCATCAAGTCAAGAATTCAAGTCAGTTTGAGGCCATTTACTGCCAAATTGCTGTGGGGTTCTAAAAGATCAAAGAAGGACACATTCCAAGTCATGCTACTCCATGCCTTGTACCCATCTGAGTTCTTTGAATTCCAAACTCTTCTTTCTTAAGCCAATCAACCTAGCCCCACTACAACCTGATGTGAAGGCCTAACTGATCTTATGGCTAGTCATGCTAAGGATTGAGGTAAGTATCTTTGTTCTTAAAGTTCAATTCCATTCATGAGTTCTTAAATTCAGAAAGTGTTGTTTTTCATTGAATGCTCATATGTGATTAAGCTTGAATGCCTTTACATAAACTCCATCACACATGCTTGTTATAAGTGTAAAGCCTACGATTCTAGAGTGAATTGAGAGACATCTAGTGAGGATTAGAGTCGAGGTGAAATCTTTCTGGAGCACTTGAATGAAGTTGTTAGTAAGCATGATTATTTGAGATTTTGGCATTCACACATTACACGTGACTCTTACTGTTGTGGCATTCCTTTTAGCTTTGCAAAGCATGTCTACTTTCATTGATTCTTATTACATTGTCTAAAGCACTGTCTCTAGCTTTCTAGTTGTCGAAGTAAAATGTTTGTGGGTATTTTGTTGCTATAACCCTCAGGAGACAAAAATTCTCATACTAGGAAGACCTAGGGGTTTAAATGTCCTATCCTTAATTAAGATCGAGTCTTTTCAGTTTGTTTAGGTTGATTTTTCCTTTGTTTTGCTTAGGGACTAGCAAAAGATAGGTTTGGGGGTATTTGTTCTTGCATTATTTATACATCTTTTAGATGCTACTTAATGCCCTTTTACTAGTCTTTTGAGTACTTATGTGCCATCAATAGTAGAAAGTGATGCATTATGTGAGACTTATGCAGAGTTGGAAAGATAGGGATATACTGAGAAGAATGCAAAAAGAATGGCTCAATTTGGAGTTATAATGAGGAAGTTGTCTTCATTGCAATATTCGGCCCTAAATCATGTCCTGAACTAAAGCCATGCACCATATTTCGGGCCAGGATCAAGAACCTCGAATCAAGCCATCTGGGTCATAGAATCATGTCTGAGGGCCAGCAAATCAAGTCCAAGGTGAGTCGAGGTTCGTGCCAAGACGTGTCCTTGACATGTCGCAAAGATACCTCATATGTGCCCTAAATCGAGTCCTAGAACCAGCCTTTGACGAGCCATGGCGAGTCCTTCAGAGCTCTCAACCAAGTCCCAATCGTGTCCCCGGACACGCCTCAAGCCCGCAGCCCAGCCAGCCCGCGGCCCAGCTCAAGACAGCGGCCTAGCCCAGCCCGTGTCCCTGCTAAGCTAGGAAAACAGTCTTAGGGTTTCATTAGGTTATTTTAGGCTTTTTGTTGTCAGTTTCAATTTCTAGTTTTTAGGCGAAACCCTAGGTCTATTTAGACAATGTTTTCACGTTGAAAGATGGTTCGAACCCTTTTTAGCCGCATAACTTTTTTTACAATGTTTACGTTTTTGAGTTTTTGTTCGTGTTTTGGAAGAAAGCTGAACGCAGGGAGTAAAGGAGAGTGCTTGGGCGTGTCCTTGGCTCACCATTGATCTCAGTGTTTTGTCTTCTTCTCTTTCTTTTACTTTGCAATAATGAATTTCTTTATCGTTTTATTCAATACCATGTGTGAGTAGTTCCATTAGAATTAGGGTTGCTTGAAGCCCTAGCCATGTAGTTCCTCAATGCATTTTTGGCTCTTGGTTTGTATTATGTTGAATGCTGAATATGATTTAGATTACTGTGCATCATGAGCTTAGTTTTTGTTTATGAATCTGACTAATTCGTTTACATAATCTATCGATGAATAATTGCTTGTTAGACTAGTCATCTTCTTGTGATTGTTAGGCATCAACGGTATATGGCTGTACATATATTTGTAATTTGAATGACGACCTAGATCATTAATCATCTTCTAGGGATAGTGTGGTGTCATTAAATTCACTTCATTCTTCATGCATCATCTTAATTAAGTTGATACATGTTTTAAGCAGGGAAACATCTTAGGACATGCTAAGTAAGAGGGAATAAAATGTGTAAAGTGAACTGTAACCGGACCTTTGCATGGGCATCAGATTATGATAATTCAAAGCAATTGAACCTTGGAAATTGTGTTCGGAACTTAATTAGTTAGTGGTGGATAGTTGGCTTTAATTCGCTTTAGTAATTCAATCAATTTTATTATCTTTAGCGTCCTTATTTAGGTTTTAGCGTTTTAGTTAGAGTCCTTACTGAGTCTTTAGTGTTTTCTTGTGTTGCAAGTTAGTGTCTTATGTGGTGTTTAGGTGTCTCTGCATATCTAACTAGTGTGATTCTAGGCTTAAGTATTCTTTTTCGTTTCTTTCATTATTGGTGAGTCTTGTTTGAGTTAGCTAAATCTAAACTAATAATTGATATCACGTTGACACAAGTCCTTAAGGGATCGACCCTTGCTTTTCTACTACACTATGTTAATCGATTTGTGCACTTGCAAGGATTATAACTGTTAGAATTAGATTGCATATTTCTTATTCTCTAATTTTACAACCATGAGCCGTCGAGCCAAGTTTGAGAGGGCAACTCTTCGTTATATTCCTAGAGAAGCAAACAAAGCTGCACATGAGATTTCAGCATTTGCGGGACGTGTTCAAGGCATCCATCGTTGGAATGGCCTGAAACCGTTTTGGCTATTTAATATTCTAGCTGCTGATGTAAACATTACCATTCGGCTTTAATAAGAAGTTTTCATTAAAAAAAAAAAAAACCTAACTCCCTCTTCGCCACTAAAAGCTATCACCCGCATATTATTGGAAAACGCAAATAACATGAAATTTGCACTTAGAATTCTGGCATATATACCGAGAGGCTAAATTGATTACTCTGTTCATACAGAGCCATTCGCTCAAGATTTTAATCAGTGAAAAATTGCTGAATAATTGAGGTATGTTCAAATGGAGAAAATGATGTCTATTATGTTTTCACACAAACCTCTACTCAACCAACAGAATCACATAGCAGAAGAAAAGAAAAAGTTCTACAGGACACTTATCAAATATTTTTCTTAATATAATGATGTATTTCCAATAAATCCTTTCAATTGTTAACTGACCTCAACCGGCCGCTTTAGTTCTCCCAACTTGCCATTGATTTTCAAAGCATATAACACCGAAATGATGCCTAATGACCCGTCAAATTTCCCAGCATCAACAACTGTATCCTGTTATATACAAAGGATCTCTTAATTTTTGGTCATTATTTATGCCGTATTATATCTTGTGTTTGTCAACATAACACCAAATTCATTTTCGAAATCACCAATAAAATAAAAGTAAACTTAAGGCAATAAACCAGGTCCCGGCAATATAGAGGACCTAAAACCCATGAAAAAGTTTCAATTTTTCTCCTCTTCATACTCTAATTGATCATTTTGAAGATCGAATTGAATTTCAAATAAATAGAACAAAAATGTGGAGAAATTTAACAGAAGATTCTTGCTTGGGAAGCTATAGGCAGATCTCAGGAAGTCGACAGAGCAAAATCAAACTAACCCATATGTAATTATGTGATATTTGCTGGCAAGATTGATCATAGAAATAGCCAAGAACTCAATTCCCCATTGGTGGCCATAGGGACGGTATAATTCTTAAGATTTGTATTGCATTTATTTGTGGTATAATTATTCCAACACGTTGTTGGCTCCTTGTCCTGCTAGTGTGACTTTCTTCGGCCAGAGTCATTTACTGACGTATAACGAGACATTGTCCGGCATCGGATGATATCTTTTCCATGGTGCCTTGCAATGTCTTCCTGCCCACTCAAAGGTGTGGCACACCTCTCAGCAGCTTGAATTGTTTATCTCCATGCTAGAAGTTGTAGTAGAAGCTCCGATTGAACCTGGACTTGGTTGTTTAGTAGTTCGACCTACTGTGATAAATTTTCTTAAGGGTATGTGGACCAAGGTGCTCGCGTATGACGCATTTGACGTCGGGATCCACGCCTCAAGCTCCGTTGTCGCCGATCCATGTCGTGCTCCTCTTGTGTTTGATTTTGACCTAGTGTGTCACAAAGACCATCAAGGAATCTTCGAAGATCTTAATCAGCAGGGGGCTGATTAGGAGTCTGCCTCAATGTATCTCCCATGAACCGCCCATCTGTTTGCTAGAAAGCAGTTGTCATTGCTCCCGATGCAGGAGGTGGGGGTGCACTAGAAAATGCCCCGGGTGCAGTAGTCGATGGGATAGGAAAGGTTCCGAAGTCAATAGTTGGAGTCGATCCATGTGTCCTTATGGGTGCCAGTATCGTCAAATGGTGTGTCCCACAGGGTGAATGGCTCAGCTGTTCATCTGGGCTCACAGCGTACGTTCTGGTCACAGCCTGAGCTGCAGAGACGGAAGTAGTGGTTCTAGATGAAAGAATTGTTCGTCGTGTTCTTGCCATAATAAGAACGATGAATGGTGATGATAGACGAACAAAATCAATGAACGACGAATGAAGTTCAAGAACGACGAACAAATCTGAAGCTTTTAAGAAAGAACTAGAGAGCACTCTTTGAGTATTTCTCAATTCGGCTCTCAATGAAAGCACCAGTTGTTGAAGCAAAAATCAAACATGGTTGAAAAAGTCTCCACGATCCCTACAAAGGGCAAACAAAAAACAATTGAGATTAAGGTTGAAGCCCTGAGGGGGTTGATCAACCAAGAACGCTCTGATGCTTAAGTTAATTTTGAGAGAGAAATCCGAAAGAGCTTTAGAAGCGATTAATTAGTTACCTTGAGAGTGGAGCTACTCTATTTATAGGAAGAGCTCATAGGCCTCGGAGCATTTTGATTGATCGATGGATTTTGTAATTAATAAATAAATATTTTTAATAAAATATATTATTTATTAATTAAATTTTAATAACAATTAATGCTTATTAATTGAGTTTTAATAACAATTAATTCTTATTAATTGAGTTTTAATAATAATTAATTCTCAAGTAGAATATTATTATTATTGGCCTTAATCTGATTAAATAATATATGTAGCTGGTAAATATATTATTTAATGTGTGAGTGTCGGTGGGAGAATATTACTATTACTGATTATAGGGAGAAGGCATTTTTTAATTTGAACCCACTAAAATAAACATGTGGCTATTTAGTACATGAATGTACCAAATAATGGATTGGTATTAGATAGTCTATCCGGTGTTTTATACGGTGTGCCAAAAGAAGCCTTAGGGTCTTGTAGTAGTACAACAAAAGCGTTCATCCTGCACTAAATTTTATGGTCGATTCTCTTATCCAGATTTGAGTTTCATGTATTGCTTATGTGACCAAACTGCCTTTTATTAGTCATCATTTCTTTTTTACTTTTTCATTTCTTTCGATATTAAATGTGGAACCATTGTTTAGAGGAATTGATAGTAAAAATACCGAACACTACAATTATGAACTTTATTTCCACTAGTTATAACTTTGCAAGTGCACAAAATCGATTAAGATAGTATTATGGCAAGCAAAGGTCGATCCCTCGAGGACTTGTTCAACGATTAATCCAATTCAGTTCAGATTTGTTAACTTAGATAAAAACACACACACGTGCCAAGGGGGGTGGGGGTTTAGGATTTTGAAAAACAGAATTTAAACAAGTAAAAATGCAGAAAATAATAGTGCAAGAATGATGAATGAATGAATTTATGACTAAGGCGAATTAAGGCTTACTATTCACTCTAACCAATTATAGTCATTATCATTATCTAGATTTCCTTGACCTAATTACTATGCAAATTTTGAATTAGGTGTTGGTACACTAAACATATATTATTCTCTCTTACTTATCATGTTTTACGCAGGGCATATGCCTAGAACGTCTATCACCTACCAGTTAAGATGATGCATGAAGTACGAAGAGAATTTAATGACACTACACTAGCCTAGAAAAATGACATGCATTCCTAGGTCTTCATGAGTTTAGATTACGACAAGGTGTCCCTCCACCTGCCCTTGATGCTACAAATCACAGGATGATATGACGGTCACTCAAGCAATTACATCGATAATTATATGCAAACAAGGTAGCTAATCTTATAGGCATAAATTAAGGTCATTAAGCAAAGTAATCCAACAAATTCAGCATGCATAGCAATTAAAATCAAGAGCCAGAAATTCAATTAAATAACTAACATGGCTAGGGGTTCAAGCAGCCCTAATCCTAAAAAGACTACTCACGCAAAACTAAAATTAAAGACATAATGTAAATTCTCATTTATAATTACAATGAAATGAAAGCTTAAAGTAAAGAACAATGGTGGACAATGATGCACAGCAGAGACACGGCAAGGCCTTCCCTCTCCATGCTCCACGCCCAAATTGTAAAAAAAAATAAAAACTGTTTAACTTTGAAAACTGAATTATACAAGAAAATTACGGCTAGGTCTAAAGTCCTTCAGCCGTAAGCTTTAGGGTCCTATTTATAGGGTCTCTAAGCCCCTACAAAGTAGGAGATATTCTAGGACAAAATCCTAATAAAAATTTGACTTAACTTCCTATCCTAGTTTGAATTGAAAAAGAACTAGAAAAAGCAATCCTTGTTGGATTTGGAGTAGAATTATGCGGCAACTTTCTGAACTGAGTCTCCTGGAATTTCTTGCACGTCAAGGAAACATCTGGGAATCTTCTAGTATCTCTTGGACGTCACTCAAAGGGATGGGCCAAGTCTTAGACAATCAGAGTTTGTCTGGACCTCAATTAGGCACTTTTGGGCCATTTTAAAGACTTCTTGAAACTGAGCATGTCTTAGACCAATGTGGCTGCGCCAAACCATGTCTTGGGCTGGCATGTGATGTGACTTGATGAATTATGGTCTTAGGCTCACTTAGAAGCTGGCAGAACCTGGAGATCGCAAAATTGCGCCCTAATTAGGGCACATACGTGTCTTTATGGCGCACCTAGGCGGATCATGAGAAAGTGTCCTTATAGGGATATGGGACTGTGCCTTCGAGGCACATCATATGCTTGTTAAAGGCGCATAATGGGTCAGCTAAGTGCATGGGTTTCAGTTTTAGTGCAACTCGATCATCATAGGTGGAATAGGGACATACGCTAGTACATGTCCTGGCGGGGCGTGACACAAAGGCTTGGTGCAGACCTCACGGATTGGCACAGACTTGAGGTAGAGGCCTAGCGCATGGCTCAGATTTAGTGCATGGCTTTAGGTTCTCGGCTGGGACTCCTTTGGTGTATGACTTGGACTTAGCGGGGACTTTGCTGGGACATGTCACGGACATGCCTCGGTGACACGCTAGGGACTCAGTTTGGCCCGATTTTCAACTTGAGATAACTTCTTCGTTATAACACTGATTTGAGCCATTCTTTTTGCGTTCTTCTTAGAATTCACATATCTTTCCAAATCTGCACAAGTCACACAAGATTGATCATCTTCTACTATAGATGGCACAAAATCATTCAAAATACATGTATGAGAGGTACTTAAAGACATCAAAATGATGCTTAAATAATGACTGAACAGGAATCAAACCCATAAAATAACATATAGTATGATATAAAAAAAAGTAACATACAACCCTTACAAATAAAAATCACTCTCGTTAACTTCCATATTTATCAATATAAAATTGAGTTTTAGTCCTTTATTTATGTTTCAGTATGGATTATGTGGTAAAGTACATAATTTCATTGATTTTAACATAAGTATATTTTGCCATTGGCACTATGGTTTAGTAGCATTCCCTTTTATTATCTAGTGAGGGATCTCGAGTTCAACTCTCATAAAGTATACCCAATGTGTATATTCTTCTTCCTAAATATTGTACTGTGTAAAAAATTACTGCAAATATTATTCTATGAATTAAAAGTAAACAAGGCGAGTTTTCACCTAAAAAGCGTTAGCAACATGAGCCTGTCATATTTGAGTACCCAAAATACCCAATATAGTGTGGGAAGATGCTACAACGAGGCCTTATAATAAGGAGTTTAGTTGATGGTGTTATCTAATAGTCCTCGAAGTCATCCAATGGCTTAGTTGAATATTAAATCTACATAGAAACAGCTTCAAGGATGAAATATTAAATTTATGTCCAAATGAGGCATGCCAAATTCAAGTGTCATATGATGCAACAACTTCAAGGCGGACGGTTGGATAACCATGATGCCCAGTAAATTGGCCATGGAAGGACATTGGGAATTTTTTTACTCCCAATGCATTCAATCCATGTTACCTAGCATGCCAGGAAACCCGCGTGCCTCGTGCTTTCTCCATAGGCGTTTCAAGTCATTCTTGTTGGCTTAGCGAAGCTAATCAGCTACGAAGACTTTTCAGTTCCCTCACAATCTCTCATCTCCACCCCATTTAGAAGGAGATGAGTTTAAGAAAGTTGAAAGAGGAATCGAAATCCCCGCTTCCAAACTCAATTTGATATGACTTGTTTTGGAATATGAAATGGAAATTAAATAATTAACCTGGCTCTAATACCAATTGATACACCCCGCCCCGGATATCCTCCTTGATAACCGCAATCCCGGGTGTTGCTTGACACCTGGACACCAAGTCCCGGTGACGAAAGCCACTAACTAAACTCCACCACATTGAAGCTTAGGATTATCTTGATGATAATAAATGAAGTCCTAGAGGCTAATCTTCAGTCATTATTTATGCATCATTTTGATGTCTTTATATGCCTCTCTTACATGTCTTTTGAATGATTTCTTGCCATCAATAGTAGAAAATGATCAATCTTGGGAGACTTGTACAGATTTGGAAAGATAGTTAAATTTTGAGAAGAACGCAAAAAGAATTACTCAAATCGGAGTTCAGATAAATGAGATGTCCTAATTTCCTTATCAGGTCCTGAATTGAGTCCGGAGTGCGCCAGTGCGCCCTATTTTGGGTCCTTGGCGAAGTACCTCGGATCATGACATCCGAGTCCCGGACCTGTGTCTCACAACATCAAGTTCATGTCCTAGAAGTGCAAAGGTCATACCAAGTTCTGTCCCGCGACATGCCCCAAGGACATCGTCTCGAATCCCAGGCATGTTCCTGCCAAGTCCTTGCCGAGCCCAGCGCATGCGCCTAAACCCTGGTTTCTGTTCCGCCAGCGGTAGAACAAAGTTCCTCCTTTGCGCTAAGCCTGAGAACCTATGCGCCTAGCTTGAGCCATGACGCGTTTCTACTATACCCATGGTGCGCCTCAAAAGCGTAGTCCCAGGTAGTGCTGAAAATGCTTCCCTGGTCCCTTGTTCCAAAGAGATCCTTTGTGCCTTATTTTAGGGCCGGAAGGTTCAGAAGAGGCCCTGACCTACAATTCAATGGAACAAAGCGAGAGAAAGCCCATAACTATACTAGATATATCATTTTTAAGTGCTTGGAATGGCTTGTCTTGAGTGGATTGATCAATGACATTTTAAGTTCTCAAATCCAAGTTTGAAGGTTTGGAGCAGAATCTGGCCCAGCTATGTTCGAAGTGCTTAGCCTTGGCTCAACCTACTTCTTGACATCCAAGTAACATCCAGAAGATTCCAGAAGTTGCCTTGGCGTGCAAGAAAGCTCAGAAGACTTATTGTACAGTATTGCCGCAAATCCTAGTCCAAGTACAAGAAGGATTTCTCTTTTAAGTCGTTTTTTATATCTAACTAGAGTAGGAGTTTTGAGTCAATTTCTGATTAGGATTTTATCCAAAACTATCTCCTACATTGTAAAGGTTTAGAGGCCTATATAGAGGACCTTAGGGTTCGTGGGTGAAGGGACCTCTAGACACCCTAGCCGCAATTTACATTGTAATTCAGCTTTTAAATTTGAACAATGTTATTTTCCAAGTTAGGCGTGAGCCTTTGAGAGAGTTGGATGTGAGCATTGGAGGACAAGCTCTGGCATGGTCATTTGCTGTGTCTCATCTTCAATAATCTCCTATGTATCTTTACTTTTATTGCTTTTACTTTAATGAGTTCCATTGTGTTTGTTTCAATTTCAATTATGTGTGAGTAGTCTTTTTAGGATTAGGGCTACTCGAAGCCCTAGCCATGCTAGCTCGTTAATTAGATTTTGGCTTTTGATTTTGATTGCTACCATTATTTTTTGTTTTTGAGACTTGCTACCTTGTTTCCATAAATTATTGATGAAATTCCTTGAGTGCCCGTCATATCATCATATAGTTCATTAGAATCAAGAGGTTGAGGTTAAGAAACAATCTTGTAGTCAGGATTCATGGTAACCTAAGAATGCATGCCACCTTTCTAGGCTAGTGTGGTGTCATTAAATTCTCTTCGTACTTGATGCATCATCTTAAATGGTAGGTGATATACGTTCTAGGCATATGATCTGTTTAGAACATGCTAAGTAAGATAGAATAATATATATTTAGTGTACCAACGCTAGGACCTAGGCATGGGCACCCAATTCATAAGTTGCATAGTAACTGAATCTAAGAAATCTGGTTAATAACTATAAATTGTTAGAGTGGATAGTAAGCCTTAATTCGCCTTAGTTAATAAGTAATTAATCTATCATCATTGTTGGATTGTTATTTTCTGCACATTAATTTACTTGTCTTTAAATTCCATCAAGGGTGGAGCCATCAGCCGGAATTCCATTATAAAAAACACCCAGAACCTTACAACCCAGGATGGTGAGAGCAGCCTAATTTCACATGGAACTCCACTCAAATAGTTCCTCACTACGAACCAACTACTGACTTCCAACCTTCGCTGTGGGCCATGATACAAAGCATGGAGGCTTGTAATGAAATCATTGCAGCCGCTGCTGAAGAAGTCCGAGAGCTAAACCAGCGCATGGATCAGAGACATGAACAGAGCTTGCGGCATTTTGCCTTCTACACGGGTCCATGTGAAGAGATGTACCTATCCCCACGAAGTGAAGTTGTAGATGTTGATCATGATGACGCTATCGTAATGCCAACCCTTCGACAACTGCTTGCCATGGAGGCTGTGGAGTCCACCCAAACTTCGATGTGGGCTATGATACAAAGCATGGAGGCATGTAATCAAAGCATTGAAGCCATTACTGAAGAAATCCGAGAGCTGAACCATTACAAGGATGCTGAACATAATGAGGACAACATCACGCCAGCACTTCAACAGCATGCCATTGAGGCCATGGCTCCCAGCCAAGCCCATGACGGGACAGTGTCTTCTGATTCTGCTCAGATTGAGCAGTGGGACGCACCCAATTCATACCTTGCAATATACTCTTCATTTTATAATGTTTCTGATTCTGATTTTATGTCTAACTATACCTCTTTGCCTTGCACTCACAGATTGGCATGTGAAATGGACGAAGAAGGGGAGGAAGATAATAGGACGGTTGATGGTGAAAAGGACATTCAGGCCAAGCCCATTCTGCTTCCCTATGTGCTGCCCATCGACAATGCACTACCCCAAGCCATGTCCCATAGCCATGCCCATGTTCGGCCTCATGACACGCTTGAGTCTCTACCCCAAATCCAGCCTCAAGCTGCACATGCCCTGCTGCAGCCCTAGACCAACACCCTAATGCCTAACTGGGACCCTGTCATGTTCTAGGACTGGGCTACTGCCCTGCCGCAAACCTAGGATCCTGCTAAGTCCCAGGACTCACCAAATGCCCTGCCGCAGCCCCAGCCCAGCGCCAGAGTACCTGGACATGTCTAGGGCATGCCTTCAACACGCTAAGCTGCGCCAACTAATTCACTGCAGGGCAAGTGCTTAGCCGCTGCACTGGAACCTTCCTAGCACTCATCTGAGACGTGCACCGCTGCGACCAAGCTTCAAGCCATCTCCACGGCGGACCCAAGGACCAGCCCGTGCCTCCCAATCTGTAGCCAGCCGTGTCTCAGCCCATGCCCACGGACTAGGACCCGATTTTGAAATTCAATGCGCCTTCTCAACTCAATCCTGAAACACTTAACTTTCATTTTAATGAGGCAAACTTGGATTTGAATTCTGATTTAACTCCTAATGCTGTTGAACTTTTCCGTGCAAGTTCCACAATAAAAACACCGAGAATATGCTGAATGCCCTCAACTTGGTCCCTCTCTTCAAATTCAAAAGGAAAACTCAACGGAGAGGACCAAGGAAGAAGTCTAGGGCGTACAGGGCACAACCAAAGCTGTTCCACGATGACCATTGTCAAAGGAAGACATTCAAGAATAGACAGAAATTGCCCTCATTCAAATCACTTCTCAATCTCTTTCCCGATAAGTTACGTTCTCGTCGGTGGATTCCTTTGTGTGTTTCTAACCTTTTTCTCCATGATGCAGTGCAGATGCTACAGCAAGAGGCTCATAATCGGTTCCATGTTGACGCTGAAATCCTGGGCACACCACCAAATGCCTAGCAAGCCATGCCACATCTTTCCCAGACGTTAAATAAAGCTCTGCTAGGAGGCAACCTAGCACTGGTTTGTGTTTCCTTTCATTCTTTTGTTTCTGCATTATTGCACTCTCTGAACCTTTCTACTGTTGTCATGCATATTTCTTATCACATTAAGCACAATGTTCAGTTTAGGTTTGGGGGTGTGGATTGAATTTTTGCATATAGAAACAAGTAGGTTTGGGGGTGATACACGGCCAGAACTTTTGAATTTTCAGCCTTAGTTTTTTTGTTGTGTTTAGTTAGTTACTTAAATTTTTTACTTTTGCTTTTGATTAGTATTATAACTTGTTAATCGGAATATATATGCTAAGTTAATTGTCTTTGCTTTAGTAAGAGTCATGCCATAATTAGTCAAAATCTGCACTTCACAATGCCATGTTTTAAGTGATTAAATGAACAAGAACAACTGAATTGGAGTGAACTTTAGAAAATTAGTGGAGACTTCCCTGTGACATCTTTGAGCCTAATTGCCATTCTTTTTTAGGGATATACTTGATTCTACTCTTAAACACTCATCGCTTTTTTCCTTAATTGTTGATCTCATTACATCATTTTGCATTGAATTTTAAAGAATTAACATCATATAGATGCTCTTGATTTAATGTGTGGCTTGCCATAAGAAGTGATTGTAGGCTATGTGTGCTTTAACCTCTAAAGGCCTTATCCTACCCAATTGCATGCTCCCTAAGCCAATTTTGAAGCCAAACATTCAGCCTTTTCTTTCATCTCCCAAAAGTATAACCTAACCGAAATACATAGCCATTCATCACCGCCATGCCCTATAACCTCAGTTTGTGCTAAGGTTGCCATAAATGAGATTCATGGTGAGAATGAGAAGTGAAAGAAAATGTTGCCCAGTTTCAAAGACATTGGCGTTTTGAAAAGTTCAAAGTTCAAAAAAATGAGACAAGCTGCATGAAAGATTGAGGAGATCATTGCATGATCTTGGTTCAATTCAATTGAAAAGAAAAAGAACAAAAATAAGAAAACAAAAGAAAGAAAGAAGAAACGTTGTAAAGAGAAAAAACAAAAAAGTGAAAAACAAAGTGAATTGGGCCAACTGAGCCAAGAGCATCAAAATAAGCCATCAAGAAAGAACAATGCCGTGGGCCTTAAGCAAGGATTCAGTTCAGAAATTCCAAGTTCAAGTTATGACTTCTCATGCCTTGGCACAGCTCAGGTTCTTTGAATCCTATCCTTCCTTTCTAAACCCCTAAGCTTAGCCCCATTACAACCCTTAAAGGAAGACCTAACTGATCTTATGGACAATCATGCTGATGATTAAGGTACGTATCTATGTTCTTAAAGTTCAATTCCTTTCATGAGATCCTTATTTCCATAAAGTGCTATTCTTCATTGATACTCATATGTGATTAAACTTGAGTTCCATAACATAAACTCATCACATATGCTTGAAAGAGTGAAAGACTAGGATTCTTGTGTGAATTGAGAGTTGCCTAGTAAGGATTAGAGTCGAGGCGAAATATTTCTAGGGCACTTAGATGCAGTTTCTTTCAAACATGATCACTTGAAACTATGGCACATAAACATCTACACATTCACATGACACTCAAAGCTATGGCATTTGTTTTAGTTCTGCAAAGCATGTCTACTTACTTTGGTTCCTATTAGCTTGTTAAAAGTACTAATTCTAGCTTTTTAGTTGTCTAAGTAAAACTTTTGTGGGTATCGTGCTGCTATAACCCTTAGGAGACAAAACTCCTCCTACTACGTGAACCGAGGGGTTTAAATGTTCTATATTAACAAAGATCGAGTCTTTTCATTTTTTTTATGGTTGTTTTGCTCAGGGACTTGCAAAAGATAGGTTTGGGGGTATTTTTTCAGTCATTATTTATTCATCATTTTGATGTCTTTATATGCGTCTCTGACATGTCTTTTGAATGATTTCGTGCCATTAATAGTAGAAACTGATCAATCTTGTGAGACTTGTGCAGATTTTGGAGATAGATAAATTCTGAGAAGAACACAAAAAGAATGACTCAAATCAGAGTTCGGATGAAGGAGATGCCCTCATTTCCTTATCAGGTCTTGAACTGGGTCCTGAGTGCGCCAGTGCGCCCTATTTTGGGTCCTTGGCTACGTACCTCAGATCAAGACATCCAAGTCCCAGACCTATGTCTCACGACATCAAGTTCATGTCCTAGAAGTGCCAAGGGCATACCAGGTTGTGTCCCGATACATGCCCCAAGGACACCCTCTCGAGTCCCAAGCGTGTTCCTGCCATGTCCCTGCCAAGCCCAGCGCATGCTCCTAAACCCTGGTTCCTATTCCGCCAGCGGTGGAACAAAGGCCCTCCTCTGTGCTAAGCTTGACAACCAATGCGCCTAGCCTGAGCCATGACACACTTCTACTACACCGATGGTGCACCTCAAAAGCGTAGTCCTAGTGTGTGCTGAAAATGCTTCCCTGGTCCCTTGTCCCAAAGAGATCCTTTGCGCCTTATTTTAGGGTCGGAAGGTTCATAATAGGCCCTGACCTGCAATTCACTGGAACAAGGCGAGACAAAGCCCAGAACTATACTAGATACATCATTTGTAAGTGCTTGGAATGGTTTGTCTCGAGTGGATTGATCAATGACATTTTAAGTTCTCAAAAACCAAGTTTGAAGGTTTTGAGCCCAGAATCTGGCCCAGCTATGTTCGAAATGCTTAGGCTTGGCTCAGCCTACTTCTTGACGTCCAAGTAACATCCAAAAGATTCCAAAAGTTGTCTTGGCGAGCAAGAAAGTTCATAAGACTTATTGTACAATATTGCCACTAATCGTAGTCTAAGTCCAAGAAGGTTTTCTCTTTTAAGTCCTTTTTGATATCTAATTAGAATAGGAGTTTTTAGTCAATTTCTGATTAGGGTTTTATCCAAAACTATCTCCTACTTGTGAAGGTTTAGAGGCGTATATAAAGGACCTTAGGGTTCGTGGGTGAAGGGACCTCTAGACACCCTAGCCACAATTTACATTGTAATTCCGCTTTTAAATTTAAACAGTGTTATTTTCCAAGTTGGGCGTGAGCCTTTGAGAGAGTTGGACGTGAGAATTGGAGGACAAGCTCTGGTGTGGTCTTTTGTTGTGTCTCATCTTCAATAATCTCCTTTGTATCTTTACTTTTATTGCTTTTACTTAAATGAATTCAATTATGTTTGTTTCAATGTCAATTATGTGTGAGTAGTCCTTTTAGGATTAGGGCTGGTTGAAGCCCTAGCCATGCTATTTCGTTAATTAGATTTTGGCTCTTGATTTTGATAGCTATGCAGGCTGAGTAATTCTGATTACTGTTCAAACTACCATTCTTATATGTTTATGAGACTTGCTACCTAATTTGTAGAAATTATTGATGGAATTGCTTCAGTGACCGTCATATCATCCTGTAATTCATTAGCATCAAGAGGTTGAGGTTAAGAAACAATCTTGTAGTCGGGATTCATGAAAACCTAGGAAAGCATGCCACTTTTCTAGGCTAGTGTGGTGTCATTAAATTCTCTTCGTACTTCATGCATCATCTTAACTGGTAGGTGATAGACGTTCTAGGCATATGCCCTGTTTAGAACATGTTACGTAAGAGAGAATAATATATGTTTAGTGTACCAACGCCAGGACCTAGGCATGGGCACCTAATTCAGAAGTTGCATAGTAATTGAATCAAGGAAATCTGGTTAATAACTATAATTGGTTAGAGTGGATAGTAAGCCTTAATTCTCCTTAGTTAATAAGTAATCAATCTATCATCATTGTTGCATTGTTATTTTTTGCACTTTAATTTACTTGTCTTTAAATTCCAATTCTATCATCATTGTTGCATTGGTTAGGGTAACTCTTGAGTCATTGTGCCGTGTCTTGAGTCTTTGGATCTTTAATTCGTGTGAGTCTTTGTGTTCTTTTGTTATTTCTTTGTTTTCTTTTAGTGTTTTGTGTTTTTTCTAAGTTAACAAATATGAACTGAATTAGATTAATCGTTGATACAAGTCCTCGAGGGATCGACCTTTGCTTGCCTATATACTATCATAATTGATTTTGTATACTTGCGAAGATATAACCGTTCAAGGGAGAGTACATATTCGTGTCCTTTATTTTTACGAACAACTAAGGCCTCTTTCGACCATTCCATCTCAACAAGCAAAACATCAAGACCATCATTGCTATGAACGATGGCAGTTAGTTGGCTGTCGCCCTCGTACGACCAAACAAAGCTCGTCTATCCGGGTCACCGCTCACACCGAACCCACTGACCACGGTAACGAGTATTGACTCACTGGTACTTCGAATTCCAAACAAAGCCCGTGACAATCATCATCAACTCATATCAGCCGACATATCCCTCGGCTATCGTATCATATAAACTGGCGTGAATCATTGGCTATCATATCAAATAAACCGGTATATTTCCTCGGCTATCGAGTGGAGATACATCCATCTCGTGGTTGACTTGAATAATTATACCTCAGTCTCGTCATATCACTACTAACCGTATCAATCAACTCAACGTCTTACTCTCGTCGTCTCTCTACGAATGGTATCGAATATCTCAACGTCACACTCATGCGTACGGACCAAGACTCTCGTCAACCGGCAAAACCCTTGGCTGGTATATCACATAAGCCGGCATAACCCTCGTCTATCATATCTCATCAGCTGACATAACCGTCGGCTGGCATAACACATCATCAGTCGGCAAGTATCCTCGGTTGGCATATCACATCATCAGTCGGCAAGTAACCTCGGCTGGCATATCACATATGTATCCCAATGGCACTGTAGCTGCACGAGTCAAGCGTACGTGACAGGACTAGGTGTCTTCGCTCGTACCACGACCATGTGAAGGACTGGGTGCAAGCACCATCACCACGAGTTCCCTAGGAGCCTGGGACCACAAGACACACAACGCCCGTGCACTTGACTGGTGCTGTTTAGCTAGTATAGAGCGAGCGTAGGTGACGATCACGTGCAGAACTGGTTTGTGGCCTACAGACATGTACGACACCAGCTACCACCATATGGACATACCATGACTCCAACATGTGCTAAGTCGGCATGTCCCTCGACTGTAGCACCTCAACATGGCTCGTATATGACAAATGATTCTGACCCATGACATATGTACTATGCCGGCATGACTCCTCGACAATAGTATCTCAACTGACTCGTGTGCCGGCATGACTCCTCGACAATCGTATCTCAACTGACTCGTGTACTTTGTCGGGATGACTCCTCGGAAATAGCATTTCAACACTAACTCATGTTCTATGCCCAAATGACTCCTCGGAAATAACATCTCCAACCTCTCTCTTGAATATCGTACCAGTCGTCTTCGTCGTATTTATATCAATCTCTCAAAATACCCTAACAGTGTTAGTTTATACTCATTCCGGAGTGTTTACCTTTCATCACTATATCTCGGAATCTATCCTTGAGATCTACCACTACAATATTAGATTATACTCTTTGCAGAGTATTTTACTATACCTAGGGTTTCTGTTGGTAAAATTAGAGAACAAGAAATATGCAATCTAATTATAACAGTTATAAAATCCTTGTAAGTGCACAAATTGATATGAATAGTATAGTAGCATAGTTAGAGTCGATCCCTCGAGGACTTGTATCAACGATTAATCCAATTAAGTTCAGATTTCGTAACTTAGAGAAAAACACACACACACACACACACACACACACACCAAAGGCGCGGTGGAGGGGGGTTTATGATTTTAGAATTATCACGCAAGAAAGTAAAACAGTAAATTAAAATGTAGGGAAAGTTGATTGATTTAACTAAGGCGAATTAAGTCTTACTATCTAACCAATTATAGTCCTTAACCAGATTTTCTTGACCTAATTACTATGCAACTTCTGAATTAAGTGCCCATGAAAAGGTCCCGATGGTTGGCCCACTCCACATATATTATCCTCTCTTACTTAGCATGTTCTAAGTATGGTGTACTCTAGAACGTCTATCATCTACCGTTTAAGATGATGCATGAAGTACAAAGTGAATTTAATGACACTACACTAGCCTAGAAAAGTGATGTGCAATCCTATAGTGTCATGAATTCCGACTACAAGATCGATTCTTAACCTCAACATCTTGATGCTAATGAATTTCAAGATGATATAATGGTCTGTCAAGCAATTCCATCAATAATTTACACAAACAAGGTAGCAAAGCTCATAGGCATAAAAGAATGAAAGTTTAAGCAGTAATCAGAATTATCCAGCATACATATCAATCAAAATCAAGAGCCAAAATCTAATTAACGAACTAACATGGCTAGGGCTTCAAGCAGCCCTAATCCTAAAAAGAACTACTCACGCATAACTGAAATTGAAACATACATAATTGAATTCATAAAAGCAAAAGCAATAAAAGTAAAGATACAGAGGAGATTATTGAAGATGAGACACAGCAGAAGACCACGCCAGACTTGTCCTCCAATGCTCACGTCCAACTCTCTCACAAGCAGAACTAAAAACTGTTTAAATTTAAAAGCTGAATTACAATGTAAATTGCGGCTAAGGTGTCTAGATATATCTACCCGCAGACCCTAAAGTCCTTTATATAGGCCTCTAAACCTTTACAATGTAGGAGATAATTTTGGATAAAATCCTAATCAGAAACTGACTCAAAACTCCTATTCTAATTAGGTATAAAAAAGGACTTAAAAAGAGAAATCCTTCTTAGACTTGGACTAGGATATGCGGCAATACTGTACAATAAGTCTTCTGAGCTTTCTTGTATGCCAAGGAAACTTCTAGAATCTTATGGATGTTACTTGGACATCAAGAACTAGGCTGGGCCGCCCCTAGACATGTTTTACATAGCAAGACCCTAAATTAGCACTTTCGAGCCTCTTACAAACTTATTGAGAACTTTTCATGTCCTGGCCCAATATGACTGAGCAAAACCACGTCTTGGGCTGGCATATGATGTAACTTGATGAATAATGGGCTTTGGCTCACTCAGAAGCTGGCAAAACCTGGAGATCGCAAAACTGCTCCCTAATTAGGGCGCATACGTGTCTTTAGGGCGCACCTAAGCGCAAAGACTTGATACCTGGCTCTCGGCTTGGATCCTTGGACATGTCATTGGGGCACATAGCTGGACCCCGCTAGGTACAGGACAGGGCTCTGATGGCTTCCGTTTAGGGCGTGACTTAACACATGACAAGGGCAGGTCTTTGACCTCAATAGGAGCCTGATCAGGGACTCGGATTGGAAGTTCTTGGGACATGTACTCGCCATGTCCTAGCATGACCTTGGCACTTCTAGCAGATGAACTTGATGTCATGAGACACAAGTTTGAGACCCGGATGTCATGATCTGAGGTTCTTGGCCAAGGACCCAAAATAGGGCGCACTGGTGCACTTAGGACCCAGTTCAGGACCTGATATTGAAATGAGGACATCTCCTTCATATGAACTCTGATTTGAGTCATTCTTTTTGCGTTCTTCTCAGAATTTACCTATCTTTCCAAATCTACACAAGTCTCACAAGATTGATCATTTTCTACTATTAATGGAACGAAATCATTCAAAAGACATGAAGAAAGGCATATAAAGACATCAAAATGATGCATAAATAATGACTGAACAAACACCCCCAAACCTATCTTTTGCTAGTCCCTGAGCAAAAAAAACTTAAACAAAATGAAAAGACTTGATCTTAGTTAAGATAGAACATTTAACCCTCTAGGTTCACCTAGTAGGAGAAGTTTTATCTCCTAAGGGTTATAGCAGCATGATACCCACATACGTTTTACTTAGACAACTACAAAGCTAGAATTAGTACTTTTAACAAGCTAATAGGAATAAAAGAAAGTAGACATTCTTTGCAGAACTAAAAGGAACGCTATAGCTGTGAGTGCCATGTGAAGTTGTACGTGTATAAGTGGCATAGTTTCAAGTGATCATGGTTGAAAACAACTTTATCTAAGTGCCTTAGAAAGATTTCGCCTCGACTCTAATCCTCACTAGGCAACTCTCAATTCACACAAGAATCCTAGGCTTTCACTCTTTCAAGCATATGTGATGAGTTTATGTTATGAAGTTCAAATTTAATCACATATGAGTAACAATGAAGAACAACACTTTATGGAAATTAAAATCTCATGAAAAGAATTGAACTTTAAGAACATAGATACGTACCTTAATCCTTAGCATGATTGTCCAGAAGATCAGTTAGGTCTTCCTTTTTAGGTTGTAATGGGGCTACACTCGGGATTTAGAAAGGAAGTTTAGAATTCAAAGAACCTGAGATGTGCCAAGGCATGAGAAGTCATGACTCGAACGTGGAATTTCTAAAATGAATCCTTGCTTAAGGCCCACGACATTGTGCTTTCTTGATGGCTAATTTTGAGGCTCTTGGCTCACTTGGCTCAATTCACTTTGTTTTTCCCTTTTTTTTTCTTTCTTTTTCTTTTCAACATTTTTTTCTGTTCTTGATTTTTTCTCTTTATTTTTTTTTTCTTTTTTCTTTTGAATTGAATTGAACCAAGATCAAGCAATAATTTCCTCAATCTTTCATGCAGCTTGTCTCATTTTTTTGAACTTTGAACTTTTCAAAAATGCCAATGTCTTTGGTATTGGGCTGCATCTTCTTTCACTTCTCATTCTCACCATGAATCTCATTTAGGGCAACCTTAGCACAAACTGAGGTTATAGGGCATGTCTTTTATGAATGGCTAAGTATTTAGGTTAGGCTATACATTGGGTGATGAAAGAAAGGCTGAGTGTTTGTCTTCAAAATTGGCTTAGGGAGCATGCAATAGGGTAGGATAAGGCCTTCAGAGGTTAAAGCACCCATAGCCTACATCACTTCTTATGGCAAACCACACATTAAATCAAGAGCATCTATATGATGTTAGTTCTTTTAAATTCAATGCAAAATGATGTAATGAGATCAGCAATTAAGAACAAAAGCGATGAGTGTTTAAGAGTAGAAACAAGTATATCCCTCAGAAAGAATGACAATTAGGCTCAAAGATCGCACAGGGTGGTCTCCACTAATTTTCTAAAGTTCACTCAAATTAAGTTGTTTTGTTAACTTAATTACTTAAAACATGGCACATGGAAGTGCAGATTGTGAACTACTGGACCATGGCATGATTCTTAGTAAGACAAATATAGTTAACTGAGCATATACATCCCTATTAACAAGTTATAATGCTACTCAAAAGCAAAAAATTAAGTAGCTAAAAAAACTAACTGAAAATTCATAAGTTTTGGCCGTGTATCACCCCCAAACATACTTGTTTCTATATTCAAAAGTTCAATCCACACCCCCAAACCTAAACTGAACATTGTCCTCAGTGTGATAAGCAATATGCATGGCAACAGTAGAAAGGTTGGAGAGATATAACAGGCAGAAATAGCAAAGGAAGGGAGAAATGCAAACCAGGGCTAGGTTGCCTCCTAGGAGCGCTTTATTTAACGTATGGGCAAGACGGGGCTGGCATGCTAGATGTTTGGTGCCAGTTGAATGTCACGGTAATTTGGTGATTGAAGTACGTGGGCAGCCCTAGCATGCTATGGTGGCTGCGGACTCCATTAAAATGGTGGATGTTCCATGATGGAAGGCCAAGGGTCCTTGGCCGGGAGTGGAAGTAATCATTTGGATCATTGGTTAGAGAGGACACGGTTTGGGGCAAGCTTAACATGGCCGTCTCGTGACCCTCATGTTCTTCTGGAGGCTGTGTGGTATTCTTGTTAAGAAACTCTTTAGTGCTTGACCCTGCTATTGTTTCATGAAACTAATGATCCATTAGTTCTAAGGAAAAATCAATAATGGGTTCAGCAAGGTATTGAATGATATCATGGTGGTTGAAAGTTCACCACTTCTCCCAAACATTGATATCCACCGTCCCTCTTTTGATATTGATGTCACAATCCATGGTGGCTAGAAGGGGTCTACCAAAAATCAGTGGTGGATCGTCACTTGGACCGTGCTTCTCCATCCTTAGGACATAAAAATCTGCTGCAATGCTAACATCCCCTATCTGCACACTAACATCCTCAATCACACCCATTAGACTAGTTACAGAGGAGTCAGCTAATTTAATGCAAAGATCAGAAGGTTTTAATTTCCTTAAGTTTAAATTTTTAAGCACATGGTAGGGCATAATGCTTACTACCGCCCCTGTATCACAAAGACAATGGTTAAATCTTTTTTCTTTGATGATATAGGGGAGTGATGGAGGACCTGGGTCGTCCACCTTGGGTGGTACGCCATGTAAAGCATTGAGAGTGGCTGACGAGTTTATGGACTGGCAATGTGATCTCAAGCTTTTGCAGCATGCGCTCCATCCCCTCCTCGAACTCCTCCTTTTCCTTGTTTTGAAACTTGCGAGGAAAAGGTAAGTCAATGTCATTTTCTAACTGAAAAGCCACTCTTTTAGTTGTGTTCATATTTGAATTTTGAGTTTTAGAGTTTGAATTATTTGGGTGCTGCGAATTGGCCTTGGGACTCAAGATCGTAGTCTTGGCATTGGGAGCAGACTAGATGTCAGCCGTGGCCTGATCCTGGTATTTACGGGCAGTGTGATGCAAGTCTACGCTGTTGTGCACAGGTTGCCGTAGAAAAGGGTCCTCAAGTGCCTGGAATGCACCTGCGGCAAGGCTCCTGGCGCAACATCTGGCATGTCTTGCAGTACGACATGGGGCATGATTCTCGGTGGTTCGCTGTACAAGGCGCTCAACGTAGCATATATTCTCGTCTCGGTAGCAAGTTTAGGTCCTTGCTTGCTGTTTTGCGATACTGTGCTTGGTAGGTGCAGCGGAACATTCTGCTGCGTGGTTTGTTCTAAAGTCTGTGGCATGCCATAAGGCATGGCCTGCTGAGGTGCCTGCGGCAGGGTCTAGGTCCAGGTCCAGGTCTGTGGTTGAGGTGAAATGTTGACCCAATGCTGCGGCGTTACCTCGAGTGGTGTCATGGCAGATTTGGACCTTGAGGGGGCAACGGGTAATCTCTTATACTCCTCATTCTGTTCAGTCTCATCGCCATAGGCATCATAGTAAGGTCCTCGGATATGCGTTCCACTGCGCAAAGTGATGGCATTTACACCTGGATTTTGAAGTCCCTTTGGATTCACCATTCCTTGGCTTGGAAACCTCCCTTGTTCCCGCTGATTCAATAGATTGTCAATGTGTCCCATTTGACGATCTAAGTTTGCCATATGACTCCGGCTATCTTGCTTGAATTGGATGTTCTATTGAGCCAAGGTATTGAGGGTATCCTCCAAAGACTTGCTTCCGCCACTCGGATTTGAGGAAGGGCCGTGAGAATTCCCTTGAGGGGCTGCGGCTTGTAGTTGAAATCCCTGGGGCGGCAAAGGATTGGCAGCAGTTTGATTGTTGCTCTAGTGGAAGTTTGGATAATATTTCGACCCCGGATTGTAAGTGTTTGAATATGGGTCATTCCGAGGTCGTGAATTATTATTGAAACCTGCAGCAAAATTGGCGTCTTCCACCATTAGGCCGTCTTGGGATGTGTGACCCTGGATAGAGCACACGTCACACACTTGAACTCCTCGAGCCTTCTCATTGTAGAGCTTCTTCGTCATTGCCATTAGTTGAGCAATGGCGTCATCCTTGTCATTTGTGCACGCCTCGCTTGTAGCCTTAGAGGAATGACCTCTGTAGCTAAATTGCTTCTCACTTTGCGCTTTGTTCTCAAAGGCCATCCTTGCCTCCGCGACTGTGCCATCTAGAATTCCTTGAGATTGAGAGTTCACCATGGTGTGGTCGCTGTTTTTCAATCCTCCGTAAAAGTACAACATCAAGTGATGCTTGTTGGTAGATTTAAAGAGCAAGAAATATGCAATTCAATTCTAACAGTTATAAAATCCTTGCAAGTGCACAAATCGATAAGTATAGTATAGTAGCACAGTAAGAGTCTATCCCTCGAGGACTTGTATCAACGTTATGACCAATTTAGTTCAGATTTGTTAACTTAAATAAAAACACACACAGACACACACACAGGGGGGGGGGGGGGGGGGGGGGGGGGGGGGGTTTATGATGTGATAACTGAAATTTAAAGACAAGTAAATCAAAGTGCAGAAAATAACAATGCAAGAATGAAAGGTTGTTAACTAAGGCGAATTAAGGCTTACTATCCACTCTAACCAATTATAGCTCTTAACCAAATTTCCCTCTTACTTAGCATGTTCTAAACAGGGCATATGCCTAGAACGTCTATCACCTACCTTTTAAGATGATGCATGAAGTTTAAAGAGAACTTAATGACACCACATTAGCCTAGCAAAGTGGCATGCAATCCTAGGTCGTCATGAGTTAAGATTACAAGTACGAATACTTTCGATGCTCCAAATCACAAGATGATATGACGGTCACTCAAGCAATTACATCTATAATTATATGCAAACAAGGTAGCTAATCTTATAGGCATAAATTAAGTTCATTAAGCATAGTAATCCAACTTATTCAGCATGCATAGCAATCATAATCAAGAGCCAGAAATCCAATCAACAAGCTAACATGGCTAGGGCTTCAAGCAGCCCTAATCCTAATGACTACTCACACATAACTGAAATAAACACAAGTATAATTGAATTCATAAGTAAATTGCAATAATGAAAATAAGGGTACAGAAGAGATTGTTAAAACAGGTGCAGCAGAAGACACGGCAGAGCCTTCTTCTCCAAGCTCCACGTCCAATAATCTATGTGAAAGATTATCTCCCAAAATATGGTCCCTAATTCTCTAGAAAACCAAAACGGAACTCTCTGTGGCTCAGGTCTCTGTTTTCCCAGAAACAAAACTCCCCCAATCCTCTATCTGATTCTCCTTTTTATAGACAAGGGAAAACCTTGTTCTATAAGGATTGGTATAACCTTGTTCTATAAGGATTGGTATAACCTTGTTCTATAAGGATTGGTATAACCTTGTTCTATAAGGATTGGTATAACCTTGTTCTATAAGGATTGAGAAAGTTATTTTACTTTTAATTAATTACAAAGTCTTTAAAATCTATTCGAACCAATCAGAGCACGGCCGGGAGTGTGAATGTAGGCTGGCAAGTGGGAACGCTAGCTGGCCAAACTTGGATTTTTGACTGTCTTCGTAATCAGGATCTGGGACCGCGCTTTTGAAGTACGTTAGGAGTATAATAGAAGCGCATCGTCGTTCAGGCTTGGTGCAATTGTTGTCAGGCTTAGCGCAGAGGGAGAACCTCTGATCCACCGCTGGCGGAACAGGGACCTCGGGCTTAGGCGCACATCTGGGCTCGGATGGGAGTTCTTGGGACATGTCCTCGACCTGCCTCGGCGCGTCCTTGGCACTTCTAGGACCTGACCCTGATGTCATGAAACACAAGTTCAGGACCCGGAGGGCCTGATATGAGGTACTTGGCCAGTGGCCCAAAATAGGCGCACTGGCGCACTGGCGCACTCAGGACCGCGTTGAGGACCTGATATTGAAATGAGGACATCTCCTTCATCTAAACTCCGATTTGAGTCATTCTTTTTGCGTTCTTTCCAGATTTTACCTATCTTTCTAACTCTGCACAAGTCTCACAAGATTGATCATTTTCTACTATTAATGGCACAAAATCATTCAAAAGACATGTAAGAGAGGCATATAAAGACCTCAAAATGATGCGATAACTGAAATTTAAATACAAGTAAATCAAAGTGCAGAAAATAACAATGCAAGAATGAAAGGTTGTTAACTAAGGCGAATTAAGGCTTACTATCCACTCTAACCAATTATAGCTCTTAACCAAATTTCCCTCTTACTTAGCATGTTCTAAACAGGGCATATGCCTAGAACGTCTATCACCTACCTTTTAAGATGATGCATGAAGTTTAAAGAGAACTTAATGACACCACATTAGCCTAGCAAAGTGGCATGCAATCCTAGGTCGTCATGAGTTAAGATTACAAGTACGAATACTTTCGATGCTCCAAATCACAAGATGATATGACGGTCACTCAAGCAATTACATCTATAATTATATGCAAACAAGGTAGCTAATATTATAGGCATAAATTAAGTTCATTAAGCATAGTAATCCAACTTATTCAGCATGCATAGCAATCATAATCAAGAGCCAGAAATCCAATCAACAAGCTAACATGGCTAGGGCTTCAAGCAGCCCTAATCCTAATGACTACTCACACATAACTGAAATAAACACAAGTATAATTGAATTCATAAGTAAATTGCAATAATGAAAATAAGGGTACAGAAGAGATTGTTAAAACAGGTGCAGCAGAAGACACGGCAGAGCCTTCTTCTCCAAGCTCCACGTCCAATAATCTATGTGAAAGATTATCTCCCAAAATATGGTCCCTA
Organism: Oemleria cerasiformis; assembly: GCA_037349345.1. Lineage (NCBI taxonomy): Eukaryota > Viridiplantae > Streptophyta > Magnoliopsida > Rosales > Rosaceae > Oemleria > Oemleria cerasiformis. Next base: position 65,199 of record JAZGTL010000021.1, read on the forward strand.
ATTCTCTAGAAAACCAAAACGGAACTCTCTGTGGCTCAGGTCTCTGTTTTCCCAGAAACAAAACTCCCCCAATCCTCTATCTGATTCTCCTTTTTATAGACAAGGGAAAACCTTGTTCTATAAGGATTGGTATAACCTTGTTCTATAAGGATTGGTATAACCTTGTTCTATAAGGATTGGTATAACCTTGTTCTATAAGGATTGGTATAACCTTGTTCTATAAGGATTGAGAAAGTTATTTTACTTTTAATTAATTACAAAGTCTTTAAAATCTATTCGAACCAATCAGAGCACGGCCGGGAGTGTGAATGTAGGCTGGCAAGTGGGAACGCTAGCTGGCCAAACTTGGATTTTTGACTGTCTTCGTAATCAGGATCTGGGACCGCGCTTTTGAAGTACGTTAGGAGTATAATAGAAGCGCATCGTCGTTCAGGCTTGGTGCAATTGTTGTCAGGCTTAGCGCAGAGGGAGAACCTCTGATCCACCGCTGGCGGAACAGGGACCCCGGGCTTAGGCGCACATCTGGGCTCGGATGGGAGTTCTTGGGACATGTCCTCGACCTGCCTCGGCGCGTCCTTGGCACTTCTAGGACCTGACCCTGATGTCATGAAACACAAGTTCAGGACCCGGAGGGCCTGATATGAGGTACTTGGCCAGTGGCCCAAAATAGGCGCACTGGCGCACTGGCGCACTCAGGACCCCGTTGAGGACCTGATATTGAAATGAGGACATCTCCTTCATCTAAACTCCGATTTGAGTCATTCTTTTTGCGTTCTTTCCAGATTTTACCTATCTTTCTAACTCTGCACAAGTCTCACAAGATTGATCATTTTCTACTATTAATGGCACAAAATCATTCAAAAGACATGTAAGAGAGGCATATAAAGACCTCAAAATGATGCGATAACTGAAATTTAAATACAAGTAAATCAAAGTGCAGAAAATAACAATGCAAGAATGAAAGGTTGTTAACTAAGGCGAATTAAGGCTTACTATCCACTCTAACCAATTATAGCTCTTAACCAAATTTCCCTCTTACTTAGCATGTTCTAAACAGGGCATATGCCTAGAACGTCTATCACCTACCTTTTAAGATGATGCATGAAGTTTAAAGAGAACTTAATGACACCACATTAGCCTAGCAAAGTGGCATGCAATCCTAGGTCGTCATGAGTTAAGATTACAAGTACGAATACTTTCGATGCTCCAAATCACAAGATGATATGACGGTCACTCAAGCAATTACATCTATAATTATATGCAAACAAGGTAGCTAATCTTATAGGCATAAATTAAGTTCATTAAGCATAGTAATCCAACTTATTCAGCATGCATAGCAATCATAATCAAGAGCCAGAAATCCAATCAACAAGCTAACATGGCTAGGGCTTCAAGCAGCCCTAATCCTAATGACTACTCACACATAACTGAAATAAACACAAGTATAATTGAATTCATAAGTAAATTGCAATAATGAAAATAAGGGTACAGAAGAGATTGTTAAAACAGGTGCAGCAGAAGACACGGCAGAGCCTTCTTCTCCAAGCTCCACGTCCAATAATCTATGTGAAAGATTATCTCCCAAAATATGGTCCCTAATTCTCTAGAAAACCAAAACGGAACTCTCTGTGGCTCAGGTCTCTGTTTTCCCAGAAACAAAACTCCCCCAATCCTCTATCTGATTCTCCTTTTTATAGACAAGGGAAAACCTTGTTCTATAAGGATTGGTATAACCTTGTTCTATAAGGATTGGTATAACCTTGTTCTATAAGGATTGGTATAACCTTGTTCTATAAGGATTGGTATAACCTTGTTCTATAAGGATTGAGAAAGTTATTTTACTTTTAATTAATTACAAAGTCTTTAAAATCTATTCGAACCAATCAGAGCACGGCCGGGAGTGTGAATGTAGGCTGGCAAGTGGGAACGCTAGCTGGCCAAACTTGGATTTTTGACTGTCTTCGTAATCAGGATCTGGGACCGCGCTTTTGAAGTACGTTAGGAGTATAATAGAAGCGCATCGTCGTTCAGGCTTGGTGCAATTGTTGTCAGGCTTAGCGCAGAGGGAGAACCTCTGATCCACCGCTGGCGGAACAGGGACCCCGGGCTTAGGCGCACATCTGGGCTCGGATGGGAGTTCTTGGGACATGTCCTCGACCTGCCTCGGCGCGTCCTTGGCACTTCTAGGACCTGACCCTGATGTCATGAAACACAAGTTCAGGACCCGGAGGGCCTGATATGAGGTACTTGGCCAGTGGCCCAAAATAGGCGCACTGGCGCACTGGCGCACTCAGGACCCCGTTGAGGACCTGATATTGAAATGAGGACATCTCCTTCATCTAAACTCCGATTTGAGTCATTCTTTTTGCGTTCTTTCCAGATTTTACCTATCTTTCTAACTCTGCACAAGTCTCACAAGATTGATCATTTTCTACTATTAATGGCACAAAATCATTCAAAAGACATGTAAGAGAGGCATATAAAGACCTCAAAATGATGCGATAACTGAAATTTAAATACAAGTAAATCAAAGTGCAGAAAATAACAATGCAAGAATGAAAGGTTGTTAACTAAGGCGAATTAAGGCTTACTATCCACTCTAACCAATTATAGCTCTTAACCAAATTTCCCTCTTACTTAGCATGTTCTAAACAGGGCATATGCCTAGAACGTCTATCACCTACCTTTTAAGATGATGCATGAAGTTTAAAGAGAACTTAATGACACCACATTAGCCTAGCAAAGTGGCATGCAATCCTAGGTCGTCATGAGTTAAGATTACAAGTACGAATACTTTCGATGCTCCAAATCACAAGATGATATGACGGTCACTCAAGCAATTACATCTATAATTATATGCAAACAAGGTAGCTAATCTTATAGGCATAAATTAAGTTCATTAAGCATAGTAATCCAACTTATTCAGCATGCATAGCAATCATAATCAAGAGCCAGAAATCCAATCAACAAGCTAACATGGCTAGGGCTTCAAGCAGCCCTAATCCTAATGACTACTCACACATAACTGAAATAAACACAAGTATAATTGAATTCATAAGTAAATTGCAATAATGAAAATAAGGGTACAGAAGAGATTGTTAAAACAGGTGCAGCAGAAGACACGGCAGAGCCTTCTTCTCCAAGCTCCACGTCCAATAATCTATGTGAAAGATTATCTCCCAAAATATGGTCCCTAATTCTCTAGAAAACCAAAACGGAACTCTCTGTGGCTCAGGTCTCTGTTTTCCCAGAAACAAAACTCCCCCAATCCTCTATCTGATTCTCCTTTTTATAGACAAGGGAAAACCTTGTTCTATAAGGATTGGTATAACCTTGTTCTATAAGGATTGGTATAACCTTGTTCTATAAGGATTGGTATAACCTTGTTCTATAAGGATTGGTATAACCTTGTTCTATAAGGATTGAGAAAGTTATTTTACTTTTAATTAATTACAAAGTCTTTAAAATCTATTCGAACCAATCAGAGCACGGCCGGGAGTGTGAATGTAGGCTGGCAAGTGGGAACGCTAGCTGGCCAAACTTGGATTTTTGACTGTCTTCGTAATCAGGATCTGGGACCGCGCTTTTGAAGTACGTTAGGAGTATAATAGAAGCGCATCGTCGTTCAGGCTTGGTGCAATTGTTGTCAGGCTTAGCGCAGAGGGAGAACCTCTGATCCACCGCTGGCGGAACAGGGACCCCGGGCTTAGGCGCACATCTGGGCTCGGATGGGAGTTCTTGGGACATGTCCTCGACCTGCCTCGGCGCGTCCTTGGCACTTCTAGGACCTGACCCTGATGTCATGAAACACAAGTTCAGGACCCGGAGGGCCTGATATGAGGTACTTGGCCAGTGGCCCAAAATAGGCGCACTGGCGCACTGGCGCACTCAGGACCCCGTTGAGGACCTGATATTGAAATGAGGACATCTCCTTCATCTAAACTCCGATTTGAGTCATTCTTTTTGCGTTCTTTCCAGATTTTACCTATCTTTCTAACTCTGCACAAGTCTCACAAGATTGATCATTTTCTACTATTAATGGTACAAAATCATTCAAAAGACATGTAAGAGAGGCATATAAAGACCTCAAAATGATGCGATAACTGAAATTTAAATACAAGTAAATCAAAGTGCAGAAAATAACAATGCAAGAATGAAAGGTTGTTAACTAAGGCGAATTAAGGCTTACTATCCACTCTAACCAATTATAGCTCTTAACCAAATTTCCCTCTTACTTAGCATGTTCTAAACAGGGCATATGCCTAGAACGTCTATCACCTACCTTTTAAGATGATGCATGAAGTTTAAAGAGAACTTAATGACACCACATTAGCCTAGCAAAGTGGCATGCAATCCTAGGTCGTCATGAGTTAAGATTACAAGTACGAATACTTTCGATGCTCCAAATCACAAGATGATATGACGGTCACTCAAGCAATTACATCTATAATTATATGCAAACAAGGTAGCTAATCTTATAGGCATAAATTAAGTTCATTAAGCATAGTAATCCAACTTATTCAGCATGCATAGCAATCATAATCAAGAGCCAGAAATCCAATCAACAAGCTAACATGGCTAGGGCTTCAAGCAGCCCTAATCCTAATGACTACTCACACATAACTGAAATAAACACAAGTTTAATTGAATTCATAAGTAAATTGCAATAATGAAAATAAGGGTACAGAAGAGATTGTTAAAACAGGTGCAGCAGAAGACACGGCAGAGCCTTCTTCTCCAAGCTCCACGTCCAATAATCTATGTGAAAGATTATCTCCCAAAATATGGTCCCTAATTCTCTAGAAAACCAAAACGGAACTCTCTGTGGCTCAGGTCTCTGTTTTCCCAGAAACAAAACTCCCCCAATCCTCTATCTGATTCTCCTTTTTATAGACAAGGGAAAACCTTGTTCTATAAGGATTGGTATAACCTTGTTCTATAAGGATTGGTATAACCTTGTTCTATAAGGATTGAGAAAGTTATTTTACTTTTAATTAATTACAAAGTCTTTAAAATCTATTCGAACCAATCAGAGCACGGCCGGGAGTGTGAATGTAGGCTGGCAAGTGGGAACGCTAGCTGGCCAAACTTGGATTTTTGACTGTCTTCGTAATCAGGATCTGGGACCGCGCTTTTGAAGTACGTTAGGAGTATAATAGAAGCGCATCGTCGTTCAGGCTTGGTGCAATTGTTGTCAGGCTTAGCGCAGAGGGAGAACCTCTGATCCACCGCTGGCGGAACAGGGACCCCGGGCTTAGGCGCACATCTGGGCTCGGATGGGAGTTCTTGGGACATGTCCTCGACCTGCCTCGGCGCGTCCTTGGCACTTCTAGGACCTGACCCTGATGTCATGAAACACAAGTTCAGGACCCGGAGGGCCAGATATGAGGTACTTGGCCAGTGGCCCAAAATAGGCGCACTGGCGCACTGGCGCACTCAGGACCCCGTTGAGGACCTGATATTGAAATGAGGACATCTCCTTCATCTAAACTCCGATTTGAGTCATTCTTTTTGCGTTCTTTCCAGATTTTACCTATCTTTCTAACTCTGCACAAGTCTCACAAGATTGATTATTTTCTACTATTAATGGCACGAAATCATTCAAAAGACATGTAAGAGAGGCATATAAAGACCTCAAAATGATGCGATAACTGAAATTTAAAGACAAGTAAATCAAAGTGCAGAAAATAACAATGCAAGAATGAAAGGTTGTTAACTAAGGCGAATTAAGGCTTACTATCCACTCTAACCAATTATAGCTCTTAACCAAATTTCCCTCTTACTTAGCATGTTCTAAACAGGGCATATGCCTAGAACGTCTATCACCTACCTTTTAAGATGATGCATGAAGTTTAAAGAGAACTTAATGACACCACATTAGCCTAGCAAAGTGGCATGCAATCCTAGGTCGTCATGAGTTAAGATTACAAGTACGAATACTTTCGATGCTCCAAATCACAAGATGATATGACGGTCACTCAAGCAATTACATCTATAATTATATGCAAACAAGGTAGCTAATCTTATAGGCATAAATTAAGTTCATTAAGCATAGTAATCCAACTTATTCAGCATGCATAGCAATCATAATCAAGAGCCAGAAATCCAATCAACAAGCTAACATGGCTAGGGCTTCAAGCAGCCCTAATCCTAATGACTACTCACACATAACTGAAATAAACACAAGTATAATTGAATTCATAAGTAAATTGCAATAATGAAAATAAGGGTACAGAAGAGATTGTTAAAACAGGTGCAGCAGAAGACACGGCAGAGCCTTCTTCTCCAAGCTCCACGTCCAATAATCTATGTGAAAGATTATCTCCCAAAATATGGTCCCTAATTCTCTAGAAAACCAAAACGGAACTCTCTGTGGCTCAGGTCTCTGTTTTCCCAGAAACAAAACTCCCCCAATCCTCTATCTGATTCTCCTTTTTATAGACAAGGGAAAACCTTGTTCTATAAGGATTGGTATAACCTTGTTCTATAAGGATTGGTATAACCTTGTTCTATAAGGATTGGTATAACCTTGTTCTATAAGGATTGGTATAACCTTGTTCTATAAGGATTGAGAAAGTTATTTTACTTTTAATTAATTACAAAGTCTTTAAAATCTATTCGAACCAATCAGAGCACGGCCGGGAGTGTGAATGCAGGCTGGCAAGTGGGAACGCTAGCTGGCCAAACTTGGATTTTTGACTGTCTTCGTAATCAGGATCTGGGACCGCGCTTTTGAAGTACGTTAGGAGTATAATAGAAGCGCATCGTCGTTCAGGCTTGGTGCAATTGTTGTCAGGCTTAGCGCAGAGGGAGAACCTCTGATCCACCGCTGGCGGAACAGGGACCCCGGGCTTAGGCGCACATCTGGGCTCGGATGGGAGTTCTTGGGACATGACCTCGACCTGCCTCGGCGCGTCCTTGGCACTTCTAGGACCTGACCCTGATGTCATAAAACACAAGTTCAGGACCCGGAGGGCCTGATATGAGGTACTTGGCCAGTGGCCCAAAATAGGCGCACTGGCGCACTGGCGCACTCAGGACCCCGTTGAGGACCTGATATTGAAATGAGGACATCTCCTTCATCTAAACTCTGATTTGAGTCATTCCTTTTGCGTTCTTTCCAGATTTTACCTATCTTTCTAACTCTGCACAATTCTCACAAGATTGATCATTTTCTACTATTAATGGCACGAAATCATTCAAAAGACATGTAAGAGAGGCATATAAAGACCTCAAAATGATGCATAAATAACGACTGATCAATGCTCATCGATGTTGTGGTGAGGGCACGCCCTTAACATCTGATTGAAACGCTCCCAAAATTCATAGAATGGTTCATCAATCCCTTACCGTGGATCCATGATTTTTTGCCTTCAACTCATTTGTCTTGGCCACAGGGTACTATTGTGCTAGAAATTTCGAAGACAAGTCCCTCCACGAGTGGATTGAAGCTAGCGGTAAAGAGTTAAACCATGCCTTAGCACAATCCTCGAGGCTAAAGTGAATTATGCTTTTAGAATTATCACGCAAGAAAGTAAAACAGTAAATTAAAATACAGGAAAAGTTGATTGATATAACTAAGGCGAATTAAGGCTTACTATCCACTCTAACCAATTATAGTCCTTAACCAGATTTTATTGACGTAATTACTATGCAACTTCTGAATTAAGTGCCCATGCAAAGGTCTCGATGGTTGGCCCACTCCACATATATTATTCTCTCTTACTTGCCATGTTCTAAGCATTATGTGTACTCTAAAATGTCCATCACCTACCGTTTAAGATGATGCATGAAGTACAAAGAGAATTTAATGACACTACACTAGCCTAGAAAAGTTATTTGCATTCGTAGGGTGTCATGAATTCCGACTACAAGATCGTTTCTTAACCTCAACCTCTTGATGCTAATGAATTACAAGATGATATAGTGGTCCGTCAAGCAATTCCATCAATAATTTACACAAAAAAGGTAACAAAGCTCATAGGCATAAGAGAATGGTAGTTTAAGCAGTAATCAAAATTATTCAGCATGCATAGCAATCAAAATCAAGAGCCAAAATCTAATTAACAAACTAACATGGCTAGGGCTTTAAGCAGCCCTAATCCTAAAAAGAACTAATTACGCATAACTGAAATTGAAACAAACATAACTGAATTCATAAAAGTAAAAGCAATAGAAGTAAAGATATAGAGGAGATTATTAAAGATGAGACACTGCAGAAGGCCATGCCAGACCATGCATATTGCCGGCGCGTGGAGTGGTTCCCCAACCCACGGCAGCGAGTGTCTAGGGTTTTGAGACGTCCCAGATCCATTTTTGGTAGTTTTGAGGCCAATTAAATATGTTAAAGCCCCGTTTGGGTAATCTTATTGTGCATTTGTTTATTCAAAGGGCGGGTTTAAGTTAAGGAGAGGGTCAAGGGACCTCGTATAATGTAATTATAGGTTTATGGATGCTATTATCCCCTTGTTATTGGTTTTGTGTGTGAGGTGATGACGGAGAATTCCACCACTTCGCAACATAAGCGTGGGAGGGTTTGGAAGTCAACGAATTGACGAAGGAGACTTTTCACCGATGAGCTATGAGGGGACCCTCTTCCAAATACTTACAATTATGCATAAGTTTATCACTGAATGCGTAATGAATGTAAGGTTTAGGAATATTAGAAAGAAATAAGAATGAAATGATCACGTGAGTGATCTTGGATCATTCCAGGGGTTACGTTTAGGGCTCGGCATCGTAGGATACAACCTTTAGGGTTGGAAACCCTAGGTATAGTAAAATACTCCGCAACGAGTATAATCTAATATTATAGTGGTAGATCTTGAGGATAGATTTCGATAACGATGAAAGGTAAAAACTCCGAAACGAGTATAAACTACCACTATTAGGATATCTTGAGAAATCGATACGAATACGACGGATACGACGAGTATGATATTCGAAAGAGAGGTTAGGCGATCGAGATGCTATTACCGAGGAGTCATTTCGGCGTAGCACATGAGTCAATCTTGAGATGCAATTGCCGAGGAGTCATTCTGGCATAGCACAAGAGCCAGTTGAGATATTATTGCCGAGGAGTCTTGCCGCATAGTACGTGTGTCATGAGTCAGAGTCATTTTCCATGTATGAGTCATGTTGAGGTGCGATAGTCGAGGGACATGCCGACTTAGCCCATGTTGGAGTCATGGTATGCCCATATGGTTGTCGCTAGTGTCGTACTTGTCTGTAGGCCACATACTCATTCTCCATGTGATCGTTCACCTGCGCTCACTCTATACTAGTTAAACATTGCCAGTCTTGTTCCTGAGCCTTGTGTGTTTTGTTGTCCCAGGCTCTTAGGGGAACTCGTGGTAATGGTTCTTGCACCCAGTCCTTCACATGGTCGTGGTATGAGCGAAGACACCTAGTCCTGTCATGTGAGCGTGACTCGTGCGACTACAGTGCCATTGGGATACTTATGTCATATGCCAACTGAGGTTCATGCCGGCTGTTGATGTGATATGCCAGCCGAGGTTACATGCCGACTGATGATGTGTTATGCCAGTCGAGGGTTATGCCGGCTGATGAGATAAGATAGTTAAGGGTTATGTTGGCTTATGTGATATACCAGCCAAGAGTTTTATTGGCTAACGAGAGTGTTGGTCCGTATGCACGAGTGCGACGTTGAGATATTCTATACTGTTTGTAGAGAGATGACGTGAGTGCGATATTGAGTTGATGGATACCGGCTTATTTGATGTGATAGATGATGATTCATGCCGGCTTATATGATACAATAGCCGAGGGATATGCCAGCTGATATGAGTTAACGATAATTGTCACGGGCTTTGTTCGGAATTCGAACCACCAGTGAGTCAATACTTGTTACTGTTATCAGTGGGTTCGGTGTGAGCGGTGACCCGGATAGACGAGCTTTGTTTGGTCCCACGAGTGCGACATTCAACTAATCGCCATCGTTCATAGAAACGATGGTGCTTATGTTTTGGTTGCTGAGATGGAATGTTCAAAAGCGGCCTTTGCCTCTAGGGCTTCATTTATGATCATCAAGATAATCCTAAGCTTCACTGTGGTGGAGTTTAGTTAGTGGCTTTCGTCACCGGGACTTGGTGTCCAAGTGTTGGCCAGCACTCGGGATTGCCGGTATAAGACGGGGCGGGGTGTATCACAATTTTTCTTCTCCACTCGGCGCCATCACAGGGAGGCTCGGAGTTGGGGCACGGAGGAACAGCAAGCATCAGCCAGCGGCCCAGCTCTAACAGTGGTGATTGAGAAAAGAGTGAGGCTCAGAAGTTTGCCAAAAATTCCTGTCCGTTTTTCTTTTCGGCCACCACATGTAAGCGATCTTAGTTATAACATCATTTTTGTATTCCTTGGCTCGAGTAGATTGATTTCCATTATTAACCATCGAATTTGGTTGAAAAATGAGTGAGTTATCAAGCTTTGAAGATTGGGTGGCTATGGAGTTTTTCGACTGGCGAGTGAACAGTATCCGGTGAGTGAATAGTACCTAGTAAGTGAATAGTTCCCTGCGAGTGAACAGTTCCCCAAGATGGGGCAGTTATGGTGTTTACATGTTTTCGACGTTCCGGATCTTTTTGCGTAGGTTTCGGGTCAATCGGATTTCATTTATGGGTCGTTTTAGACGTCCAAAGTTACGTTGTATGCGTTAGAACGTGCTTGTACTCCCGAGGTTTAGGGGGTCAAATTTTTTATTGTTAATTGCTGTTTATTAAAGCCAAGTGACGTTTTGACAGGCGTGGCCGCTCCAAGAATCACGAGGGACCGCATAGCTTGGAGTTTGGACTCGATTAGACGTTACGGTGAGTGGATTTTGGTTTGAAAATCGTAATGCACGTATAAATTGTGTTTTTGAATAATTTCCTATTAAAAATGAATTTTGACAAATTAGAATAATGATTCTAAAATGATTTTTTATCTTTTATGAATTTCAGAGATTTAGAATAATTATTCTACTGCCTTATTATTGATTATGAAATTTTAATAACGACTTTGGAAAATGAATTTGGGCATTAAACTCGGTTAAGGGGTTTGGGGCTGTAGCCCGACTTTGTGGACTTCGATTTTACGAATTTTGGTTCTACGGAATTAGGATTATGGATTTTTGGCTTCGGTCGAGCCTATGGATTTTAGGCTTAGGCTGGGTTTTATATGATTTTTGGCTTAGGCTAGGAAAAATGGATTTCAAATTGGATTTCGGATTTGTTATGGTTTTCACTATGTTTACTGTTAGGTCATATTTCCTACATGTATTTCATGTCATATTTGGTCCCTTTACTCGTCTTTTGTTAGAAATCAGGCCATCCATAGTAAAAAGTGATGTTTTTTTGAGACATGTGCAGGCTTTAGAAAGATAATCAAATTCTAAGATTGCTCGAAAAAGAATAACTCAAATCGGAGTTCAAATGAAGGAGATGTCCTCGTTCTAATATCAGGTCCTAAACTAGGTCCCAAGACATGTACAGGTACTTCATTTTGGGTCCTTGACCAAGTACCTCAAATCAAGCCATTCGGGTCCCAAAGCAGTGTCTCATGACCAGGAGAGCATGTCCTTGAAATGCCAAGGTTAGATCCAAGGCATGTCGGGATACGTCCCGAGTACTTCCATTCGAGTCTGTAGGAGCATCCCAAACTTAGTCAGAATCGAGCCCCAGAGCCTTACCAAGGAGTCCAACCAAGTGTCCATGAGGAGCCCCAGTGATGTTCCAGGAGCCAAGCTTCAGTCGAGGTTCTTGCCAGGGAGTTCCTCAGCGGTACCAGTTCTAGGTTTTCAGGTCAGGTCCCTGACCTGACCCGGTAAACTCCAACGAGGAAATTTTACCGCCATTTGATTGAAGCATGAAGTATTTTCAGACTCTTTCACATGTAATGAAGCCATTCAAGTGCTAAGGCATGACATGGCGCGACAAAGACATCCCAAGGGCCAAGTTTCCATTTTCATTTCCTGACCGAGGATTTGCCCAAGCGAATCCCACGGGCAAGCGGTCAACTTCAAGATAACTTCATAATCATCCTAAATCATTCCAAAGTAATTTCAAGAACATTCCAGAATTTTTCAAGACCGCAGGCCAACCAGGACAACTTGTGTTCACACCAATGCCAACTTGCATTCACACTTCTTTTCCATGTTTTAAGGATTAGCTTTATTTAATTAAATGTTTTAAATGTAATTCTAGTCCTTGAAAGCCAAGGAATCACTTTATGGTCTTTACTTAGAATTAGGATTCCAAGTTTCACTTGGATTAGTAGTTGGATTCCTTGTAGGACAAGGTCTGCCTTTGCTTTATAAAATGAGGGCCTTGTCCAGTGCTTTAGGGACTACCACGCCTTGTCCAATGCTTTATATACAATTCAGTTTATGTTTTTCATTATGCGAGTAGTTTCTTTTAAGTTAGGGCTGATCTTGAAGCCCTAGCCATGGCAACTTTTTAACTTGGTTTTGGCGCTTGGTTTGATTATTATGTTTGTCTTGGTAGATTGATTTACTGTGTTTATTGAGACTATTTTGTGCTTTTAAAAACTGATCACTTTTATTTGCATGATTTAATGAAGATTTTTCATCAAGGATTATAGCAAATGTAATATGTAAAGAAGTCCATGACATTCCTAGGGTTACCGTGTAATCCCTAGGGATCGTGTAGTATCTTTAAATTACTTTTGTACTTAATACTTTCGTTTGTGTAATAATTGCTTAAGAGACTTGTGACATAATCTTAAGAGAACTATTGCATAATTGATTAGAAGTTTAGTAGCTTAGGAGAACTAAATATGCCAAGTAAGAAGGAATGAATGTGTAAGGGTGAGCTGAAGAGACCCCTTGCATGGGCACTAGACCAAGTAGCAAACATAGTAATTAAACCTTGCAAATCAAGTTGGGAAGTAATTGTGGTTAGTGGTGGATTGTGTGCCTTAACCTACCATCTTTATTCATTGCTTTATTTTATGTTCTTTATTTGTTTTATTTTCAATTATATATGTTAAAAAACCCCGATGTGTGTTTGAGTTTCCGTTTTTATTTTATTTTCTATTTATATTTAGTTAAGTCTCTGTGTTAGTTAATTAATCTAAGTAATTAAATGGAACATAGTTAAGATAAGTTGGCGCAGGGACTTGGTCCATGACCTTGCCTCTTGGCTGGGATCTTCTTCAGACATGATGTTGGCGCAGGACTAAGACCTTCATAGGGTTGCGGCAAGGTCCTCTTTGGAGCGTGACTAGGACATGTCAAGGGCATGTCCTTGACATCGATAGAGGTTCTTCTGGGACTCGATAGGGACTCAGTAGGATGTCTCTGGGACATGTCACCGCACATGTCCTGGGCTGGTTCTTGGCTTGTCTAGGCATGCGCCAGTACCGGTTTTTATTCGGTTTGAGACCCGATATTCAACTTGATATATCTCCTTCGTTATAACTCCGATTTGAGTCATTCTTTTTGCGTTCTTCTCAAAATTTACCTATCTTTCCAAATCTGCACAAGTCTCACAGGATTGATCATTTTTTACTATTGTTGGCACGAAATCATTCAAAAGACATGCAAGAGAGGTACTTAAGGACATCAAAATGATGCATAAATAATGACTGAACTGCGCTCCTAGGAGACAACGTAGCCCTAGATTGTGATTCCTCCCTTTTCTTTATATTTTCTGTTTTGCATGCCTCCTATAAATCTTTTCTTTTGATCTTAGTGTTTTAACTTGTTAACATTGAGGACAATGTTTAGTTTAGGTTTGGGGGTGTGGATCAAAATTTTTCAACATTTAAGTTTGGGGGTACATGGCTAGGAACTTCAGACTTTACTTGTTAATAAGCTACCTTGTTAAATTAATCATTAGTGTCATACTAGAGCCATGCCATGCTTAAGTTTTCGCCTTATATTTTCACTTAATGCCTAACTTCAAGAAATTGAGCTAAAAGATGACTTTGTTTAAGTGAACTTTAGAAAATTAGTGGAGACTACCCACCCCATGTGAGATTCTGAGCCTAATGCCTTTCTTTTTGAGAGATTTACTTTGTTCCACTCCTAAACACTATTCAATTATTTATATATTGATTGATCTCATTATTATCACTTTGCATTGATTATTGAAGAACTAACCTTTTTGTACGTACTCTTGATTCTAAGTTTAATTAACCATAAGAAATGATGTAGGCTCTGCATGTTTGAGCCCTCTAAAAGCCTTATTTGTCCTTTTGCATGCTTCCTTAACCCACTTTGAAACCAAACACTTAACCCTTTCTTTCATCACCCACATCAAAACTGAGCCCTTAATAGGAAGGCCTCAACCTTGGCCATTCCCTATAGTCTAGGTTGTGACAAGGATGTGCCAAATGAAGTTCATGACATGGAAGGGAAGACCAACCTCAAAGTGTAAAAAATCAGAAACAAGCCGCATGGGCACACCAAGGACACCAAAGCCATGTCGCAGCCAAAAGAGGCCAAAATGTGAAGTTGATATCAAGGGAAATGTGTTAGACATCCCAAATGACCAAAGTCATATCTTGGACAGAAAACACAATGTAAACCATTGCATGATCTTGGCTTAGTCTGAGAAAAATATAAAAAGAAAGAAAAAATGTGAAAAGAAAACAATGAGAAAAAAAAAAGAAAAAAAGAGAAACAAATGAGCTAAGCCAAGTGAGCCAATGATAATAAGAGTCACAAATTATCATTATTCAAAGAAATCAAGCCTTCAATTGATGAGGCCAGGGAAGATGCCAAGTCTGGCCGTGAGTTCAAAGAAAAGAAGATCAAGTTTCCAAGTCATGTTGCATCATGCCTTGTCATAGCCTAGGCTTTTGAATTCAAATCCTGTTCTTCTACACCCTTCGAGCCGAGGCCCATTACAACCTTTGAATAAGACCTAACTGATCTTAGGGGAAGTCTTGCTTGGAGTTAAGGTATGTCTCTACGTTCTTAAAGTTCGATTCCTTCATGAGATCTATTTTCAGAAATTGCCTTTCTTTCATGCTATATCATATGCGATTATATTTGATTCCTTTACATAAACTCATCACATATGCTTGCAAGAATGTAACCTTAGGATTCATGAGAGAAACTGAGAGTTGCCTAGTGAGGTTAGAGTCGAGGTGAAATCGTTCTAAGGCATATGAACTTTGTTGTTTTAAGATTGAAATTTTGAAGCAAGGGCATTCACACTTAATCATATGATATGGTACATACTAATCATATGAACTTTGTTGTTTTAAGATTGAAATTCTGTTTAGTATTTCATTTCCTGTTTTTAGTTGTTAAGTAAAAGGAGACAAAACTCCTCCTACTAGGTGAACATAGGGGTTTAAATGATCTATGCTTAATTAGATTGAGTCTTTTTTATTTTTGTTTGGTTAGTTTATTCTTTGTTTTGCTTGAGGACTAGAAAAAGCTAGGTTTGGGGGTATTTGTTAGGTCATATTTCATACTTGTATTGCATGTCTTATTTGGTCCCTTTACTTGTCTTTTGTTAAAAATCAGACCATCCATAGTACAAAGTGATGCTTTTGTGAGACATGTGCAGGCTTTAGAAAGATGATGAAATTCTAAGAATGCTAGAAAAAGAATGACTCAAATCGGAGTTAAAATAAAGGAGATGTCCTCCTTTTAATATCGTGTCCTGAACTAGGTCCTAGGTCATGTCCAACTACCTCATTTTGGGTCCTTGAACAAGTACCTCAAATCAAGCCATCTGAGTCCCAAAGCTGTGTCTCATGACCAGGAGAGCATATCCTAGAAGTGCCAAGGTTAGAGCCAAGACATGTCAGGACATGTCCCGAGTACTTCCATTCGAGTCCCTAAGAGCGTCCCAAACTTAGTCAGAATCGAGCCCCAGAGCCTCACCAAGGCATCCAACCGAGTGTCCCAAAGGAGCCCCAGTGATTTCCCAGGTGCCAAGCCTCAGTTGAGGTTGCTGCTAGGGAGTGCCTCAGCGGTACTAGTTCCAGGTCCTCAGGTCAGGTCCCTGACCTGACCAGGTAAGCTCCAAGAAGGACATTTGCAAGCCTACCGCCATTTTATCGAGACACGAAGTATATGTAATGAAGTCATTCAAGTGCTAAGGCGCGCCGTGGCGCGACAAAGACATCCCAAGGGCCAAGTTTCCATTTTCAGCGCCTGACCGAGGATCTGGCCAAGCGAATCCCGCAGGCTAGGGGTCAACTTCAAGATAACTTCATAATCATCCCAAATCATTCCAAAGTCATTTCAAGAACATTCCAGAATTTTTCAAGACCACGGCCCAGCTAGTTCGGCTTGTGTTCACACCAAGGCCAACTTGCATTCACACTACTTTTCCATGTGTTTAGGATTAGCTTTATTTAATTAAATGTTTTAAATGTAATTCCAGTCCTTGAAAGCCAAGGAATCACTTTATGGTCTTTACTTAGAATTAGGATTCCAAGTTTCACTTGGATTAGTAGTTGGATTCCTTGTAGGACAAGGTCTGCCTTTACTCTATAAAAAGAGGGCCTTGTCTAGTGCTTTAGGGACAATCACGCCTTCACAGAATATTTTATATACAATTCAGTTTATGTTTTTCATTATGCGCAGTTAGTAGTTTCTTTTAAGTTAGGGTTGATCTTGAAGCCCTAGCAATGGCAACTTCTTAACTTGATTTTGGCGCTTGGTTTGATTATTATGTTTGTCTTGGTAGATTGATTAACTGTGTTTATTGAGACTATTTTGTGCTTTAAAAACTGATCACTTTTATTTGCATGATTTAATGATAATTTTGCATCAAGGATTATAACAAACGTAATTTGTAAAGAAGTCCATGACATTCCTAGGGTTACCGAGTAATCCCTAGGGTTAGTGTAGTGTCATTAAATTCCTTTTGTACTTAGTGCTTTCTTTTGTGTTATAATTGCTTAAGAGACTTGTGACATAATCTTAAGAGAACTATTGCATAATTGATTAGAAGTTTAGTAGCTTAAGAGAACTGAACATGCCAAGTAAGAAGGAATGAATGTGAAAGGGTGAGCTTAAGAGACCCCTTGCATGGGCACTAGACCAAGTTGCAAACATAGTAATTAAACCTTGCAAATCAAGTTGGGAAGTAATTGTGGTTAGCGGTGGATTGAGTGCCTTAACCTACTATCTTTATTCATTGCTTTATTTTATGTTCTTTATTTGTTTTATTTTCAGTTATGTTAAAAAACCACCATGTGTATGTGAGTTTGTGTTTTTTTTTATTTTCTATTTATATTTAGTTAAGTCTATGAGTTAGTTAATTAATCTAAGTAATTAAGTGGAACATAGTTAAGAGAAGTACTTGTGGGATTCGACCCTTGCTTATTTGCTCTACTATCTAAACGATTTGTGCACTTGAAAGGTTGAACTGAATAGAATAGGTTCATTTATATGTTGTCTATTTTATCCAACGTTTACCATCCTCAGTTTTTATGGCATTTTTCCAAACGCATGACTTTGAGGGATTTTTGGTCCTGTGTGCTCATTTCCGGTACATGACTTTGAGGTATTTTCGGTCATGTGACCGCATGACTTCGAGGTATTTTCGGTCATGCGTATACATCTTCGACACATGACTTCGGGGTATTTTCGATCATGTGACCGCATGACTTCGAGGTATTTTCGGTCATGCATGTACATCTCCGACACAAGACTTCGAGGTATTTTTGACCAGGTGATAGCATAAGTTCGAGGTATTTTCGGTCATGCGTATACATCTCTGACACATGACTTCGAGGTATTTTCGGTCATATGACCGCATGACTTCGAGGTATTTTTAGTCATCCATATACATCTCCTACATATGACGTCGGGGTATTTTCGGTCATGTGACTGCATGACTTCGAAGTATTTTCACTCATGTGTATACATCTCCGACACATAACTTCGAGGTATTTTTGGTCATGTGACCGCGTGAATTTGAGGTATTTTCGGTCATGTGGAGATTAGTTCCCCGGGTTGGACCTCTCGGTTTCTAGCCATTACTTTGAGGTATTTTTTGCAGTGGTTAGGGGGGCATGTGCTTGGGTTGGATTGCCTCGGATGTTGAGTTACGGCTCGGGATGACGGCTACGGCCGGGATGTTGAGCTACTGCTTGGGATGACGGTTACGGCTGGGATGTTGAGCTACGGCTCGGGATGACAACTACGTTGGGGATATTGTGCGACGGCTCGCGATGACCACTACGGCAGGGATGTTGAGCTATGGCTTGGGATGACAGCTACGGCTCTGGATGACGGCTACAGTTGGGATATTGAGCTATGGCTCGGGATAACGGGTAGGGCTGGGATGTGGGGCTATGGCCTGGATATCGTCTTCGGATGGGTTATTATGGTGGTAGGTGCAATTGGAGATGGCGTGGGTTCCACCTAGGTAATTGAATGGTGCCCCGGTAAGTTGTATGTCTGTGTACATTGTTGAAACCTTTAATAAAATAAACTAGAACAATATCCTTAGTTATGATATAAACACTATAGCAAAATCCAAGTTGCCCGGCGAAATGACGTCGTCGAGCAACCGTAGGGATTCGTCGAGCAACTCTGAAAACGGCGAATCTCCGTCGGGCTTTGATCTTAGTTGACGACAACAGTGTATTCGTCGTGCAACGTTATCTTGGCCGGCGGACTAGTTCGTCGCTGAAGTCTTCGTCGAGCAACCTAGAAGTCAACAACATATTACCGACGCACGCTGTGCGTCGGGTAACCTTTCAATATGCATCGGTTAACTATTTAAATATCCGTCGGGTATATTATTACATATATGTCGGGTTAAGTATTACACCTCCGTCGGGTAATGTTATACACATCCGTCGGGTAACTTTATACACATCCGTCGGGTTAAGTATTACAAACCCGTCGGGTAACGTTTAACAAATCCGTCGGGTAACGTTTTTACAAATCCACCGGGTGACGTATTACACATCCGTCGGGTAACGTGTGTCATATTCGTCGGGTAACTCTTTACTTATCCGTCGGGTAAAATATCCCACATTCATCGGGTACAGTTTTTAAAATTTCCGTTCATATGCCCGATGCCTTGACCATTTGTCGAGCAAACTCTGAATAATTAAAATAAATTTTTAATAAAATATTTAATTAAATAATAAAAATTTTAAATAAAAAATTCAATTAAAAGAATCAAAATAAAATAAAATTAATATTTATAAAAATTAATGTAATATTTTTACATCATTAAAACTAAAAAAATATTTTATATATAGTACACTCTAACTACTAGTCGAGGGGTCAAAGTAGGCGGGATCCTGACGGGGATGTTGGGTGAGCGGTGAGAAAATGTCATCCCGCACAATCCCATCGCCCGCCCCCCGAACGACCCTCCATGGACGCCTCCCAAGTCGTCGCTCCAGAATAGCGATCGACATGTCGGGATTAGGGAGCTGCTGCTCCAACGACACATCCGGATGGTGTTGGGTGAGCTCAACCTGTGTCTGCTGGGCGTCTTGCTGCATCGCGTCCTACAAATTCGAATAAATATTAATTAGAAATATAATTATCAAATTAAAAAATAATGTTTAATCTTCCAAAAAAATAAACTTGCGTGAATTATGTCAGCCACTTGATCCCCCCGTCCAACGTACACCTGCCCCCAAGCATCCACCTCTGGAAACATCGACTCGGCGTTGAGCGGATCCTCCTGCCGGGCCGATAAGGATCTCGACCCCCCGTGGTGGTTGAATTTTTTCACTCCCCGATTCGATGTGTTGGCAATCGATTTCCGCTATTCATTCGTAAAACAAAAAATTAGATTTTAAAATGGAAAATAACATAAAAATCAAATAATTTAATTAATTAGATAGATAATACGTATCAGATAGGTGGGGGACACGAAATGGTCGCACAACCACAACCACCCTGGAAATTTCGGCCCGTCCAACTCCTCTAGAGGATTTGCCCGAGCTTCCTCCGGGGAAGGCCAAGTCAAGAAGTACTTGTGGAGGTAGTACTTCCAGTCGGCGTACCGTAACTGCCAGTGGTGGCTCAGGTATCTAATGAGCTCGACGTTGTTCAAGTCGAACTCAAAATGGATCTCCAATCAATTATTAAATTTAGTAAAATAATTAAAATATATGAATAAATGATGAAAATGGGAAAAAAACAAACCGATAACTCTCCCCAACAACGCGTAATCTCCTCCGGGGTTTGGGTTCTGAAAGTCTCCCCCATCATCAGGGACTTGGTGTGAAGAATCGCACCAATGTCATGCACCAGGAGGCTGTGAATTTTGACCGGCACGGACCGGAGGCGCGGCACGTACACCACTAGTATCTTTGCATTTGTTGCCCTGCAAATCCGCTGGGATGTCAAACGGCGGTTTATCCCGCGCACGTTCACCGACCTACTTGCAAATTCGATGAACATTGGTAAATAAAATGAGTAACAAATAAAAACGGTCGGTTAAATAAACAAAATAAGGAACTTACCCTTAGGGAGTGCTCCGACATTAGGCCCTGTTTCGTCTGCTTCGACGTCGTCCTGTGGGGGTTGGGGGTTGGTACGGGGTTCCCCCCGTTTCTTACTATGTTGTCGACGTGCCGATCGGGCACTGGTTCGTTGATAGATCGGCAGCGATGATTGAACCGACACCGTTATTGAGGCAACCGAGTCAGGGGCTACCTCCTCCGGCGCATGATTAGCAGCGTGATCAGGGCAGAGACGGGTCCTAGATGTGATTAAGATGCGATGCGACATCTACAATAAAAAATATAAATTAATTATTATAAAATTAACCAACATATTTTTAATTAAATAAAAAAACCAAACATTTTTAATGTTAAATATTAAATTCAAAAAATCATAACAAAATCACATTTAAAATTAACCAACATTTTATAATTCCAATAAACGTAAATAAATAAAGCAATAATTTTTTTTAGTAATAATTAGTAAATTGGTATCTAAAAACTAAAACCACCAAATTATAATTTTTTAAAATAAATCCAACACAAACGAAAATTAAACTTAAAAAACTAATTAATCCAAACGTACTAAACTCAAAATTCACAACTATTATACCTAAATTTCTAAATCCAAATTTCGGGACCAAAATCAAACTTACAAATTAATCCAAACATATAATAATAATATCCAAATCCTAAAATTCACAAATTAAAAATTTATAAAACTCACATTTCCAAAATTCACATATACTACACCATATCCAAATTTCACAAAATTGTTTTTAAAATTCAAATACCCAAAATTCATAAAATTCACATATCCAAAATTCACATAAATTTCATATCCAAAATCATAACAAAAATCATAACATTATATCAATTTCAACATTATACCAAACATCAAAATTTCAACAAATCTTCAACTATTATATATACATTAACAATAACAATAAACCAATAACAATAAACCAATAACAATTAACCAATAACAAATATATATCCAAATATATATACATAAACATTAACAATAACAATATCCAATTTTATAAATTTTTTTTTCAAATCAAAATTAACAATAAACCAATATATATACATTAACATTAACAATAACAATAAACCAATAACAAATATATATCCAAATATATATACATTAACATTAACAATAACAATTAACAATAACAATATCCAATTTCATAATTTCTTTTTTCAAATCAAATTTAACAATAAACCAATATATATACATTAACAATAGAGAGAGAGAGAGGGACAATGAGTTCAACCTTCCAGGAACTCGGTGAGAGATCGGTCCGACGAGGGGAGCGAAGGCGACGACAAAGCTCGCTGAGAGAGCGGCGGCGTCTTTGACTGCTCGGGCGGCGGATGGAGGGAGAGCGAGAAACAGTGGTGTGGTATATCTCTCTGATTGACAGAGAGCAACACAGAGCAAGGAAGAAGAAGAAAATGAAGAAAATGAAGAACAAGGAAGAAGAAGAGTCGGTCTGATATATTACTCTGATGGACATTGCCCGACGAACGTGTTCGTCGGTGAACACTTTAATGATTCGTCGGGTATTAACTAACGGTCAATATTCGTCGGGTATCACGTTCGGTAACCGTCGGGTAATATGTTCACAAGCATCGTCGGGTAACATTTTCGGTATCGGTCGGGTAACATGTTTCATATTCGTCGGGTTAATTTAAACATATCCGTCAGGCAGTATTAGGCGATAAATTTGAGAATCCGCGAATATTTATGGGGAAATTCCGTCGGGATAAATTGTAAAACATCCGTCAGGTAACTACAGTTGTCTGCTTCCGTCGAGTAACATTTTCAAAATGCGTCGGGTAAGCACTACGGTCGGTAATCCGTCGGGTAATCATTTAAAACTCCATCGGGCAACTAAATGCGGGGCTTTTGTGAATCCCCGAAAATTTAGGTACAAAGTCCGTCGGGCTTAATTCAAAACCGTCGTCGGGTCAGATTACCTGTTGGTAGTCCGTCGGGTAACATATCCAATCTTCGTCGGGTTACACTACGCGGGAATTTTGAGATTTCGCGAAAAACTACGCGGGAATTTTGAGATTTCGCGAAAATTTTCACAATTGCGCAGTTTATGACAGTTACCCGATGACGTACCAATTGAAGCCCGACGGTTGTTGGCCCGGCGAATGCCTGTATTCGTCGGGCAAGACATTTCTCATGCCGTTTTTAGCATTAGTGTGAAAACCAGGTCCGGCGAAACAATAATAAACATCGGGACCGTTCAAATTTTGGTTTTACATGCCTAAAGCCCCATCTATCGTTATCGTGATGTTTTCAGGATTTCAAGCCGTCCGATCGTGAAGAAACGTTGAGTAACCGTTGAATTGTCGCGCACCGTTACCTAATCCCGGGATTTCCAAATTGGGTAATTTCTCGCGTAGGTGATGTATGGGTACCTACCATAAATGTGGATGGTTAGATCGGTCAATTTCAATTTTTAAGTTTTTGAAAATCGAAAAACAAGCATATTGACCAAAGAGTTTAAACTATTGGAGATGGTGTGGTGCAATTGGAGATGGCGTGGGTTCCACCTAGGTAATTGAATGGTGCCCCGGTAAGTTGTATGTCTGTGTACATTTGTAATGGAGGGTCATAAGGTAAGTATGCTTTACCATGAGGTGGGTTGTTATAGGTATAATTAGTAGTATTGTCATCCCTTTATCAACGTGTGTACGCTTCGATTTTGTTCTATTCTCCACTCATACTTGTTTTGGTTTTGTGCGTCCAAGCCGTAGGGGACGAGGCGATGAGATTAGGAGGAGGCATAAAACCAAAACAACTATGAATGGAAAATAGAACAAAATCGAAGCGTACACACATTAATAAAGGGATGAAAATACTGGTAATTATACCTATAACAACCCACCTCATGGTAAAGCATACTTACCTTATGACCCTCCATTACAAATGTACACAGACATACAACTTACCGGAGCACCATTCAATTACCTAGGTGGAACCCATGCCATCTCCAATTGCACCTACCACCATAATAACCCGTGCGAAGACGATATCCAGGCCATAGCCCCACATCCCGGCCCTAGCCGTCATCCCGAGCTCCACTCATAGTTGTTTTGGTTTTGTGCCTCCAGGCCATAGCGGGACAAGGCGATGAGACTAGGAGGACGCATCACCTTTTGCTATGCTACAGCCACATAGGACTTGTTGGTTATGTAAATGTAAATCTAAACCTAGTATGCTCTGATCAACCTTTAGGTAGTTCGTTGGGTGGTGTATTATGGTGGAACTTATTTTTATCTGGAATGTTGGGTTATTAGTTTAGTTTTGAATCCTTCTTCTGACATATGGCAGGCGTTTTGACCAATTTTACAGGGAAGATTCTGCCGAATTTTAGATAGAATTCTTAAAAAGTCTTTGTTGGAATAGTAAGGGTATTTTAGGAATTATTTTGAGGTTTCAGGCGTTGTTTGACCGGAGCAAGGCTTCTCACGGTTTTCTAGGGAAAATTTGGGAGGGCTCCTGTCAACACGCCCAGCGACAAGAGTTCCAGTGCCCTAACTCAGGCCCGTGACATGTCTTTGACATGTCCAGGAAGGCCAAAATGGGCCATGATTGGGACCTCGATGGAACCAAGTGAGATACCACCCAGCATTGGACTTCAAACCACCTATCTAAGCTGATGGAATCAAGTGGCGCACTCATAAATGTCAATGACATGCTCTACGCATGTTTTTCCCTAAAAGACCTCCCGAGAGCCCTGATTTGAGCCAATTTGGGCCATTGAGTGTTATATGAGCTTTTGAGCGGGACAATACCCAGAACCATGCTAGATATATCATATGGAAGTGAAGGAAGTGGTATGTCTCAACTGCATTGGTCAATGACCTGCTATGTCCCTAACATGTCCAATAATGAAGTCGGGGTGAGGGAGAGGGGAGAGGTGATTGTTAGGCAGGTGGTGGGGTTTGATGAATTGGATTTCAAAATTAAACACATATAATAGAAACGCAAGAGATAACAAAAACATAATTAAAGATGATAATTGAATGAATTAACTAAGTTGAATTAAAGCTAAATATCCACCCTAAACCAATTCAAGTTCCTAACATGATTACCAAGTTCCTATTATTATGAATTCTCTTTCTAAGATGCCCATGCAAAGGTCCTGTTACAGCTCACCCCACACATATTATTCTCTTCTTAGTTAACATGTCGTAGCCGTTTCCTTTGCTTAGAACGTCTATCAATCTTAGAGAAGGATTAGTATTCTAAGCTGATGCATGAAGTACTACAGGAATTTAATGACATCACACTACCCCTAGTCTGGTTTAATGATCTAGGTTGTCATGAATTCTGTTTACAAGATTGTTTCTTAACCTCAACCTCTCGAGCAATCTCACCAATAATTTATGTAAACAGGGTAGCTAATCATGTAAACATAAAAAAGCAGGAATTCAAGCAGTAATTAGAACTTATTCAGCATTCATAATAAAAGAAATCTAGGGCCAAAATCACGTAAAAAACTACATGGTCAGGGCTTCAAGCAGCCCTAATTCTATGGAAAACTACTCATGATTCATATTAATAACAATGATAAAATAAGTCAAGATTACAACGTAAAAAGAAAAGGGAAGAAGAATGAAACACTGAAAGCATAAGCAGGCCAAGAACATGTCCAAGCCTTCTCCAAAACTCCATGCGTTAAGCTCTCCTTTCGAAAAAAAAAACGAGCAAGAACTCAAAAAAATGTCAAACTGTAAAGATGTCTATGTGGCTGAAGGGTGGAACCCTAATTCAGCGTTAAAACATTGTTTAAGTAGACCTAGGGCTTGCCCTAAAAACTAGGAATTGAAACTAACAACAAAAAGCCTAAAATAACCTTAATGAAACCCTAAGACTGCTTTACTAGCTTAGCAGGGACATGGGCTGGGCCGCGGGCAGGGCTGGGCCTCGAGCAAGGTTGGGCCACGACCTTGAGGGGTGTTAGTGGACACGATTGGGACTTGGCTGAGTGCTCTGAAGGACTCACCATGGCTCATCTGGGGCTAGTTCTAGGGCTCAATTTGGGGCACAAATGAGGTATGTTTGAGACATGTCAAGGACACGTCTTGCCATGAACCTTGACTCACCTTGAACTGGATCTGCTGGTCGTCAAACATGGATTTTGGACCCCCCATGGCTTGATTCGAGGTTCTTAGTCCTTGTCCTAAATAGGGCGCATGGCTTCAGATCAGCACATGATTTAGGGCCTGATATCACAATGAAGACAACTTCCTCATTATAACTCCAAATTGAGCTATTCTTTTTGCATTCTCCTCAGAATATCCCTATTTTTCCAATTCTGCACAAGTCTCACAAAATGCATCACCTTCTACTATGGTTGGCACTCAATCATTCAAAAGACATGTAAAAGGGCACAAAGTGACATCAAAATTATGTATAAATAATGACTGAACAAATACCCCCAAACCTATCTTTCGCTAGTCCCTGAACAAAACAAACGAAAAATCAAACTAAACAAACTAAAAAGACTCGATCTTAATTAAGGATAGGCCATTTAAACCCCTAGTCCTTCCTAGTAGGGGGAGTTTTGTCTCCTGAGGGTTATAGCAACACGATACCCACAAACGTTTTACTTACACAACTAGAACGCTAGAGTTAGTGCTTTAGACAAATTAATAAGAATCAATTAAAGTAGACATGCTTTGCAAAACTAAAAGGAATGCCACAACAGTAAGAGTCACATGTAATGTGTGAATGCCAAAATCTCAAATAAGCATGCTTACTAACAACTTCATTCAAGTGCTCCAGAAAGATTTCGCCTCGACTCTAAACCTCACTGGATGTCTCTCAATTCACTTTAGAATCCTAGGCTTTACACTCATAACAAGCATATGTGATGAAGTTTATGTAAAGGCATTCAAGTTAATCACATATGAGCATTCAATGAAAAACAACACTTTTTGAATTTAAGATCTCATGAATGGAATTGAACTTTAAGAACATAGATACTCACCTCAATCCTTAGCATGACTAGCCATAAGATCAGTTAGGTCTTTCATGTTAGGTCGCAATGGGGCTAAGCTTAATGGTTTAAGAAGGAAAGGGTAGGATTCAAAGAACCTGAGTTGTTCCAAGGCATAAGAAGTCATGGCTTGAACTTGTACTTTCTGATCTGAATCCTTGCTTCAGGCCCACGACATTGCACTTCTTGATTGCCTTTCTTGAGGTTCTTGGCTCACTTGGATCAATTCATTTTTCTATATCACCTTTTCAATTATTTTTACTCTTTTTTCTTTCTTTTCTTCTTTTCTGATTTTTTTCTTTTTCTTTTGAATTGAATTGAGCCAAGATCATGCAAGAGCTTCCTCATTCCTTATGAAGCTTTCCATTTGTAGAGCTTTTTACTCAACAATACAACTTTGGATTTGGTCACACTTAGTGCTTGCGGCTACAACTTTTAGAGCTGGCCAGTAACTTCTTTCATTCCTCATTCTCACAATCAATCTCATTTAAGGAAACCTTAGCACAAACTGAGGTTATAGGGCATGGCCTAATTAAGTGTTTGTGCAGGTTATACTTTCAGTGATGAAAGAAAGGCTGAGTGTTTGACTTCAAAAGGGCTTAGGGATCACACATAGGGTAAGACAAGGCATTTAGGAGGTTAACCACACATAGCCTACATCACTTCTTAACTTAAAACCAAGAGCCTCTATATGATGTTAGTTCTTTAAATTTCAATGCAAATATGATGTAATGAGATCAACAAAGATGAACAAAAGTGAAGAGTGTTTAAAGAATAGAAACAATGTATATCACTCAAAAAGAATGGAAATAAGGCTCAAGTTCTCACATGGTAATCTCCACTAATTTTCTGAAGTTCACTCAACTTTAGTCATTTTGATCACTTATTATCCAAGAAATGCCATTGTGAAGTGCAAAGTTATGAACTAACTGACAAGGCATGACTCTTAGTAAAACAAAGAAAGTTAACTTAGCATGTACACTCCTATTAACAAGTTAAAGCACTAGTCACGAACACCAACTTAAACTAACTAAACAACTTAAAAATAGAAACTAAAAAAAAAAAAAAATTGAAAATCTGGCCATGTACACCCCCAAACCTATGTGTTTCTATATGCAAAGTTTTTGATCTACACCCCCAAACCTAAATTGAACATTGTCCTCAATGTGATCAAAATAAGCATGACAAAGTACAAAATTGAAGGTTTGAAGAATGCAATAGAGCATAAACATTCGAATGAGCGAGGGATACAAACCAGGGCTAGGTTGCCTCCCAGGAGCGCTTTATTTAACGTCTGGGCAAGACGAGGCTGGCATATCATGTGCCAGGTGGGGTTCCAAGGTCTTGAACTGTGCCCTTCCTTGGTGGTTGCAGCTGTAGCTTGAGAAAAGGAGGTTCCTTGAAGGAAACACTATGATCTACGGCCGTGAGTAAGGGAATTGCCATTGAGCTTAGTGTGCCACTTGACATCGAGGGCATGGATTGAAGCCTCATGACCTCTGCGATTTTATGACCATCATCGACTTCTGGAGGCCGTGTGACAACCTTATTAATTGGCGCTTCTAGGCTTGAGTTTGCAATGGTTTCCTTCAACAATTCATGCATTAGAGATAAGGGAAAATCAACAGGGGGTTCAACAAGGTACCGCATGACATCATGGCTGTTGAATGTTCTGGGCTTGTCCCAGACATGGATAGCTACTTGCCCCCTTCTCATGTTGATGTTACAGTCGAGCGTGGCCAAAATGGGTCTGCCGAAGATCAGCGGTGGATCCTCGCTTGGACCTGATCCATCCATCCTCAAAGCAAAGAAATTTACAACATTGCAAGCATCCCCTATGTGCACACTAACATCTTCAATCACACCCATTAGACTAGTCACAGACAAATCAGCTAATCTAATGCATAACTCAGTAGGTTTCAATTATCCTAAGTTTAATGATTGAAATATATGGTGAGGCATGATACTTATAGCAGCCCCTGAGTCACATAAGCAATGAGTAAACCGTTTTCCTTGGATGACACATGGGAGGGATGGAGGGCCTAGATCTTCAACCTTGGGTGGCACACCATGAAAAGCATTTAGAATGGCTGAATTGAGGTCCAAAGTGTTGTATGGTTTAGCTCCACGTTTTCCAGAAACTAAGTCCTTCAAAAGCTTTGCGAATATTGGCATATGCTTGACTAGTTTGTGGAATGGCAATGTGAACTTCAGCTTTTGCAGCATGTGTGTCATTTCCTTCTCAAACTTTTCCTTCTCTATGTTTGGGTTCTGAAACCTGCGAGGAAAAGGCACAACAATTCATTATCAGAATTAAAATGCATTTTATTAGGTTGTTTATGAACTGCAGATATAGAGGCAATAGATTGAAAGTTAGAAGTCGGGTTATGGTCTATATTTGGGTCCTGGCTCTCAAAAAGAGCCTGGAACGCGAATCTGGTGCCTTGAGGTGGAACAGGGTCTAGGCGCTAAGGGACTCCAAAACTGGTTCGGGGCCAGAATTAGGCAGGTGCTGGAAAACAGGTTCTGCACCTATTTGGGTCTCATTCTACGGCAGCGATTTCTGCAGTGGCGTGGGGCTGTGTTGTGCCTGTGGAAGTTCCCAAGGGGTGTCTTACGCTCTAATTTGAGCCCTAAGTTGGGGTTGCGGTGCAATCACGGGCTCGACATTTGACCCTGTTTTGGGCATATTGGACTGCGGCATGGACTCAATAAGGGGCCTGGTTGCAGGTTTAGGTAGTGTCACAGCCAGGTCCTCATCTTCCTCCTCAAGTTCTTAACTCTCATCTCTAATGTAGGACCTTGAATTGTTTTCCCAATCCGTAGAGTGATGGGCTTTACATTGGAATGCTGGGGTCTTCTAGGGTTGATCACCACTTGGCTAGGCAGTTTTCCTGGTTCTCTTTGGCTTAGGTAATTGGCAATATGGCCTAGGTGATTCTCCATGCTGGTGAGACGGCTCTTAGTGTCATGCATGAAGGTCTGATCCCTCTGAGTGAGGGCAGCGGTGCTCTGAGCCAAGGAAGCTACTATGTCTTCCAAAGGTTTAGGCCCAGCGTTGGAATTAGATGAAGAGCCTTGCTGGTTATGTGAGGGGCCACAGTTTGATGTTGGAATCCAGGTGGTGGCATCGGATTCTGAGTGTTCTGATTGTTACTCCACTGGAAGTTAGGGTGATTCCTCCACCCAGGGTTGTAGGTGTTGGAATACGGATCATTCAGAGGCCTTAAACCGTCATTGAATCTACCAACCATGTTGGCCTCTTCCACCATAGGACATTCTTAGGACCCGTGTCCCTGAACTGAGCATACATCACACACTAGCACGCCCTTGGCTTTCTCATTGCACAACTGCTTCACCATTGCTGTCAATTGAGCGATGGTGTCATCTTTGTCGTTGCTTTCTCCACCAAGGGTTTGAGGTGAATGACCCCGATAGCTGAATTGCTTCTCCCTTTGAGCAATAATCTCAAAGGCTACTCTAGCCTCCTCGACTATGCTATCCAAAAATCCCTTGGATTGGGAGTTGACCATGACCCTATCACTGGTCTTCAAACCTCCATAGAAATACAACATCAGGTGACAATCATCGATGTTGTGGTGGAAACAAGACTGAATCAATTGATTAAACCGTTCCCAGAATTCGTAGAAGGACTCATCTTCAGTCGGACATGTGGCCATGATCTCACTCTTAAGTTTATTATTCTTTGACACTGGATAATACTGAGTAAGGAACTTGGAGGACAAGTCCCTCCAAGACGAGATAGACGCAAGGGCCAAGGAATGGAATTAAGCCTTGGCTCTATCCTTGAGACTGAAGTGAAAGAGTCTCAATCTGATTTCGGCCTCAGTCATGCCGTTTATTCTCAATGTAGAGCAGACCTCCATGAACTCCTTAATATGTAGATGACGATCTTCTCCTGAAAGTCCATGGAATTTAGGGAGCATGTGTATGGTCCCTGACTTAAGGTCAAAGTTTTCCACAGTAGATGGTGGGAAAAAATTTGGAAACTGATCCTCAGAGACTTGTGGAATGGCATACTCCTTGAGCAATCGTGGGGCTGGATTGGCAAGGACATGTTCCTCACGTCTCTCAACCATAGGGGATGGTGGTGGACTTGGTTGTGGGGATGGAAGTTGTGGGGAGGTAGGACGGGAATGGAAGGTGATCTTTTCAGATGTGTAGGACGAGGAAGGTCGGTGAGAATGCAGTGTTGGTAAAATTAGAGAACAAGAAATATGCAATCTAATTCTAACAGTTATAATCCTTGCAAGTGAAGAAATCAATAAGATAGTGTAGGAGAAAAGCAAGGGTCGGTCCCTCGAGGACTTGTGTCAGCCAAATATAAGGTTAGATTCAATTAACCCAAACAAGACTCAACAAAAAAGGAAATAAAGCAATAAACGATCAATTAAGACTCACACTACTTATATCTGCATTACACCTAGACACAACTTAAGACACTAACTTATGACGCAAGGAAATACAAAAGACTCTAACAAAACAAACACACAAACAAGACCGACGACAAATGGAGGGGGGGGGGGGGGGAGGGGGGGGGGGGGGGGGGGGGGGGGGGGGGGGGGGTTGGTACTATGAATTGGATTCCAAAATTAGAGACAAAATATAAAAACGCAAGAGATAACAAAAACAGAAATAAAGATGATTATTGAATGAATTAACTAAGTTGAATTAAGGCTAACTATCCACCCTAACCAATTCAAGTTCCTAACATGATTTCCAAGATCCTATTATTATAAATTCCCTGAATAAGATGCCCATGCAAAGGTCCTATTACAGCTCACCCCACACATATTATTCTCTTCTTACTTAGCATGTCCTAGCCGTTTCCTCTACTTAGAACGTCTATCAATCTTAGAGAAGGATTAGTATTCTAAGTTGATGCATGAAGTACTTAAGGAATTTAATGACATCACACTACCCCTAGTCTGGTTTAATAATCTAGGTTGTCATGAATTCTGATTACAAAATTGTTTCTTAACCTCAACCTCTCGGTGCAGTCTCATCAATAATTTATGTAAACAGGGTAGCTAATCATGTAAACATAAAAGAGCAGGAATTCAAGCAGTAATCAGAACTTACTCATCATTCATAATAACAGAAATCAATGGCCAAAATCACATAAAAGAACCACATGGTCAGGGCTTCAAGCAACCCTAATTCTATGGAAAACTACTCACGATTCATATTAATAACAACGATAAAATAAGTCATGATTACAACGTAAAAAGAAAAAGGAAGAAGAATGAAACACTGAAAGTAGAAGCATGCCATGAACACGTCCAAGCCTTCTCTAAATCTCCTTGCGCCAAGCTCTCCTTTCGAAAAAAAAAATGAGCAAGAACTCAAAAAAACGTCAAACTGTAAAGAGGTCTATGCAGCTGAAGGGTGGAATCCTAATTCAGCGTTAAAACATTATTTAAGTAGACCTAGGGCTTGCCCTAAAAACTAGGAATTGAAACTGACAACAAAAAGCCTAAAATAGCCTTAATGAAACCCTAAGACTGCTTTCCTAGCTTAGCAGGGACACGGGCTGGGCCATGGGCTTGAGGTGTGTTAGGGGACACGATTAGGACTTGGCTGAGAGCTCTGAAGGACTCGCCTTGGCTCGTCTGGGGCTGGTTCTAGGACTCGATTTAGGACACATATGAGGTATCTTTGAGACATGTCAAGGACACCTCTTGGCATGAACCTTGACTCACCTTGAACTTGATATGCTGGTCCTGAAACATGGATTTTGGACCCGCATGGCTTGATTCGAGGTTCTTAGTCCTGGCCCTAAAAAAGGATCATGGCTTCAGATCAGGACATGATTAAGGGCCCGATATCGCAATGAAGGCAACTTCCTCATTATAACTCCAACTTGAGCCATTCTTTTTGCATTCTCCGTAGAATATCCCTATCTTTCCAATTCTACACAAGTCTCACAAAATGAGTCACTTTCTACTATGGTTGGCACTCAATCATTCAAAAGACATGTAAAAGTGTACAAAGTGACATCAAAATAATGTACAAATAATGACTGAACAAGACGCCCTAGGGGTATTTAAGCTAAGTTTCAACGTAAAACTAGGGTTCCAACCCCTTTTGCCGAATAGATCTTTAACAGTTTTTACGTTTTAAGTTTTTGCTCGTGTTTAGAAGAAAGCTAAACGTAGAGAGCTTGGTGAGGATAGCTTGGATGTGTGCCTAGGCCCTTCATCATTCTTAGTGTTTTCTCTTCTTCTCTTTACTTTTCTTTTATAATCATGATTACTTTTCAATTTTTATTCAATAACCTGCGTGAGTAGTTTTCCCTAGAATTAGGGCTACTTGAAGCCCTAGCCATGTAGTTCATTAATGTGATTTTTGCCCTTGGTTTCTGTTATTATGAATGCTGAATAAATTCTTATTACTACTTGAATTGCTACTTTTTATGTTTACTTGATTAGCTACCTTGTTTATATAAATTATTGATGAAATTGCATCGAGAGGTTGAGGGTAAGAAACAATCTTGTAATTGGGATTCATGACAACCTAGATTAAGAAACATTCTCTAGGGATAGTGTGGTGTCATTAAACTTCCTTTCAAGCTTAATGCGTTCTTTTGGATAGTTAAAACGTGCAACATAGGAACTAAGACGGAAGTAATATGTTTCAGGTGGGCCCTAACTCGGACTCTTGCATGGGTATAATGTTCAAAAAATTCATAATAATGGGATCATGGAAATTATGTTAGGAACTTGAATTGGTTAGGGTGGATAGTTGGCTTTAATTCGACTTAGTTAGTCAATCAATACAATCATCTTTAATTATGTTTTTATTTGTCTTGCATTTACATTACTTGTCTTCAATTTCAGAATCCAAAAGCATCAAAACCCCAACCACCCCCCTTTGTCGTGTGTCTAGTTTGTGTTTTTTATTAGAGTCTGTGTGTTTCTTGTGTTACAGGTAATTAGTGTCTTGAGTGGTTTTTAGGTGTCTTCACGTATCTAATTAGTGAGAGTCTTAGGTTAGTCATTTATTGCTTTCTTTTATTGTTTTGTTGAGTCTTAACTGAGTTAATTAAGTTTAAACTTGAATTGGACATAACGTTGATACATAGTCCTTATGGGATCGATCCTTGCTTTATTGCTATACTATCTTCTAATTTGTACGCTTGCAAGGTTTTAACTATTAAATATAGATTGCATGATCTTGTCTTCTATTTTTACCAACAATATGTTTATTGAAGAATGAAGATTGAAACTTTGTTGAGCATATAATTGGATTTGATTGGTAAAAATGGATACGATTTTATATTTTTATTGTATAAGGTAGGATGGTTATATGGGATTAGACATAAAAATATACTTTCATTTTCTAATCATACTCCCTCTAATCTGCTTACAAAGCACATCCATTTTTACCATTAAAAGACATTAAATTTGAAGAATAATATAATCAAATCCAATTTCATTCACCAAATATTGCCTTGATGCTTATTAAGTAGATGAATGGTGTGTACATTTTTGTGTAATACGGATGCTCAACCTTTCATTTCAACTTCAAGAAGGATATACGATCCTGTTATTAATTGGTTGGTAGCATTGGTGTGAAAAACATACAACGACTATCTCAAATCTGACCTAACTATAAAATTATGAGATAATGTTCTTCATTTAGTTTATTCCTCATGAACGTATTTGCAATCACGTATATACCTAACTGAAGAAAATGATTTTTCACTCATTAACACAAGGTGTTGTAATGCAAGATTTGTATAGGGATTACAAAGGTAACAGTCCTTTACTAATTACACAATAATTTAAAAATTATTTCATAACAGAACGCTGTTACACAACTCTTCAAATTGTAGTAACTGGTCATGAATGGCATTGAGTGGATGATAACTATTATAACTCTCCAACACTCCCCCGCAAACTTGACGCCAGGGAGGAGACAAGTTTGGATGAGTGAACCGAACCGTAGGGAGACCTTTGGTCAAGACATCCACAAGTTGTTGTGGAGAGGGTATAAATTGTGTTGGTGACTAAGCTGCATCACTAGCAGCTGACTTAGAAGCACACCTGCTGCTGACTCGAGGAGGACTAGTGTCACAAGATGAAGGCATTAAATGAGAGAATGTGTGTGTTGTAAGTGTGTGAAACGGTTAGTGTAATTGTGAGTGTGTGAGCAGTTTTGAGTGAGCTACAAGAAGTGTGTGTAAGATGACATCAGATTGTTATCATCTCTAACTGAATCAAGGAGAGGGTGTGAGTGTCTATATGCATGGTAATTCAATAGTGAAAAAGAAAATAAACACGGAGAAGTCAGTCATATTTGACTTCTATTGACTCGGCAGAAAATTCACTCAAGCAAAAACACAAACACCTAGGGTGCACTGATCATCATAGTGATCATCACCCGATTTCCAATTCAATTTCAATCCAGATTTAGGAGAAGAAAGAAAGTAGCATTGAAGACATCACGAGCTAGCCTCGATTCAATTCAGCTAAGCGTTGAAGTTAGGGATTCATACCTTAATCGGTTCAACTAGTTCTATTTGCACTCAAGGAGATCGGTTCAACTAGTTCTATTTGCACTCAAGGTTTTGCATTTCCTCTTAATCAGTTCAACTAGTTCTATTTGCACTCAAGGAGATCATCATCCTCTGCGAGTCTGATTGCCAATATGGTATTAGAGCCACTCTGAGATCATATCTTTGGGGAGTCTGACTGTGGTGAAGCTAAGCAGGAGTTGAAGCCTAAGCAGGAGTTGAAGCCTAAGCAAGAGTTGAAGCCTGAGCATGAGTTGAAGTTTCTTGACGGCCAAGTCATCATGGCTGGTACTGGAGGAGCATAACCAAAATTTCCTGTATTCACAGGAGTTAACTATAATTTCTGGAATATCAAGATGAGAACAACATTGAAAGCAAGTGATATGTGGAAGATTGTCACTCAAGGCTTACCAGATCCTGAGTATGACAGTGAAGATGAGGAGATTGAAATGGCAGAAAGTCATGCTGATCAGATCAAGAATGCCAAGGCCTTGAATCTAATTCAGAACGCAGTCTCTGAAGAATTCTTCCCAAGAATCTCAAATGAGGAGATAGCTAAAAGCGCCTGAGATATTCTGAAAAAGGAATACAAAGGAGATCCTAAGGTGAAAGCAGTTAAATTACAAATTCTTAGAAGAGATTTTGAGTATACACGTATCAAAAATGATGAATCCTTTTCTACATATATGACTAGACTGTTTGGTGTTGTTAATCAAATGAAAACATATGGTGAAGAAGTGACTGAAAAGAGATTAGCACAGAAAATTCTGATAAGCTTGATTAAACCCTATGATTCGATTGTGTCCATACTTGAAGAAACTAGAGATCTAGAGCATATTGTGTTGAAAGTATCTCTGCATCAATCAGGGCATTTGATCAACGTCTGGAGATGCACACTGAGGGTGATGTTGAGAAATCATTCTCAAGTATGAGTGTGAATAACAAGTCACAGGCACAACCAAGTTCAAGTTCTAATTAGGGAAAATTCAAGAAGCAACAATTCAAAGGTGGAAACAAGGGTTGGACTAACAGCAAATTCAAAGGCAATGCTAAGTATGAGAACAAGTTCTCTAGAAATCAGAAAGGAGAAACCAGTGGTTCTAAGGATGCTTGCTAGAATTGTAACAGATTTCACTGGGGTGAATGTTGGTTCAAAGGAAAATTGAAATGTTTCAAGTGTTCTAAATTTGGCCACATTGCCAAAGACTGTCCTGAAAAACAGACTGCTAATCTAGCTCAGAAAGTAGATGAAGTTGGAGGAAACATGTTCTACGCTTGCCATTCAGCCTTCATTGAGAAGGATGTGGGTGTGTGGTATCTAGATAGTGGTTGTAGTAACCATATGATAGGCCATGAGTCTTTATTGACTAATATTGATCGAAGTCTAAATGTGAAAGTGAAGATGGGGACAGCTGATGTCAGGACCCGTCCCGAATTTCCCCTCGAAACCCGGGAAGAACCCTGATCCCGTCTGACAACCTAAGAAAAGGTTCCCAAAATACCCTTCAATCCATACAAATTATAATAACCATGATAAATACTTCCTCTTGTCAGACAAGGGACTTAAGCACTCAATAATTCCCGTAATTAACGACCAAACAAATACAACATAATATCAGAGCGTCTAAGTAGGATCAAGAGTAAAATTTAGATATCCTACTCAAATATACAACACAGCGCAGTCGAAATCCTAATGCCTCAGCCTCGAGATCAATGTTCGCATCAACTCTACTCAACTGCCTGAAGGGGGATTTAAACACAAAAGTTGTGAGTGGACAAAAATAATCATTTATAAATTCCTTTTCGAAGAATTACCTTTCTTCCCCTCCATTTATAAAATCATGCATGCATAACATAAAACAATTTATCATATAAAAGCATCATATGTAAATCATCCAAAATTCACATTTATCTTTAAAACCATTTAATTGGACTCACATACAATCTGTATAATAAAATGCCTCATAACCCACAATTTTGTTTGAAAATCTCTTCAAAGGAGTTTAAAATCATTTGGTTCAATCTGGACACAAATTATCTCAAATTCAAATCATTTCGTTCCAACTGCCACATAATATCTCAAATTCACTGTTCCCGACATATTCATAACAACACACCAGGGTATCCCTTGAGATGTGTTAAAATCTGTTTACTTGGCCTCGACCACAATCTCTGCAAAATCACATTTTATATTGGAGGTTCACCGGTTTCACCGTCTCAGCGGATCCTAGCCCGGATCCTGGCCCCCTCAAATCGGTATTGTTTATTTTGGAGGTTCACCGGGTTCACCGTCTCAGCGGATCCTAGCCCGGATCCTGGCCCCTCTCAAATCGGTATTGTATCCAAAATCGATTATTTTATAGTCACAAGTACAGTTTCAACTCAAAATCATAGACCCAAATAATTACCACGTCAAAACAAGATCAAAACCGAGTACAAAAATCAGGTCATTTCTCCAAATACACTTTCACAGAAATATTGTAAAACATGTGTCCAGCATCATTTCTAAAATCCAGAAATTCATTGCATCCATACATAACAGTATTTAAATCAAAGATACATTTATGTATGCATTATAGTTTATAAATCAAAGTCCACTCACAAACCTGCTCAAGTAAGCTCAATCCCGAACTGTACGCTCCCCTGAAGCTCCTGGAGCAGTATCGCCTGTCCAAATTAATAATCGGGATTACAAGCCAATCATAATAATCTTAAATATAAACCCCATAAACCCCGGGAGTCTAACTATGCTGGCCTAGAAAACGCAGCAACCTTAAAACGTCCGAAACAGCCCCTAAACGACATCTGATCGACTCGAAACCTGCGCCAACATGTCCGAAACGTCAAAAACTACTTGTCACGCGCCACCGTGACATCAGACTCAGCCACACGCGCCGCCACGCGCCGACGGAAGGTCGGAACACGCGCCCACGCGCCGCCACGCACCCTCACGCGCCAGCCACGCGCCTGCTACAATACCACACGCGCCTGAACCGGTCCAACCCGGTTCGGCTCAACCTGACCCGGTCCAACTGGACCCGACCGGTTCACTCAACCCGACCGGTTCAACTCGACCCGACCGGTCACCGGTGACTCGCCGGAGAAGACGACCGGCTGCCGTCGCCGTCGCCGGAAGTTGGCCGGAGAAGATGACCGGCAGTCGCTGTCGCCGCCGTCTGGTTTCGCCGGAATCCTCCATTTCCGGCCGAAACTCCAAGCTTTCCAACTTCCTCAAAACTCAACCATTTTTCACAAATTTTACGTCTAAATCTATCTACTCAAACCCAGGAATCCAAATATGACTTCAAAACCACAAACACGTACCTGTGGTAGCCGGAAAATCGATCGGAAGGTCCGAAACTTCCTATCCTCGGTTCGGCTTCCTCCGTGGTCCTCTCCTTCGATGGTTGGTACGGTTGTGATCGCGGGACGGAGTAGAACACGATTAGTTGATCAAGACTGGAAGTTGAAGCCTTGAAATCAAAGTTGACTTTTGGTTTTTCTCTTGGTTTTTCTTCGGTTTCGGGTGTGGCTTGGGAGGGTTGCCACAGAGAAAGAACGAAAATGAAGATGAAATGAAGATGAGGATGTAAAAGAAATGAAGATGAGACAATGATTGGCCTAAATATCTTCTCCCAAAACCAAATTACCAAAATGCCCTTGCACATTTAGACCCATAACTCTCGTCTACGAACTCCGTTTTCCGCGTGCCGCCTGTCTACGAACTCGTGAGTTCGAGACCTATGCAATGGTACCCAATACACCACCGAAAAGGTTTCGAAACAAAACTTGATCTCCATGCCCTTTAACATGCAAGGGCAAAATCGTCCTTTTACATAAATAATTTAATGAAATCCAATTATTGAAATTCCGGGTTGTTACAGCTGACCTAGTTCAAGCTGCAGGGAAAGGTTCTTTGTTGGTTCATACTGACCAAGGTGACAACTTCATCAAGGAAGTGATGCTTGTACCTGGATTGGATGAGAATCTACTAAGTGTAGGTCAGATGGTGGAACATGGATACTGCCTAGTGTTTGGAGATAGTTCAGCAGAGGTTTATGAAGATAAGAACATGAAGCATAGGGTTGCTAAGGTTCCTATGATAGGCAGCAGATGTTTCAAGCTTTCTCTAGATTATGTGAATCCAGTAGC
The DNA here is from genome assembly GCA_037349345.1 of Oemleria cerasiformis. Classification (NCBI taxonomy): domain Eukaryota; kingdom Viridiplantae; phylum Streptophyta; class Magnoliopsida; order Rosales; family Rosaceae; genus Oemleria; species Oemleria cerasiformis. The sequence continues at coordinate 104,319 of JAZGTL010000021.1, forward strand.
CAGAAGAGCAGAAGCCAAGAAAAGCACAGAACTATGGCATAAAAGATTTGGCCGTTTGAACTACTCAAGCTTAGAGATGCTAAGACAGAAGGACATGGTGGTTGGACTGCCTAGTCTAGAAGGTGACAAAGAAGTCTGTGAAGGATGCATTTCAGGAAAACATCATGTGAGCCCTTTTGACGCAGAAGAGGCTTCGAGGGCCTCTACAGCTCTTGAGTTTATACACTTTGATGTGTGTGGCCCCATGCAAACAGAAACAATGGGAGGTAATCTATATTTTCTTACTTTCATTGATGATCATTCCAGAATGTGCTGGCTGTATTTTATGAGGCATATATCAGGTGTGTTAAATGTGTTCAAAAAGTTCAAAGCTATGATTGAACTACAAAGTGGGTTCAAAGTGAAGAAGTTGAGAAGTGACAAAGGTGGAGAGTATACCTCAAATGAATTCCAGAGATTCTGTGAAGAACATGGAATTGGGAGATAGCTAACAGTGGCTTACTCTCCTCAGCAGAATGGTGTTGCTGAGAGGAAAAATAGGACTATAGTGGAGATGGCTAAGTCTTTGTTACATGGCAAACAACTACCCTATGAGTTCTGGGGTGAAGCAGTCAACATTGCAGTATGCATTCTCAATCGATGCCCTACCAAGGCTGTGGAGGGTAAGACTCCATTTGAGAAGTTCTCTGGTAGATGACTAGGAGTATCACACCTAAGGGTATTTGGCTCTCTATGCTACATGCATGTTCCATCCCAGAGGAGAAAGAAACTATATGATTCTAGTGTGAAAGGTGTATTTGTAGGCTATGGTAGCTGGGAAAAAGGCTACAGGGTTTATAGTCTAGAAACTAAGAAGATCGTGGTTTTAAGAAGTGTAATCTTTAATGAAGAAGGATGCTAGGATTGGAAGAAACATGCAGAAGTCCACAATAGTCCTAGTACAAGCTCAAGCCCTAGTTCCAGTGATTCATCTAGTTCAAGTTCAGGTGATACACCTGTGAAGCTAAGAAGCCTAAGTGATGTTTATGCTAGATGTCACATGTGCATAATAGAACCTGAGAGTTTTAGTGAAGCAATTAAGGATTCAACTTGGAAGAAAGCCATGGAAGCTGATATGCAGATGATTGAAAAGAATGATACATGGGAGCTAATGGAGAGACCTACTTACAACCTAGTGATTGGTGTCAAGTGGGTGTACAAAACTAAACTCAATCTAGATGGTTCTGTTCAAAAGCACAAGGCCAGATAGGTAGCTAAGGGATATGCTCAGAAACCAGGAATTGATTTCAATGAGACATTTGCACCAGTTGCAAGACTTGACACTATCAGAACCCTAATTGCTTTAGCAGCACAGAAAGAATGGAAGCTATTTCAGCTTGATGTGAAGTCAGCATTCCTTAATGGTGTTCTAGAAGAGGATGTATATATGGATCGGCCTGAAGGGTTTGAAGTTCAAGGTAATGAAGCTAAAGTTTACAGGTTAAACAAGGCACTTTATGGTCTTAAGTAAGCACCAAGGGCCTAGTATGGAGAGATTGATTCCTACTTGTTGAGTTGTGGTTTTGAGAGAAGTTCCAGTGAGGCAACCTTGTGTTTGAAGGTTAAGCATGACATTATCTACACAGGTGACAGTGCTACTATGATGACTGAGTTCAAGCAAGACATGATGGGTAGATATGAAATGACAGACCTGGGATTACTACATCATTTCTTAGGGATGGTTGTTCTACAGTCTAGCAATGGTATCTTCATTCATAGAAGGAAGTATGCCTCTACATTGCTAGAGAAGTTCGGACTCAAAGACTGCAAGCTAGTGAGTACTGTTGGTAGATTTAAAGAGCAAGAAATATGCAATTCAATTCTAACAGTTATAAAATCCTTGCAAGTGTACAAATCGATAAGTATAGTATAGTAGCACAGCAAGAGTCGATCAATCGAGGACTTGTATCAACGTTATGACCAATTTAGTTCAGATTTGTTAACTTAAATAAAAACACACACACACACAGGGGGGGGGGGGGGGGGTTATGATGTGATAACTGAAATTTAAAGACAAGTAAATCAAAGTACAGAAATTAACAATGCAAGAATGAAAAGTTGTTAACTAAGGCGAATTAAGGCTTACTATCCACTCTAACCAATTATAGTTCTTAACCAAATTTCCTTGACCTAATTACTATGCATTTTCTGAATTAGGTGCCCGTGCCTAGGACCTGGCGTTGGTTCACTAGACACATCTTATTCCCTCTTACTTAGCATGTTCTAAACAGGGCATATGCCTAGAACGTCTATCACCTACCTTTTAAGATGATGCATGAAGTTTAAAGAGAATTTAATGACACCACATTAGCCTAGCAAAGTGGCATGCAATCCTAGGTCGTCATGAGTTAAGATTACAAGTACGAATACTTTCGATGCTCCAAATCACAAGATGATATGACGGTCACTCAAGCAATTACATCTATAATTATATGCAAACAAGGTAGCTAATCTTATAGGCATAAATTAAGTTCATTAAGCATAGTAATCCAACTTATTCAGCATGCATAGCAATCATAATCAAGAGCCAGAAATCCAATCAATAAGCTAACATGGCTAGGGCTTCAAGCAGCCCTAATCCTAATGACTACTCACACATAACTGAAATAAACACAAGTATAATTGAATCCATAAGTAAATTGTAATAATGAAAATAAGGGTACAGAGGAGATTGTTAAGAACAGATGCAACAGAAGACACGGCAGGGCCTTCTTCTCCAAGCTCCACGTCCAATAATCTATGTGAAAGATTATCTCCGAAAATATGGTCCCTAATTCTCTAGAAAACCAAAACGGAACTCTGTGGCTCAGGTCTCTATTTTTCCAGAAAACAAAAACGCCCTAATCCTCTATTTGATTCTCCTTTTTATAGACAAGGGAAAACCTTGTTCTATAAGGATTGGTATAACCTTGTTCTATACAGATTGGTAAAACCTTGTCCTATAGGAATAGGGTAAGTTATTTTACTTTTAATTAATTACAAAGTCTTTAAAATCTATTAGAACCAATCAGAACAAGGCTGGGAGTGTGAATGCAAGCTGGCAAGTGGGAACGCAAGCTGGCCAAACTTGGATTTTTGACTGTCTTCGTAATCAGGATCTGGGACCGCGCTTTTGAAGTATGTTAGGAGTATAATAGAAGCGCATCGTCGTTCAGGTTTGGCGCAAATGTTGTCAGGCTTAGCGCAGAGGGAGAACCTCTGATCCACCGCTGGCGGAACAGGGACCCCGGCTTAGGCGCACATCTAGGCTCGGATGGGAGTTCTTGGGACATGTCCTCGACCTGCCTTGGCGCGACCTTGGCACTTCTAGGACTTGACCTTGATGTCATGAAACATAGGTTTGAGTCCCGGAGGGCCTGATATGAGGTACTTGGCCAGTGGCCCAAAATAGGCGCACTGGCGCACTGGCGCACTCAGGACCCCGTTGAGGACCTGATATTGAAATGAGGACATCTCCTTCATCTCGACTCCGATTTGAGTCATTATTTTTGCGTACTTTCCAGATTTTACCTATCTTTCTAACTCTGCACAAGTCTCACAAGATTGATCATTTTCTACTATTGATGGCACGAAATCATTCAAAAGTCTCACATAAATAACGACTGATCAAATGCCCCCAAACCTATCTTTTGCTAGTCCCTGAGCAAAACAAATGCTAACAAAATGAAAAGACTCGATTTTAGTTAAGATAGAACATTTAAACCCCTAGGTTCACCTAGTAGGAGGAGTTTTGTCTCCTGAGGCTTATAACAGTACGATACCCACAAACGTTTTACTTAAACAAAAAGATGCTAGATATAGTACTCTTAACAAGCTAATAAGAATCAAAGTAAGTAGACATGCTTTGCAGAACTAAAAGGAATGCCATAGCCGTGAGTGTCATGTGAAGGTGTACGTGTATAAATGCCAATATTTTCAGGTGATCAAGTTTGAAAACAACTTCATCTAAGTGCCCTAGAAAGATTTCGCCTCGACTCTAATCCTCACTAGGCAACTCTCAATTCACACAAGAATCCTAGGCTTACACTCTTTTCAAGCATATGTGATGAGTTTATGTTATGAAATTCAAATTTAATCACATATGAGTAACAATGAAGAATAGCAATTTATGGAAATAAAGATCTCATGAAAGGAATTGAACTTTAAGAACATAGATACGTACCTTAATCCTCAGCATGATTGTCCATAAGATCCGTTAGGTCTTCCTTTTTAGGTTGTATTGGGGCTAAGCTTTGGGGTTTAGCAAGGAAGGATGGGATTCAAAGAACCTGAGTTGTGCCAAGGCATGAGAAGTCATGAATTGAACTTGGAATTTGTGAACTGAATCCTTTCTTAAGGCCCACGACATTGTGCTTTCCTGATGACTTAGTTTGTGGCTCTTGTGGCTTATTTTGAGGCTCTTGTGGCTTATTTTGAGGCTCTTGGCTCACTTGGCTCAATTCACTTTGTTTTTCACTTATTTGTTTCCTTCTTTTTCTCAACGTTTCTTTCTCTCTTTTGATTTGAACATTTTTTTGTTTCTGTTCGTCTTTGAATTGAATTGAATCAAGATCATGCAATGATTTCCTCAAATTTTCATGCAGCTTGCAACTTGTAAATCTTTTCTTTACTTTTGAACTTTCAATTGACACCAATGTCCTTTGAATTGGGCATCATCTTCTTTCACCTCTCATTCTCACCATGAATCTCATTTGTGGCAACCTTAGCACAAACTGAGGTTATAGGGTATGGCTGTGATGAATGGCTAAGTATTTTGGGTTAGGTTATACTTTGGGTGATGAAAGAAAAGGTTGAGTGTTTGGCTTCAAAATTGGCTTAGGGAGCATGCAATAGGGTAGGATAAGGCCTTTAGAGGTTAAAGCACACATAGCCTACATCACTTCTTATGGCAAAACATACATTAAATCAAGAGTATCTAAATGATGTTAGTTCTTTAAAATTCAATGCAAATATGATGTAATGAGATCAACAATTAAGAACAAAAGTGATGAGTGTTTAAGAGTAGAAACAAGTATATCCCTCAGAAAGAATGGCAATTAGGCTCAAAGATCTCACTGGGTAGTCTCCACTAATTTTCTAAGGTTCACTCAAATTCAGTTATTTCGTTCACTTAATCACTTAAAACATGGCATTGTGAAGTGCAAATTATGAACTACTTGACCATGGCATGACTCTTAGTAAAGCAAAGATAGTTAACTTAGCATATACATTCCTATTAACAAGTTATCATACTAATCACAAGCAGAAATTTAAATGTCCTGGCCGTGTATCACCCCCAAACCTACTTGTTTCTATATGCAAAATTTTAAATCCACACCCCCAAACCTAAACTGAACATTGTCCTCAATGTGATAAGCAGTAAGCTTGACAACAGTAGAAAGGTTTGAGAGATATAACGGGCAGCAACAGAAAAGGAAGTGAGAAATACAAACCAGGGCTAGGCTGCCTCCTAGGAGCGCTTTATTTAACGTCTAGGCAAGACGGCGCTGACATGCTAGGAGCTGGGCGCATGCGGAGTTGCAGGGTTGACTGCGCTTGGATTAGAAAGGTCCTTCAAGTAGTGTTTGAGGCGGGGGCCATTTACCTTGAACGGATCCTGCCGTTCCGGGTGCTGGATTTCAACTGCACCATGAGGAAAAACGTTAGTAATAATAAATGGTCCAGTCCATCTTGAACGCAACTTACCTGGCATTAGTCTGAGCGGGGAGTCAAAGAGGAGGACTTCCTGTCCGATGTGAAAGTCCTTGGGCTGAATGCGCTTGTCGTGGAAAGCTTTGGTCTTTTCCTTGTAGATACAAGCACTGTCAAAGGCCTCGTTTCGCAACTCCTCTAATTCACTTAGCTGAGGCTTCCTATGTATTCCAGCGTCATTGAAGTTCAGGTTTATCTGCTTAATAGCCCAGAATGCTTTATGCTCCAATTCCACTGGTAGGTGGCAGCCTTTTCCAAAAACCAGCCGGAAGGGAGACATGCCAATCGGGGTCTTGTATGCCGTCCGATAGGCCCACAGCGCATCATTCAATTTGCTGGACCAATTTTTGCGGTTAGGATTTACCATTTTTTCGTATATGGCCTTTACTTCCCGATTGGACACTTCCGCTTGGCCACTCGTTTGAGGGTGATACGGTGTTGAGACCTTGTGAGTGACGCCATACTTCTTCATTAGGGCTGCAAACGAATGATTGCAGAAGTGTGCCCCCCCATCGCTGATGATTGCCCTAGGTGCGCCGAATCTGGCTAAGATGTGACTCTGTAAAAAACGCACCACTACTTTGGCGTCGTTAGTTTTGGTGGGAATTGCTTCCACCCATTTGGAGACATAATCAACTGCAAGCAGAATATAAAGATTGCCAAAGGAATTCGGAAAAGGCCCCATAAAATCAATGCCCCATACGTCGAAGATTTCGACCACAAGAATAGGGTGTAATGGCATTTGATTTCGAGGGCCGATGTTACCTAGGCGTTGGCAGCGGTCACAGGTGAGTACAAATTCGTGTGCATCCTTGAAAAGTGTGGGCCAGTAGAGTCCACTTTGGAGTACCTTGAGGGCTGTCTTCTTAGCTCCAAAATGGCCCCCACATGCCAAACTATGGCAAAAAGTCAAGATGGATTTCATCTCGTCTTCTGTGATGCAGCGCCGAATGATTTGGTCTGGACAATGCTTCCATAGGTACGGCTCATCCCATATGAAGTACTTAGCTTGTTTAGCCAGCTTATCCTTTTGGTACCTGTTTAAAGATGAAGGAATTTACTTAGTGACAAGGTAATTAATGAGATCGGCAAACCATGGATCAATAGCTTGGATTGCGAAGAGCTGTTCGTCAGGAAAGGTCTCGAGGAGGGGCAACTGATCGGCCTCTTCATTGGAACTGTGAAGCAATCGGCTCATATGGTCAGCGACCACGTTTTCACTGCCCTTCTTGTCTCTGATTTCAAGGTCGAATTCTTGGAGCAGTAGCATCCAACGTAGCAACCTTGGCTTGGCGTCCTTTTTAGTGAGCAGATACTTCAAGGCAGCATGATCCGTGTATACTATGACCTTGGTTTGAATTAGATATGAACGGAACTTCTCCAGGGCAAAGATAACAGCAAGGAGCTCCTTCTCGGTGGTGGAGTAGTTCAGCTGGGCATCATTCAGGGTTCGGCTTGTGTAGTAAATGACATGAGGGAGCTTGTCAACACGCTGTCCCAAAACTGCTCCTATGGTGAAGTCTGAGGCATCACACATTAGTTCGAATGGTAAGTCCCAATTCGGTGGCATGATGATGGGTGATGCCGTGAGCTTTGCCTTGAGTGTGTTGAATGCCTCACGGCATCCCTTAGTGAACTCAAATGTGGCGTCCTTGGCTAGAAGATCACACAAAGGTCTTGTGATTTTCGAGAAATCTTTGATGAATCTGCGGTAAAAGCCAGCATGCCCTAAGAACGATCGAACCTCTTTGACTGTAGTGGGGTACGGCAGCCTCTCTACTATGTCTAACTTTGCTTTGTCCACTTCAATGCCTCGGCTAGAGATCACATGACCCAAGACAATTCCCTGTTGTACCATGAAATGGCACTTTTCCCAGTTAAGCACTAAGTTGCTTTCTCTGCATCGTTCCAGTACTCGGGTTAGGTTAACTAAGCACAGTTCGAATGAATGTCCAAACACTGAGAAGTCGTCCATGAATACTTCAATTATGTCTTCCTCCAGCAGTATCCGATGCATGCAATTTGCAGGACTTATGCCTTTGATGTCAGCTATTGTCCATCCAATTGCCGTTTGATTGACCTTAAGGACGTGAACCAATGCCTTTTCCTCTTTCGTACTTAGGGTAGATGCAATGATGACTGGAAGGGTTTGATTGTCGCCCAAATATGCATACTTTAAGTGCTCGGGCAAGGGCTTCAGCTCGAGTTCAGGAGCTTTTATGATGGACGGCAGGGTTTTCTGACTTGTGAATGGTAACGCTTCGAGGGGAGGCCTGTGCAATGGGAGGGCTGGCATGATGTCAAGGGCTCGTACCTCTTCGATCACGCTATCTGTAAGTGAATCCACAGTGTGTGGGTTACTAGTAACGGCCTTCTCAAGGTCATCCGTCATGCAAGAATGAGCAATTGTCTCCCGTAGCAGTAAGTCCATTGTGTTTAACGGAAAATCTACAATAGGCTCGGCAGGGTACTGGATGGTGTCATGGATGGAGAATGTCCGAAGCTGGTCCAGGACCTTGACGGAGACCTGGCCCTTTCTGACGTCGATGAGGCACTCGGCTGTGGCTCGTAAGGGCCTTCCGAAGATGAGGGGAGGTTCCTCACTTTTGTCAATTCTGTCCATTCTTAGTACGTAGAAGTCTGCAGGGATGCATGTATCTCCGATTTGTACCAGTACGTCCTCAAGAACCCCCATTAGGTTGGTTACAGAAGCGTTAGCCAACCTGACACATAGGTGCGTGGGCTTGAATGCGCCTAGGTTGAGTGACCTGTAAATGTGGAATGGCATGATGTTCACTGATGCTCCCATGTCGCAAAGGCAATGTTCGAATCTTTTTGACTGAATGACACATGGAAGGGATGGCGGCCCAGGATCATTGGCCTTAAGGGGCATGCGCAAAAGGGCAGCCGAGCAGGCCATAGGGATGTCAATGGTGTCCGTGGAGCTAAAACCACGCTTTCCTGCAACTAAGTCCTTGATCAGCTTTGCAAAGATAGGCATGTGCTTGACAATTTTATGGAAAGGCAGTGTGATCTGAAGCTTCTGCAACATGCTGATGATTTCTTCCTCAAAGTCCTCCTTTTGCTTATTCCTGTTTTGGAACCTGCGAGGAAATGGATAATCAACATTATTAGCTAACACAAAAGTGACTTTTTTAGAATTGGAATTCTGAGGTTTAGAGTTAGAAGTATTCGAGTGCTGCAACTTGGGCTTAGGAGCAGGTTGCATGCCAGCCGTGGCCGAAGTAGGCGCAATGTCAGGTCCTCTTTGCAGTAGGGCACTTGGTGACTCATTGGACTGGTTCTGCGTCAGAGGTGTTGGCCGTGGCATGTTTTGCGGCGCGCCCTGGTCGGTGATCCTTGGCAGAGTAGGTTGAGGCTCAGTTTCAGGTCCTGTGAGGGTGGCATGTGGGGTCTTGAAGTGGTGTTTCCTTCTCCAGCGTGATGGCATTAGCCGTAGGATTGTGAAATCCTTTCGGATTTACCAGGACTTGACTCGGTAGCTTGCCCTGCTCCCGCTGATTCAGTTGGTTCGCCACCTGTCCCATTTGACTCTCCAAGTTTGCAATTGCATTTTTGAAGTCTCCCGTCTGACTCTGGCTATCGTGCATGAATTTTATGAGTTGAGCCTGCTGTTGAGTCAGGATATGGATGGAGTCCTCAACAGACTTGCTTCCGCCATTCTGGTTTGAGGAAGGACCGTGGTAGTTCCCCTGAGGGCCTGCGGCTTGCTGCTCAAATCCAGGGGGTGGCAAGGGATTCGCGGCTGCTTGATTATTGCTCCAACGGAAATTAGGTTGATTTCTCCACCCCGGATTGTAAGTGTTGGAATATGGGTCATTCCGGGGTCGAGAATTGCTATTGAACCCTCCAGCAAATTTGGCCTCTTCCACAACCGGGCAGTCCTGGGATGTGTGGCCCTGAATTGAACATACCTCGCAGATGTGAACTCCTTTGGCTTTCTCGCTACACAATTGTTTTACCATTGCCGTGAGCTGAGCAATGGCGTCATCTTTGTATTTGGCGGATGCATCACTCGTAGCTCTAGAGGAGGGACCCCTGTAGCTGAACTGTTTTTTCCCTTTGAGCAATGTTCTCAAAGGCGGTCCTTTCTTCCTCGGCTGTGCCTTCTAGAATCCCTTGGGATTGAGAATCCACCATTGTCCGATCGCTAGTTTTCAAGCCTCCATAGAAGTATAGCATAAGATGATGGGCATCAATATGGTGGTGGGGGCACGCCCGTAGCATCTGATTGAACCACTCCCAAAACTCGTAGAAAGACTCCTCCATGTCTTGCCGTGGGTTCATGATCTTGGACTTTAACTCATTTGTCTTTTCCACGGGAAAGTACTGTGTTAAGAATTTGGACGTCAAGTCCCTCTAAGAGTGAATGGAAGCCGGCGCCAATGAATGAAACCATGTCTTGGCGCGATCCTTGAGACTGAAGTGAAAGAGCCGCAGGCGGATTTCCGATTCTGTCATACCATTGATGCGCAGTGTTGAACAAATCTCAACAAATTCCTTGATATGAAAGTGTGGGTCCTCGCCAACAAGGCCGTGGAATGTAGGCAGCATGTGAATTGTCCCCAACTTTAATTCGAAGTTTGCCACTGTTGACTCGGGAAAAAAAATTGGAAATTGATCCTCCGAGACATGGGGCATGGTAAAATCCTTAAGGCGCCATGGGGCTTGCGGTACTAGGCCACGTTCCAGGCCCTGCTCTTCTCTGTGGTCCGCCATCCTCCTTGGGCTTGGTGGCGGGGAGACGTGGACTGAAGATGCTTGCGATGATGGTCCACTTGATGACCCGTGCACTGAACCTTGGAATGACATACACGGATACCTAACAAAAAAGAAAAAAAACTAAGTTACAAATCTAAACTTGAATGGGCACCGTTGAGGGACAAGTCCCCGGCAACGGCGCCAAAAACTTGTTGGTAGATTTAAAGAGCAAGAAATATGCAATTCAATTCTAACAGTTATAAAATCCTTGCAAGTGCACAAATCAATAAGTATAGTATAGTAGCACAGCAAGAGTCGATCCCTCGAGGACTTGTATCAACGTTATGACCAAGTTCATATTTGTTAACTTAAATAAAAACACACACACACACACGGGCGGGGGGGGGGGGGGGGGGGGGGGGGTTTATGATGTGATAACTGAAATTTAAAGACAAGTAAATCAAAGTACAGAAATTAACAATGCAAGAATGAAAAGTTGTTAACTAAGGCGAATTAAGGCTTACTATCCACTCTAACCAATTATAGTTCTTAACCAAATTTCCTTGACCTAATTACTATGCATTTTCTGAATTAGGTGCCCGTGCCTAGGACCTGACGTTGGTTCACTAGACACATCTTATTCCCTCTTACTTAGCATGTTCTAAACAGGGCATATGCCTAGAACGTCTATCACCTACCTTTTAAGATGATGCATGAAGTTTAAAGAGAATTTAATGACACCACATTAGCCTAGCAAAGTGGCATGCAATCCTAGGTCGTCATGAGTTAAGATTACAAGTACGAATACTTTCGATGCTCCAAATCACAAGATGATATGACGGTCACTCAAGCAATTACATCTATAATTATATGCAAACAAGGTAGCTAATCTTATAGGCATAAATTAAGTTCATTAAGCATAGTAATCCAACTTATTCAGCATGCATAGCAATCATAATCAAGAGCCAGAAATCCAATCAATAAGCTAACATGGCTAGGGCTTCAAGCATCCCTATTCCTAATGACTACTCACACATAACTGAAATAAACACAAGTATAATTGAATCCATAAGTAAATTGTAATAATGAAAATAAGGGTACAGAGGAGATTGTTAAGAACAGATGCAGCAGAAGACACGGCAGGGCCTTCTTCTCCAAGCTCCACGTCCAATAATCTATGTGAAAGATTATCTCCGAAAATATGGTCCCTAATTCTCTAGAAAACCAAAACGGAACTCTGTGGCTTAGGTCTCTGTTTTTCCAGAAAACAAAAACGCCCTAATCCTCTATCTGATTCTCCTTTTTATAGACAAGGGAAAACCTTGTTCTATAAGGATTGTTATAACCTTGTTCTATACAGATTGGTAAAACCTTGTCCTATAGGAATAGGGTAAGTTATTTTACTTTTAATTAATTACAAAGTCTTTAAAATCTATTAGAACCAATCAGAACAAGGCTGGGAGTGTGAATGCAAGCTGGCAAGTGGGAACGCAAGCTGGCCAAACTAGGAATTTTGACTGTCTTCGTAATCAGGATCTGGGACCGCGCTTTTGAAGTACGTTAGGAGTATAATAGAAGCGCATCGTCGTTCAGTCTTGGCGCAAATGTTGTCAGGGTTAGCGCAGAGGGAGAACCTCTGATCCACCGCTGGCGGAACAGGGACCCCGGCTTAGGCGCACATCTGGGCTCGGATGGGAGTTCTTGGGACATGTCCTCGACCTGCCTTGGCGCGACCTTGGCACTTCTAGGACTTGACCTTGATGTCATGAAACACAGGTTTGAGACCCGAAGGGCCTGATATGAGGTACTTGGCCAGTGACCCAAAATAGGCGCACTGGCGCACTGGCGCACTCAGGACCCCGTTGAGGACCTGATATTGAAATGAGGACATCTCCTTCATCTGGACTCCGATTTGAGTCATTCTTTTTGCGTTCTTTCCAGATTTTACCTATCTTTCTAACTCTGCACAAGTCTCACAAGATTGATCATTTTCTACTATTGATGGCACGAAATCATTCAAAAGACATGTAAGAGAGGCATATAAAGACCTCAAAATGATGCATAAATAACGACTGATCAAGTACTCCCCTAGCAACTGATGACAAGCTACAAAGAAGTGATGGTAGTGAAGCTGCTGATGAGCAACTCTATAGACAGATTGTGGGAAGTTTGCTCTATCTAACAGCTACTAGACCAGACATAATGTATGCTTCAAGTCTGCTGTCTAGATTCATGCACAACTCTACCAAGAAGCATTTAGGAACAGCTAAGAGAGTCCTAAGGTATGTCCCAGGTACACTGACCTATGGAATTGAATACAAGAAAGGGAAAGCTGTTACTTTGGTGGGATTTTGTGACAGTGATTGGGGAGGCTCTGAAAATGACATGAAAAACACATTAGGTTATGCTTTTTCATTTGGCAGTGGGATTTTCTCTTGGGCATCTGTTAAACAGAGCATTGTAGCTCTTTCAATAGCAGAAGCTGAGTATGTTAGTGCCTCTGAGGCAACGACTCAAGCTATCTGGTTAAGGTTTGTATTGGGAGATTTTGGAGAGGAACAGTTAGAGGCTACTCCTCTACTATGTGACAACATGTCAGGCATTGCCATGGCCAAAAATCCAGTCTTTCATCAAAAGACCAGGCATATCAACAGAAGATTCCATTATATCAGAGATGCAATCCAAAATGGAGAATTAACGCTACACTATTACAAGTCTGAAGAGCAGCTTGCGGATATCTTCGCCAAAGCTCTACCTTGGGAAACGTTCTACTACCTAAGGGGTTTACTGGGAGTAGTTCCAGTGACTAGCTTAGGAGGGGCTGTTGGTAATTAAGCTGCATCACTGGCAGCTGACATAGCAGCACACTTGTTGCTGACTCGAGGAGGACAAGTGTCACAAGATGAAGGCATTAAAAGAGAGAATGTGTGTGTTGTAAGTGTGTGAAACGGTTAGTGTAATTGTGAGTGTGTGAGCATTTTTGTGTGAGCTACAAGAAGTGTGTGTATGATGACATCATATTGTTATCATCTCTAACCGAATCAAGGAGAGGGTGTGAGTGTCTATATGCATGGTAATTCAATCATTCAATAGTGAAAAAGAAAATACAGACGGAGAAGTCAGTCATATCTGACCTCTATTAAAAGCAGAAAATTCACTCAAGAAAAAACACAAACACCTAGGGTGCACCGTTCATCATAGTGATCATCACTCGATTTCCAATTCAATTTCAATCCAGATTTAGGAGAAGAACAAAAGTAGCATTGAAGACATCACGAGCTAGCCTCGATTTAATTCAGCTAAGAGTTGAAGTTAGGGATTTGTAGCTTGTGGTTTTTGCATTTCCACTTAGTCAGTTCAACTGGTTCTGTTTGCACTCAAGGTGATCATCATCCTATGCGAGTCTGATTGCCAATAAATTGAACACGGTGACTACCCGATGCAATTCTTTCCCAAAAAAAATGATAATCAATGCCAATATGTTTAGTGCGAGAGTGAAAAATTGGGTTAGTTTCCATGTAAGCAGCCGAAAGATTGTCACAATTAAGAATTATTGGGCGAGTAACTGGGAAATGGAGTTCATGTAAAAGGCCTTTAATCCAAATTGTATCAGCACAAGCATATGCTAGAGCACGATATTCTGCCTCGGTACTACAGCTAGAGACTATACATTGTTTCTTAGCACTCCAAGAAATGAGATGTGGACTAAAAAATATATAATACCCCATAGTCGACCGCCTAGTGTCTGAACATCCAGCCCAATCAGCCGAGTAGGCAATAAGAATAGTAGGATCATTGGAATGCCGAAGTGATAAACGATGGCTAAGAGTTCCTTTGAGATAACGAAGTATGCGTTTCACAGCTTCAAAATGTATATAACTAGGAGAGCTCATGAATTGAGACACATGTTGAACAACGTAGGATATGTCGGGGCAAGTGATGGTTGGATTGTGGAGATCTCCCATGAGTTAATGATATGGTGTAGGGTCTGCAAGATGAGAACCATTAGTATGCAAAGTAGATGTGCGGGAAGCCATGGGGGTCGAAACGGGTTTGCATTCTAGTATATGACTTCTAGTAAGAAGATCAATAATTGTATATTTATTTTGTGTAAGGTGAACAGAGTCAGACAAAGGAGAGACCTCGATGCCAAGAAAATAATTGAGTGTGCCAAGATCTCGGATGTCAAATTCAGCACTGAGAGTATGAATAAAAACAGAGAATTAAGATGGATTACTTCTCGTAAGCACAATGTCGTCAACGTAGAGTAGGAGAATCATGACATGGGAACCATCACGATACACAAACATGGAGGAATTTGACCGACTTTGTAAAAAATCAACACGAAGAAGAAATGAGCTAAACCGCTGAAACCATGGGCGAGGAGCTTGTTTGATACCTTAGATTACCTTATGGAGCTTACAAACATGATTAGGGCAAATAGGATCAGTGAAACCAGGAGGCTATCGCATAAATTTTTTTTTCCAGCTATATAACTATTCAAAAATGCGTTCTTGATGTCAAGTTGACGAATGGCCCATCCAAAAGAAACAACAATGCTCAAAATTGTGCCAATTGTAGTCGACTTGACCACATGACTAAATGTATGAAAGTAATCAATCTGAGATTTTTGATGGAAGCGTTTGGTAATGAGGCGAGCTTCATATCACTCAATGGAACCATTAGACCGGCGTTTAATTTTGAATACCCATTTGCATCCCACAATATTTTGGTGAGGGGAAGGTGGAACAAAAGACCAGGTGCCCTATTTGATAAGACCATTGAACTCATCATGCATAGCTTGGCGCCACTTAGGAAATTTGGATGCCTGAGTGAAACAAGTGGGCACAATTTCGGTGCCCACAAAAATAAGAAAAGCTTGAGGAGTCGGATAGCAAATCAAGAGATTGAAATGAATTTTGGGGTTGAAGATGCTAGATCAAGACCGAGTTTGAATGGGACTGGTGCGACCAGGTGGAGGTGGATGAGACACAAGAGGCGATCGAGGTTCTTTAATAGAGCCTGGTGAATGAGAAACAGATGCAGTTGGCGTGCTAGGTTCAAGTGGCATGCCGTACTCTGGTGGTGCATGCAACATGTTGGAAGTAGGTGGCACGCTGGACTCTTGTGGTGCAAGTGGCTGGCTATGTGCAGGAAAGTGAGAGGAAGGCCCAATAGGAACAAAAACAATTTCAGGACCTAGGGACTATAGTTGGAGCAGCACATGAAAATGTTTCTTCATGAAAAACAACATGTCGAGATGTGTAGAGTCGGCATATGGGATGATGAAGGCACCGATAGCCATGGTAATGATCACTATAACCTACAAAAACACAAGCTAAAGAACGGGGCTGTTACTTGTTAGAACCATAATCACCAAGGTAAGGGAAGCAAGCACAGCTAAATGTCCGGAGGAGAAAGTAATCAGGATGTTTGCCATATAGTTTTAAAAAGGGAGAAACCCATTGGAGAATAGGAGTGGGAAGACGATTGATCAAAAAGACAGCAGTACATAGGGCTTCGACCCACATATTGAGGGTAGCTTGAGCTGTATGGAGAAGGTATGGCCTATGCCAGCTATATGACGTGTTTCTGTTCGACGAGGGAATTTTGTTGTGGAGTATACGGACAAGAGAATCGATATAAAATTCCTTTATTGGTACAAAACTGTTTGAACATCAAATTGTCAAATTCTTTGCCTCCGTCACTTTGAATTGTTTAACAAATAATGAGAAATGAGTTTCCCCATAGGCCACAAAGGAAGAGAAATGAGAGAAAACTTCAGAGCTTTGTCGCATCGGAAAGAGCCACGTATAACGAGTATAATTATCTGTAAAAATAAAATAGCAGAGAAACCAGAAACAGAATGAACATGGGACATCCAAACATCATAATGTATTAAATCAAACGGAGCAATTGTATTATGAGCATAGATAAAAAGGATAGACGAGTAGATTTAGCAAGTGCATAATGAGTACATTTATAGGAAGATAAAGAAAACTGAGACCCTAATAGAGCTTGAGAAACTAGATTGCTAAACTTATCAAACGGATGTCCAAGAAGCCGATGCCATAGCCGGGACCAGGCAAAAACAGAAGTGAGAGCTTGTTTGGATCCAAAAGACGAAACAAGAGATACGAGAACTAGATAAAGACCATCTTTACATGGGCATGAACATGGGACATCCAAACATCATAATGTATTAAATCAAACGGAGCAATTGTATTATGAGCATGAGAAAAAAAGGATAGACGAGTAGATTTAGCAAGTGCATAATGAGTACATATATTGGAAGATAAAGAAAACTGAGGCCCTAACAAAGCTTGAGAAACTAGATTGCTAAACTTATCAGACGGATGTCCAAGACGCTGATGCCATTGCGGGACTAGGCAAAAACAGAAGTGAGAGCTTGTTTGGATCCAAAAGACGAAACAAGATATACGAGAACTAGATAAAGACCATCTTTACATGGGCCTTGCATGAGAGGTACACTAGATGTTAAGTCACGGATAACGAAACCCCAAGAATAAAAAGTAATACTAACAAGAAGATCATTTGTGAGTTGAGCAACATACATAAGATTTTTACGAAGAGAAGGTACATGAAGAACCTCAGAGAGACGAAAAAATAAGACTACCCAGAGGAAAATGAAATGTTACCAGAGTGCATGACTGAAAGGGAGGCACCATTACAACAACCTGATCACAGGAAGTGGCGGGTGTGGCATGTGCAAGAAAAGGAGGAGCAAGGGTCATATGATTGGTGGCACCATAATCTATATACGAAGGGGGATCGGTATGGGCAGTAACAAAAAGCCCAGCAAAAATTCATGACAAATCTGTGTTCTGTGGACATTGGGCTGTAAGATGCCCAAACTGCTAACAATTCCAGCACTGACATGGCCCACGAGAGGAGGGTGCAGGGCCCAAAATCCCATGCAAATTGGTGCTTGAAGAAGATTTCCCACTATGAGTGTAGGAACGAGTATTGGGACCCCGGCAAGTACCTGAGCCTTGAGAGAAGCCACCGGAAGAGGTGTGAGATACGGCAAAAGCAGATGGCCGTGGATGGAGAAAAGTTGAGCCTTCCTGCCTTTTTGAGCTTCAAAGGAGAGCAGACGAGTACGAAGGTCCGGGAAGGAAGGAAGAGGAGGGGAAAAGAGTGTAGAAGTTACAATGGTACAATAATCGGGTCCCAAACCACGAAGAACATAGGTAACTAGATCATTAGGGTAGACGGGGCTCTGAACCGCAGCAAGTTGATTAGCAATTGCTTTGGCTTGATTGTGATATTCTGAAATGGACTGCGAACCTTTCATGAGAGACATGAGACGAATCTTCAGTTGAGCAGAATTGGAAACAAAGTGTTGAGAGAAAATTTTGCACCAAGGAATCCCAAATAGCCTTGGATGTGGTGAGACCAACAACTTGAGAAAGGACAGGTTCTGTGAGAGTGGTACGAAGCTGACTGATGAGATATTTATCAGTTTGATACAAACGAAGATATTCAGGATTAGGGACAGTCGTAGGAACGACATCAGTAGACTTGAACGCCAGGTCAGGAATGGTGGCCGAATGACATGGGTAGGAGCCATGAAAGAATCACCAAAGATTATATCCTTAAATTAATGGCTTCACCAGTCTTTCCCAGAGAAGATAATTGGAGTCAGTGAGTTTGGTAGAGACAAGAGCAGTAATATTAGGGGAAGAGGAAGAGGTCAAGGAGTAGGAAGCCATGTGAAGAAATGAAAAGAAAATCTCATATCGATGTTAGGTTGCAACAAATGATACCATGAAGAAAATGATATTTCACTCATTAAACAAGGTGATGTAATACAAGATTTATATAGCGATTACAAAGGTAACAGTCTTATATTAATTACACAATAATTTACAAATTAATTTCACAACAAAAAGCTGTTACACAACTCTTCAAATTGTGGTCAGATCATGAATGGCATTGAGTGGGCGATAATTATTGTAACTCCCTAACACTAATATTAACACCGTATATACACCACTTAGTGCTATGATTTAGTCAATGACGGGTCCACATAGGAGCAAGTGGTGTCACTTGATCCTCCCTATTACCTATGAAAATCGGTTATTGACCCCTTAATTACTCGCCTGAAATTTTGCCCCAGAGGTTGTTCGACGAAATTACTCAATGAACCTAATAATTTCTTGCACAAATAGTGACTCAATGAATATGTGATTCCATAGTTTTATTGTGCCGTGTAAGACAATGGTTAAGTGTTGTACAAAAAGCAACCTAAAAATTACGCAACTATATGCACGTTTTAACTCGCAAGTGCACAAGATCAGACAAATAGTATAAAAAGCAAATACGAGATCATTCCCACGAGGATTGGATTAATATGTGTTTAAAATTGATTTCCTAGAACTACTAACTAAATGGCACAAACTAAGAATGCAGAAGTGAAAGAAAACCCTAAAAAAAACTTATTTCAAACCCTAAGATTACTAATCAAAGTTTATGTGCAATACACAAAGGCACTCGGTGTTCAAAATGATGATTTTAAGATGATTTTGAAAACTGAAAATTTCGAAACAACATTTGATTAAAAACAGAATTGGATCGAGGTTAAAACAATGAGAAAACCAGTTAGGGATTCGATGTTCACCGCTAATCTTCTTCCTTAATCAAACGACATGCACAATGCTACAAAACAGATTTTAGATGCTCATGTTTGTCAACCTAAAGGCATGATATCTACTCTTTAAATTATTGATTTCCCAAAGCAACAAGTTAGGCAGGGGTATCTACGCTAACTCTTTTCATTCTTAAAGTGTTTAGTATGGTATCTACTAAGTTGCACTTTAAGAATGCATAACACAATGGAAATCGACAAACACACAACTCCTAGAACATGGTATCTATTCTAGTTATTCATGATGATTAATTTAAAGAACTTATAACTAGTTCTTTTGTTACTTTCACAGGCACAAGATTCGGTCATCTAAATTTACCTATGTAACAAACTTAATACACATTATGCATATGGTGATCAAGCATAACATAACGTATGTAAAGAGTAAAATATAATATGAAATAAATCAATTAAGCATCACAAAAGTAGTTTACAGAAAAGGCATATCGAAATCCTTAAAGAAACATGATTAGGGCTTCAATCGAGCCCTAACTAAAGTACTTAGTTACCCATAATTTAAATAGACAGCAAGAACATACAAAACAGAAAATAAAAAGAGGAAGAAGATAGCTCTTTGATGATGTGTTGGTCGGCCAGAGTGATTTGATGACGCCTTGACGTTCCTCCTTGCTTCCTCAGCCTTTTAGACTTTGGAACCTTGAAGGATGGAGCAAAATGGGATGGTGTGGCTGAGTCCTTGTGTGAGAGCCCCGACGTTTCTGCAGTTTTTAGGGAGAAAAAGAGTTGTTTCAAAGTGAGGTGAGGGGGAGACTCTTCGCTTCTCTAACCCTTGGTTGCCAAGAATTTATGTGCATGTTAATTCACTGAATAAGGGAGAGAGACGTTTTTTTTTTTGTGAGGGAGAACAAGCGTTTCTTTGATCTTGTGTGCTTGTTTACTTGCCAAATCCTTCCTCCCATTACCCTAACAAACTGGGCTTTTAGTAGTCCAAGCCTGATAAGGATTAGAAAACTTGAAATAGCAGGAATGCTGAATTCCCGCGCAGCCTGACCTTGCTGTACTAAAACGGCCATACCTCCTTCTAGAAAATTCCAATTCACGAACCGTAAATTCCTTTAGAAACTAGACTTCGGTATCTTTCCAACGATATATGGCCCATCAGCTAGTTCTTCCCGAGCATGTGCAGTTAATTTCGAGAAGTTGACACATCTGCTGAAGTCTGTTTCAAAGTTTCCTCTTTAGATTTCCCAAACAGCACTCATTAACTCATTTTGTAACTTTGCTTCCAAAAGTCCTACAAAACATGAAAACAAGCTAAGTATTAAGAAAACATAGGATACATGCTAAAAAAAACATAAGAAAATAA
Source organism: Oemleria cerasiformis (assembly GCA_037349345.1). Classification (NCBI taxonomy): domain Eukaryota; kingdom Viridiplantae; phylum Streptophyta; class Magnoliopsida; order Rosales; family Rosaceae; genus Oemleria; species Oemleria cerasiformis. The sequence goes on from JAZGTL010000021.1 coordinate 124,769, forward strand.
AATTAAACGTCATATAAATACGCTCCTATCATTAAGAAGAAGAAGGGTTCTCAGAGTTTGAGAAGAAACGAAGAAGCTAACCTCGAGGAAGAAGAACTTTAATCTTCTTTTCTTTTTAACAACTGATACGGCATCGTTTTGCTGAAAAGAAAAAAGGCTCAAGTAGAGTCCAGTATTAAATATCCTTTATGTAACAAAAGCAGAGAAATAGAAACAAATAATTAAATAATTTTTTTATGGGGATAATTGTCTTACAAATAAAGTGAAACTACAAATATGAAATAAAATATTATTCTCTTTGGATTTGAACGTATAGTCAAAATTACAGTAATACAGAGGCATTTTACATAAAAACTTTTGTCTATATCGAATGTTTTTTATCTTCATAAATACTCACAACAATATAAATTTTATATTGATAAAATTAATCTCTAACGAAGCAATTATTATTTTTTGGGAGTTATAATTTTACTTGTATTAATGTCGAAAGTACAATGTTTGCATACAAAAAATGATATGTATGTTTAGACAATGATGTCTTTAGACAAAAGAGGTTTAGGAACTTTTACATGATGACCCCTTCGAGAAAAAATTCATGGGGTTTGTAACTGGATCTAGTTCTATTCTTCTCCATACGTTATATGAGAAATTTTGAATTCGATAGTCAATACTTAATTTGTATAATATAATCTTCTCCCGCAATATCATTTTATTAGAAACCCCGTTCCCACTGCCATGCCCCTAATTGGCAAATTATATTACATATGGCCCTCACACTCTTCTTTAGCTAGTCAATTATGTGATTGTGTCACCCCACCCAGATCGATTTGACAAAGCCAACTCAAAAAAATAAAAATAACATAAAAAAGATGCCTATTTTGTATAGACCGATATTGATGTTTGCATCTTAATTTCTTCAATTCCCACTCTTTTTGAAGTGGGATCGATGGTGTCTGGCTGCTCCATCTGATCTTGTGGGATATCAGCTATGAAAAAAGAGGCATATATTGTATGTATCGCCATCAAGCCAAGCATTTGCCTCAAGCCAAGCAAAGCATTTGCCTCGAGCCAACTCTCTTTCATGCACACACCGTTAATTCTTTTTTTTTTTTGCTTACACTTGAATTGCACGTGCGCATGCCTTGGCGAGTGAAGAAGAAGCCTTTGGCTGTTTTTTTTTTTTTTCATTCAGAAAAAAAACAAAACTAAAGTTGGAAGCCACAAAGGCAACCTAGATTCACACGAACAAACTGGAGAGTTTTAGAAGCTGTCGGAGGGATCGTATAAACCCACACATGAAAGCTGTTCTTCTGATGTCCCAAAGAGATCATGGCATCTGGAACGAAATTTGTAACGACCCGGACAAGAAATTTACAATAATTAAGGAAATGACGATTTTACCCTCGATTTTGGAAGGGTTCGGGAGTCACTTTTTGACTGGCAGTGCTTTTGGGAATTTTTCTTGGGTCGTTGCGTAGGTCTCGAACTCACGAGTTCGTAGCTAGGCGGCACACGGAAAACGAAGACACGGTGAGATAGTTACGGGTCTATAAGCTTTAGGGGCAATTTGGTAATTTTGGAAAAGTCCAAATTTTGGGGGATATTTCTTCTCCCTTTCGGACTCTACTCGGATCAGTTTTGCACCCCCTCTCTCCTGCCCGAATACCCCACCCATGCGATCACCGATCCCCCACCCTCATTAGACCATTCCCGGTCCGACTTGACTAAATCCAAAGCCGTGGATGTCTTCCCCGTGACTCCACGAGTGGTTTGGGGTCATCATCGAGGTGAGAGCACCGTCGTAGACGACGGACAGAAGAGGGAGGTGGACCGAAACTTCTCGGCCGCTTTCCGGCCAAACCAGGTACGATCTCGGAACTCTGACCTCATTTTCGGATTCCTGGTGAAAATGAGATGAATTTACCTGTGTAGATCGTGAAAATTGGTGAAGAAATGAGGGAGTTGAAAGCTCGGCGGAAATGGCGATTTCCTGCGAGAATTCCCATATTCCGGCCACCGAGTACGGCAGCAACGGCGGCGGTCAAGCGGTCTTCTCCGCCGAGACACTAGCGAGACTTCGGCGACGGCGGACAACAGCGGTGGCTGACGTTAGCCGTCAGTTGACCGTTGAGTCAACTGACGTCGTCAAGGGTTTCACAGAATATGCTAATGGCGTTAGCATATTCCGTCAAAAGTTAACGGAGTTGACGAAACCCTAACACCGTTAGTCTGGACAGAATATTCCGATTCCGTCAGAAGATTCTTTAAGGTTTGTCGGAATATTCCGTCAGGGTTGACGGAATATTCGACCGTGAACAGTACTGGCACGTGGGGGCGCGTGGCAGCACGTGGTCCGGCCTTTTACCGGCACGTGAGACCGATTCCAGGGTCACGGCGACCCGCGGCTAGGGTTTTGGGATGTTCCGAATCGGATTTTAATGGTTTTGAGGCCATAGGAGTTCGTTTAGAGCCCCATTTGAGTAATCACAACAGTATTGGTTGACCAACGGAGCGGGTTTTGACTCGGAAAATTAGAGGAGCGGGGATATGTTTATATCAAAGGTTCCTTGGGGCTGGGGTTTCCTTGGGACGGTACCTTGGATGTACGATGAACGGACTGGGTTTCTAGGACCGCGGGGTATGCATACTTCTAGGTATTGGGCTATACCATAGGATTCTCCGATGATTGGCGTGGAAGGTGTCTTTCTCCGCTGCATTGTTGAGGGTTCTCCAACTGGCGTTAGAGGGTACGTCTCTGCCAGATCGTCGAGGGGTTCTCCAATGTTGGCGTTCGAGGGATCTTTCTCCACCATATCATTGTGGTCTAAGGTAGCTCTAGAGGAGCACTGATATCGAGTTATCACTCGGGGTGCTCAGGAGGAGCCGGATATCGAGTTACACTCGGGGTGTACTAGAGGAGCAGAGATATCGAGTTACCACTAGAGGTGCTATGGAATGGCAGGAATATCGAGTACGACTCAAGGTAAGGCAATGAGACTCAATTCAACCAAGTCGGGTACCTTCGTCATCCGGGTCAGTGGGTTGGTGTGGGCGGTGACCCAGATCGACGAGTTATTGACGGTTCACAAAGGGCTGATAGGTTAGTTGTCTTGTGCTATTACGGTGAAGGATTCATAAGTCTCTGACCTACTAGCATTTTGTATCAGAGCTTGTTAGCAGAGGGCTATAAACTTCGAATCATGGTCAGGGGTTCTCACATTGTGATCTGTGGCGAAGCATTGGCTGTTACCCTGACATGACCAGGCCGGTTAGCCACCGGTGTGGTTGCTCAGTCGAGAGGTTGGGGCGTAAAACCAGTCTTTGAGGTTAGCTTTTCGGACCACCACTGTTCTGAGGTTTCGGCCGTGACTTGTAAGCTATCTTGCGTTTGATAGGTAGGTGTAGTCAGTAAGTACAGAGAAGGTTCTGTCGGAACCCCTGTAAGGTTTATTTAATATTTCTAAGGGTAAAGGGTATTCCGGGTATTAAATTTTTGATAAAAAAAGGCTATCAAACGGGATTTGGGCTTTTTGCGAATTTCGAGGCGAATTTCAGGAAGGGTCCTTACATTTGGTATCAGAGCGTCAGGTTTACCTTCCTGGAGACCGCACACTTGTGTGCCAATAGTGAAGGATTCCTGTCAGCGAGATGCCTCCGAGACGTTTGTCTCTTCAGCGACCTTGAACTGAGGGAGGCGGAGGTCATGTTATGCACGGGCGTGGTAGGTGTCGTTGTTGCTGGTGAGCGGACCCTGGTTTTGTAAATTACAATGCATGCAAACAATTATATTTGAATTAAGCTCTCTTATGTCTTGCTTTTGAAAATTTCCGGAATTTAAAAATCTTACTGGACACAGGTTTTCAACATTTCAGTGAAAATGTGTTTTGGGGGAAATGGCCTGGTTTTTGGACTCAGTTTTTGTGCCGTTTTGACGTGGTAATTAATGAGTCCATGATTTTGGGTTAAGACCCGAACTTGTGATTTTAATGGATTTGGCCATAAATGGGTTTTTCAATTAATTTGGCTTAGACCAAGAAATAAAGATTTCAAAACACATATTTGGTTTTCATTGGTTTTCAGTGCCCGATGGTCAAGGTTTCTCCGACTGGCATTGAGGGGATTTGCTCTGCAGGTTCGTTGAGCGCTCCGACGCTAGTGTCGAGGGTTTTCTCCGCTGGGTCGTTGAGGCTATCTACGCATAGCACAAATTTCTGTACCACTCGAGGTATATAGGGTGTGTAGGGTCATCGTTTTCTCCGACTAGCGTTGAGGGGTTTTGCTCCGCTGGATTGTTGAGGGTTCTCGGACGCTGGTGTTGAGGATTTTCTCCGATGGGTCGTTGAGGCTGTCTATGCATAGTACAGGGTTCTGCACAACTCGAGGTATATCGGGTGTGTGGAGGGGCTTTCAGGAACAGTGGGTTTGGTGTGTCTAGGTTGATGTACATGATTTTAACTCCTTTGAGGAGGATTTTCAAACCAAATTGCGGACCACAAAATATTTTCATTATTTGGATTTTCGTGGGTCCCACCGAGTGTTTTTACAAAAGATGGATTTTTTCGGCAAGTTTTTGGCTTATCTTTATTGACTTGTTTGAAAAGCAATTTTATGTATGCATGCATTATTTTACACATGATGAAGGGTATTGTCCATCACGTATTCGCCAAGGTTTTCTCTAACTAGCGTTGAAGGGAACTTGTCCTAGACTGGCATGGTAAGATTTTTCCTCCACCAAGTCATCGATATGCTCTGATTCTGGCATGGCAGGAAGCTCTCCGCTAGATCGTCGAGACTAACTGCACTTGGTACACGTGACCGTATCTGACACCTGGCTTCGAGATATGTTCGGTCATGTGATGTCATGACTTGAGGTGATGGTAGTCATGTTGGGAGTAGGACCCGCGGTGGACTTTTCGAGCTCAAAGATTTGCTTCGAGGTATATTCCAAGTTGAATGGATACTGGTGCCTCCAGGATGTCTCCTGGATGTAGTTCTCTGTAACGACCCGTCCCGGAAACCCCGGTACGACGACAGTACGTTATGGCTGCCGGGAATCCTCCCAAAGCGAAGCACAAGGTTCACCACCTTTAATAGTGGAATCTTACCTTCACAAAGGTATTGTTAGCGAAGTCCCCATCCAAATCCCCTAGCTGCAGCCTTTGAGGATCGAACCATGGACCGAGCCATTTTATTCCACTCAAGGTGGACACCTTTCACCAATTGTCAATTGGTGAAAGGTGTCCACCTTAAGTGGAATAAAAACCCTTGGTCCATGGTTCGATCCTCAAAGGCTGCAGACTGGGGGATTTCGAATGGGGGCCTTGGGAACAATACCTTTGTGAAGGTAAGATTCCACTGTTAAAGGTGGTGAACCTTGGGCTTCTCTTTGGGAGGATTCCCGACAGCCATAACGTACTGTCGTCGTACCGGGGTTTCCGGGACTGGTCGTTACATTCTCGCCTACGGTTTTATGTCGAGCTGGGACTAGGGAAATGTGCAGAGTGCACAGGTTCTTTTTGGGAATCGCATTTGGGGCCCAGTTCGTGTTGGTGGTGACGCGAGAGAACTTGAAACAGGAGGTTGTTGCTTCGACCTGAGTTACGAAATTTCTTTAAGGAGGGGAATTTGTAACGACCTGGACCGGGAATTTAAAATAATTAGGGAAAGGACGAAGGGTATTCCTAGTATTAAATTTTTAATTAGGGAATTTAAAATAATTATGTTGGAACCCCTGTAAGGTTTATTTAATATTTCTAAGGATAACGGGTATTCCTGATATTAAATTTTTGATAAAAAAAGGATGTCATAAGGGATAATGGCTTTTCGCGAATTTCGAGGTGAAATTCAGGAAGGGTCCTTACAAAATTCGCCTCATGGAATATATGTTTGAAGTGGATAGATGTAAATTTTGAAGTCAAGTATTCGATATCCTTGATGAGCGTGAAAAGCTTCCAAGGAATCACATTTCTTTAGAACGCAGTCCATAATGAGCTATGAGTCTCCTTCAATAAGAATATCAGAGTAGCCCACCCGTGTAGCTTGCAAAAGGCCTTCTCTCAAAGCAATTCCTTCAGTGATAGCCACTTCTGACTATACTATGTGGGTAGAACCAGCCACAAGAGGATTACCATTCCCATCTCTTATGATGAAGCCCGAAGAACCAACTGACGTGATTTGATTCCGGGAACCATCAAAATTGAGTTTCACTTTGTTCTCAGGAGGAGCCTTCCATTTGATAGTGATCGGATTTCCTTGAATTGTAGTGTTCACAGAACCAGGATTACAAGACTGGAAGGCATGCCAGAAATCAGTACCAACCTGAGCAGCAATGTTGATGACATGTGAGCAAAAAAGAAGAAAAAAGAAAAAAAAGGAAGTTATGGTTTCGGAGTTGGGATTAAAAATGGGTAAAAAAATTGTTGGTGATTAATCACAGTTTTTTGGCCATAACCATTTTGAAGTATAATCGCGATTATTTATAACTATTGGTTATTTAATTAAATGGTTATTAACAATAAACATAACCATAACCATAACCATTAATACATGGTTAACAGCAAAAAAAAAAATTATATTTAACTTTTATATTTTTTCTTTTTTTAAAAGACTAAAATAACTAAACTTAATATTGAGTTGGGAACGGATTGGTTATTTGATACTTTAGCATGTGACGCTGGTGTTTCTATTCGTTACTAATACAATCTTTGACTTCTTGGCAAAAAAAAAATATTTAACAAAAAAATAATAAAAATAGGTAGAATTGCAAGGGATAATCAACCATCTCGGATATCAAAAACTTTTATATCACCACATAGAACTCGATGAGTAGAACAACTTTAATACTTGGGTCCAGGATCAAAAGTGACCGAAGGTAATCGAAAAATGTGAATAACACTCTGAAACTACGAAACTTTTCAAGTTGATCCACAAAACTGGATTAAGATATGAGAAATCCAAACTCATAGGTTTGTTAGAATCGAAGGGAGGAACAAATCCATACCAAGATCACCGCCTGAGATTGCTGGAAATGATTAGAAAAGTTGGGTTGACCCGCTGGTGTTGCAGGTCGCCCACGAGTCTGATTTTTTTTTTTTTAATTTTGAGTATTTTTTAATTTTTTTTTCAAATGACTTCAACTAAAAAAACAGTATATAAATGGTTAAAAAAAATATGACCGAGAAAAGAGTTATATGGTTATCTAATAAATGGTTTGTCCATTTTTTAAATGATTAATAACCATAACCAAACTATTTAATTGTGAACCTAAATTCCTCTTAGATAAATAGTTATACCATAATCACACCATTTAATATAAATGGTTATGATAACCGCGGTTAACCATAACCATATTTTTTTTGCCAATCTCTAGTTGGGACCCAAATGCTAGATAAAGATATATGTATGCCTTTTTCTGTTCTCATTTTATTTTTTCCAATTAATTTTTAAGTAGATAAACTCATATGCTAGCTAGGCTATATTAATAGGGAAATAATTTTCATATTCCATTTTTTACTTACTACACTCTACTTCTTCTTTAAAAAGATAAAAATAAAACTAGAAGCGGACTGCAGCAAGTAAAAAATGGAGTGTGAAAATTAGCTCCTTATTAATAACTAACACATTGTTGATGCAAAAATCGTCTGAATTGAGATTCACCGTTTAATCCCTACGCACAATGAAAATAGACAAACGGTATCAAGGCTGAAGTACGAGATGGAGGGTTCAACCAAGAACACTCTGACGTCTAAGTTAGAGTAGGTGAGGGAAATAAACTGAAGAGCAAAAAGGGTGAGACCAGCATGCGGCTTGCGTGGCGAGATTAACGCGCATATGCGCTGCCTTTGTCTTCTATTTATTTTTTTTTCTGCATAAACTGATTTACTTTTTTTTCATTTTTCGGTTTTGCATTTTTGAAGATTCTAGGAGCTGTGAAAGTCCTATTGCAGTGATTCAAGTGGTGTTGTACTCTATTTTTCGAGACGGACATTTCAAGATGCATGAAGGCATCCTGTCGGTGAAGTCTTGAAAACTCACTTTGCGGGAGCACGGAGGCTCGCACGAAGAAAATCCATCAATTTTGCGGTGAGCAAGAATTTTGGTGGAGTTGCCGATTTCAAGAGGTGGAGGAGCCAAAATCAAGATCTACTTCCCAATGGCGTGTACGCTGTGCTTGGTGCGATAGGGGTACTCAGTGCAGTGCGCCTTGGAGCTTTCCGATGAGGAGTTTCGACATCGTTATTCGGTAATGCATAAGAAGGTTCTAGTGTGGTGGAATTTTGAAGCCTTCTCGACAGTTGAGCTATTCGTAGGAACATCATTTGATGATTGAATGTACAAGTCCACTTGTAACGAGGTTGGAGGCAACTCGGACTCCAATTATCCTAGTGGCTTGAATTGCCTTGTGGTACCGTAACTCTGATGAGTTGGTCGCTTGGTCCCATCCTGTATTCGGCGGCTGGAAAGCCTTCCGAACACTTTATCAAGAAGAGGTCGAAGAGCTCACTGCGCTTACAGCTGAGTGACACCAAAAGTACTCGGAGCAAAGGGACCAACCGTGAGCAACTGTAGTGAAGCAAGGGTCGGAAATGCTTTCCATTGGGGTCGAGGGTGACAAATCTTGTCATTCTAGTCTTTCGGGGAAGGCGAGCAAGCATAAGTGTGGTTCAAACGCGGGTGCGAACAATGCTTCTAAGAAGTCGAAGTCGGTTTCGAAAGCTTCTGAAGGGGTGATCAATTTAGGGAGTCATTATTTATTATTGTTTTAATTGATTTTAAATAATAAATAAATTTCAGGGAGACATTATTTATTATTGTCCAATAATTCAATTGATTACCATATTTAGCTAGTTAACATATTAATTCATGTGCAAATGTTTAAATACCGATAACATCCTAATCAAAGGTAATATGGATATTATATAAATTATGGATCACGTGGCAATTTCACAAATTCGGATACTTTATGATTCCTCACACATGCATCAGAACATGATTGTGATCCTGTGAATTTTGTGGTGGTGTGCCTTTAAAGGGTTTGATTTTGATCTATTGTTGAAAATTCATCATTGAAAATAAAATAAATTTTATGAAATAAAAAATAACATATCAGTTTTTTTCTTAAACATTGTAAGTTCAAATTTAGACATTTAAATTGCAAATTATATCAAACACAGTGATATATTGAAATCAAAACATTACAATAACAGTAAATGTGTCATTACTATATATACTTTGAAACTGCAACAGAACCTGTACTGTGGAAGATCAAATGTCTAATCGAGTATGGTGGCTCCTAGAAAATGAACTAAAAAATTACTGAGATTATAAAAAAAATAGAGAATGATGATAATGCCCTTTTTATTACATTATTATTTTCGAAATGAAGATGCCTTTGTCTATAAGGAACAACAATTTTGTCCACTGTATGCACTTGCCTTTTTATAAAAATCGCTAGCAAACATGACCCACATATGTCATTCTAATGGCCTACTTTTTTTTCTTATATATTTTTCTTTTATAAGTGCATATTCATTCCAATAGCAAACAATTACAAGGGTACTGAAGGTGCAAGAACAAGAAAAACTTAAAAAGACAAACAAAATGCAAAGGCTAAATCAATAAGGTCTAAAAACATAAAATAAACTTAGAAAATAACTAAGTAAAAATCATAGAAAACCTAGATCTGAAAAATCGGGTACACCCCAAGGCACCAAGGCACCATAGCCACAACAGTACCACGAAGCCGCATCCACCAATGAAGAAACATATGGAAGTCAAACCAAAGAACGAGGCAATAACTGGGGAGTCAGCAAGCCACTTACACTGAAAGGGCTCCAATTATCCATTCAAATAGTGCAACATGCACTTTAAACAACACTAAAAACCACCTGAAACTACTGATGAAGATTGATGACGGAGGCAACTATTGGGTCTAGGGGTATGTGGAACATGGTGGTTGAGAATTCGCGCTAAGGGCGGAACAAAAAATGCCACCACAAGGGGTGGAGCAATAATTGTAGGAGTAGAGGGTGTGCCACCTTGAAGGGCGGCGGGGAGATACGATGGGTGGTTAGAAGAGGGCAACTTAGGAAAGAGAGTTTTAGGTAGGAGGAATCCCTCTCTGTTTTTCCATAATTGCCTACTTTAACGCTCTTTTTGACTTCAATCATGTAATATAATTTGTTTATGTTTACATTATCAACTAATTGTTTTTTTTCGAATACATTATTAACTAATTGAATTTGTATTGATAAAAATTATTAAGATTATAACACTTGAGTTTGTTGATACCTATTTTAGCATCACTTGATGTAAGCTAATAAGTGCTAATAAGTTAGAGATTTAATACGGTACTAATTAATCATTTTTTGAGTTTATTCCGCAAACTAATATCACAATCTAACTGTTTAATTTTCAAATCATAACTCAAATGACTTTTGTAAAAAACTAACTCAACTTAGTAATTGTTTTGCTTTCCAACACCGTAATCAAGTAAATAAATAAATGTAACCCTTTTCCTAACAAAACAAATATATATCCAAGAGAATAATCGACAGTCAAAAAAATTTTCAATTTAAGTGAATTTTGTTAGGAAAACAAAAATTGTAAATAACGATTGAGCACTGGTACGTACCACTCAATGATTATGTGCCCGTTTGGAGGTGCTTCTTGTAAAGCGATTTTAATTATTAGTGCTTATTCAATAGCGCTTTTACGAAGAATGACAGGAACCTTCCCGAATTTCGTCTTGAAATTTACGAAAAGCATTGCTCTCGTCTGACAGCTTTTAACCACAAAAGTTAATACCTGAAATACCCTTAATCTTTGGAAACATTAAATAAACCTTATAGGGGTTCCAACAAAACCTCCTCTGTACTTGACTGACTTCACCTACCTATCAGACGCAGGATAGCCTAATAGTTCACAAACTACCTCGGAAGACCTCCTCCACAATAAAACAAGACAATTGACGTGTCGCCCTCGTGTCAACCGTCAACCACCCGTCAATCAGGGTCACCTCCCACACCAACTCACTGACCCAGATGACGAAGGTACTAGACTTCATTGAATTGAGTCTCACTGACTTACCCCAAGTTGTAACTCGATATCTCGGCTCATCCTGAGCACCCCGAGTCGTAACTCGATATCCCGGCTCATCCTGAGCACCCCTAGTCGTAACTCGATATCCCGGCTCATCCTGAGCACCCCGAGTGGTAATTCGATATCCCGGCTCATCCTGCGCACCCCGAGTGGTAACTCGATATCCCGGCTCGTCCTGAAAACTCCGAGCGGTAACTCGATATCCCAGCTTATCCTGAGCATCCTGAGTGGTAACTCGATATTCCAGCTCATCTTGAGCAGCCCGAGTGGTAACTCGATATCCCGGCACATATTGAGCACCCCGAGTTGTAACTCGATATCCCGGCTCATCCTGAGCACCCCGGGTAACTCGATATCCCAGCTCATCTTGAGAACCCCGAGTCGTAAATCGATATCCCGGCTTATCCTGAGCACCCCGTGTGGTAACTCGATACCCCGGCTCATCTTGAGCACCCCGAGTCATAGCTCGATATCCTAGCTCATCCTGAGCACCCCGATCGGTAACTCGATATCCCGGCTCATCTTGAGCACCCCGAGTCGTAACTCGATATCCCGGCTCATCTTGAGCACCCCGAGTCATAGCTCGATATCCTGACTCATCCTAAGCACCCCGATCGATAACTCGATATCCCGGCTCATCTTGAGCACACCGAGTCGTAACTAGATATCCCGGCTCATCTTGAACAGCCCGAGTCGTAACTCGATATCACGGCTCATCCTGAGAGTATGATGGAATTCTCCAAGAAATACCTCATTTCATCCTGAAAGTATGATGTAATCCTCCATGACATACCTCAAATCATCCTGAAAGTATGATGGAATCCTCCATGACATATCTCATATCATCCTGAGAGTATGATGGAAGGTCAGGACACGTCCTGAATTTCCCCTCGAAACTCGGGAAGAACCATGATCCCATCTGACAACCTAAGGAAAGGTTCCCAAAATACCCTTCAATCCTTACAAATTATAATAATAATAAATACTTTCACTTGTCAGACAAGGGATTCAAGCACTCAATAATTCCCATAATTAATGACCAACCAAATACAACATAATATCAGAGCGTCTAAGTAGGATCAAGGGTACAATTTAGATATCCTACTCAAGTATAACTACACAGTGCAGCCGAAAGTACTAATGCCTCTGCCTCGAGAGAAGTGTCCGCGTCAACTCAACTCAACAGCTTGAAGAGGGTTTAAACACAAAAGTTGTGAGTAGACAAAAATAATCATTTATAAATCGTTTTCCAAGGAAATATTACCTTTTTCCCCCTCCATTCATAAAACCATGCATGCATCACATAAAACAGTTTATGATATAAAAACATTATTTGAAACCATCGGAATTCCATTTCTCTTTAAAACCACTTAGTTGGACTCACATAAAATCTGTATAATGAAAATACTTCGTGGTCCACAGTTTGGTTTGAAAATCCTCAACAACGGAGTTTAAAATCATTTAATTCAACCAGGACACATAATATCTCAAATCCACTGTTCCCGGCATATCCACAACACACCAGGGTATCCCTTGAGATGTGTTAAAATCTGTACTACGCGTAGACAGCCTCGCGACCCAGCGGAGCAAGACCCCTCAACACCAAAGTCAGAGCCCTCAACACCAGTCAGAGCAACTGTAACCATCGGGACAGAAAACCAGTGAACCAAATCTGTATTTTTAAATCTTTGTTTCTTGGACTAAGCCAAATTCTTTGAAATATCATTTACAGCTAAAATCGGTAAAATCATAATTTCAGGTCTAAACCCAAATCATAGGCTAAAATAGTTACCACGTCAAAACGATATCAAAATCGAGTACAAAAACTAGGCCATTTCTCAAACACACTTTCACTGAAATATTGGAAAACATGTGTCCAGCATCATTTCTAAATTCCAGAAATTCATTGCACCCATACATAACAGTATTTAAATCAAAGATACATTTATGCATGCATTATAGTTTATAAACCAAAAGTCCACTCACAAACCTGTCCAAGCAAGCTCAATCCCGAATTGTACGCTCCCCTGAAGTTCCTAGAGCAGTATCGCCTAACCAAATGAATAATCAGGATTACCAGCTAATAATAAGAACCTTAAATATAAACCCCCTAAACTTCGGCAGGTTTAACTATGCTGGCCTAGAAAACGCAGCAACTTCAAACTCCCAAAACAACCCGTAAACGACGTCTGATCAACCCAAAACCTGCGCCAACAGATCTGGAACGTCAAAAACTAGCTGTCATGTGCCACCGTGACCTCAGACTCGGCCCCACGCGTCGCCACGAGTCGACGGAAGGTCGAAATACGTGCCTTCACATGCTGGTCACGCGCCTGCTACAGTGCCCACGCGCCTGGACCGGTCCAACCTGGCTCAACTAGGCCTGACCCGATCTAACTCAACCCGACCGGTTCACTCAACCCGACTGGTTCACTCAACCTGACTAGTTCACTCAACTCGACCGGTTCACTCAACTTGATCGGTTCACTCGACCCGACCGGTCACCGGTGACTCGCCGGAGAAGACGACCGGCTGCCGGCGCCACCGTTTGGTTTCGCAGGAATCCCCCATTTCCGGCCGAAACTTCAAGCTTTTATAACTTCCTCAAAACTCAACCATTTTTCACAAATTTTATGTCTAAAACTATCTACTCAAACCCAAGAATCCAAATATGACCTCAAAACCACAAACACGTACCTGTGTAAGCCGGAAAATCGAACGGAAGATCCAAAACTTCCTATACTCAGTTCGGCTTCCCCCGTGGTCCTCTCCTTCGATGGTTGGTACAGTTGTGATCTTGGGAAGGAGTAGAATACGATTAGTGGATCAATAATGGAGGTTAACGCCTTGACTCAAAAGTTGACTTTGTGGGTTTTGGGGTGTTTTCTCATGGGTTCGATGTGGGTGCGTATTTCACAGAGAGAATGAGGATGATGATAATGAATTGATGAAATGAAGATGAAGTAAAGGTTTTGGGGGTTAAAAATATATACTCCCAAGCCAAATTTACCAAAATGCCCTTGCACATCTAGACCCATAACTTTCGTACACGAACTCCTTTTTCTACGTGCCGCCTGTCTACGAGCTTGTGAGTTCGAGACCTACAGAACGGTATCCAAAACACCACCTAAATGTTCCGAAACAAAATTTGATTTCCACGGCCTTAACAAGCAAGGGTAAAATCGTCATTTTACATAAATAATTTACATAAATCCAATAATTGAAATTCCGGGTTGTTATAATCCACCCCCCTTAAGAAATTCCGTCCTCGAAATTCAACTCTACCCTTGGAACAAATGAGGAGACTGCGCCCGCATTAGTTCCTCGGTTTCCCACGTGGCTTCCTCCACGTTATGATTCCTCCACAACATTTAACTAGAGGAATACTCTTTCTGCGCAGTACCTTCTCCTTCCAATCCAAAATTTGCACTGGTTGCTCCTCAAAGGTCAAATCATCCTTCAGCTCAAGTGGCTGCTCTTCCAATACGTGAGACTCATCAAACAGATATTTCCGGAGCAAGGATACATGGAAAACATTATGAACTCTGGATAATTCTGATGGTAAAGCAAGACGATATGCCACTAGTCCTATCCTCTCAAAAATCTCATACGGCCCAACGTAGCGAGGACTCAGTTTTCCTCGTCTACCAAAACGTACCACTTCCTTCCAAGGAGATTATTTCAAGAATACCCAGTCTCTAATCTCAAATTCAAGATCTCTGGTTCGACGGTCTGCATAGCTCTTCTGGCGATCCTGAGCTGTCTTCAACCTTTCCCTGATGATTCTTATCTTTTCCTCAGTCGTATCCACTAACTCTGGTGTTAACAGTTTCCTTTCACCCACTTCGTTCCAGCATAACGGTGTCCTGCACTGCCTCTCATACAGTGCCTCGAAAGGAGACATCCCAATACTCGACTAATAACTATTATTATAAGCAAATTCCATCAGAGCCAAGTGTGAATCCCAGTTGCCTTTAAACTGCAGTACACAAGCTCTCATCATATCCTCCAAAACCTGGATTGTCCTCTCAGACTGACCATCTGTCTGATGATGAAAAGTTGTACTAAAATGTAAGGTAGTGCCAAAAGTCTTCTGCAAACTCCGCCAAAACCTGGAGGTAAATCTAGGATCCCTGTCCGAAACAATTGACTCTGGAGTCCCATGTAGCCGTTTGATCTCCTCAACGAACAATTTGGCATACCGACTCATCCGAAAATCTTCCCGCACTGGCAAGAAATGTGCAGACTTCGTGAGTCTATCAACAATTACCCATATCCCATCATGTCCCTTCTGTGTCCTCGGAAGTTTATACACAAAATCCATCGTAATGTAATCCCACTTCCATTCCGGAATAGGTAATGGTTGAAGTGCCCCATATGGTTTCTGCCTCTCTGCTTCACTTGCTGACATGTCAGGCATCTACTCACAAACTCAGCAATTTCCCTTTTCATCCCAGTCCACCAATAGTGTTTCCTTACGGTATGATACATCTTGGTACCTCTTGGATGCATAGCGTAAGCTGAACTATGAGCCTCATCAAGAATTTCCCTCTTTAGCTCCAGCTCATTCGGTACGCACAACCGGCCATCCCTAACCAAGGCTCCATCATCCCTAAGCGCATAGTCCTGCTTGTTTCCAGCCTCCAACTCCATCCTGATAATGCACAATGTAGGGTCCTGGAGTTGAGCCTCAATAATCCGATCAATCAGAACAGGCCTAACATGGAAACTAGCCAATAAAGCCCCCTGGTTATCCATGTCAAATACAATCCCCGCTCTACGGAACTCTAACAACAATGGTAGGTAGATTGTGCATAAATGGGCCAAAGAACCCTTGGATTTCCTACTCAAGGCATCTGCCACAACATTGGCTTTCCCTGGATGATACTCTATAGTATAATCATAATCCTTTATTGGCTCAAGCTATCTTCTCTGCCTCAGATTCAGGTCCTTTTGGGTGAATAAGTACTTTAAACTCTTATGGTCGGTGAAGATCCGACACATCTCACCGTAAAAATAATGTCGCCAGATTTTCAGTGCATGCACCACTGCAGCTAACTCCAAATCATGTGTGGGGTAATTCAACTCATGGGGTTTAAGTTGTCTAGAAGCATACGCTATCACCTTCCCATGTTGTATCAACACGCAGCCTATAACCCGCAATGATGCATTACTATTCACCTCGAATCCACCAGTATCATCAGGAAGGGTTAATACTGGAGCAGAAGTCAACCTCCTCTTCAGCTTCTGAAATCCCTGTGCACAATCAGCACCCCAGTCAAACTTGACTCCTTTCCTAGTCAACCGAGTCAATGGGCCTGCTATCGTAGAAAATCCTTCTACGAATCGTCGATAATATCCTGCCAAACCCAGAAAGCTCCTCACCTCTATCACTGTCCTCGGTTGCTCCCAGTTTGCCACTGCCTCAACCTTTTGGGGATCTACGCTGATATCGTCAGCCGAAATCACATGACCTAAGAATCCCACTTCTGTCAACCAAAACTGGCATTTACTGAACTTGGCAAACAAATGCTTTTTCCTAAGCATATTCAGCACCAACCTTAAGTGCTTCTCATGTGCCTTAGCACTCCTCAAATACACCAAGATGTCATTGGTGAACACAATCACAAACCGATCCAAATACTTTTGGAACACCCTGTTCATCAAATCCATAAATGCTACTTGGGCATTATTCAACCCGAAGGGCATTACCAGGAACTCATAATGACCATACCGAGTCCTGAAAGCTGTTTTCTGAACATCCCCTTCCCTGATCCTCAACTGATGGTACCCGGATCGAAGGTCAATTTTCGAAAAATATCTTACCCCCTTCAGTTGATCAAACAAATCATCTATCCTTGGCAGAGGATACTTATTCCGCACCGTAGCCCTGTTTAGCTACCGGTAGTCGATACATAACCTCAGACCACCATCCTTTTTCCTCACAAATAACACTGGTGCATCCCAAGGTGAAACACTTGGGTAAATAAATCCCATACTCACCAAGTCCTGCAACTGAGTCTTCAACTCTCGCAATTCTGCCGGTGCCATTCTGTACGGTGCCTGTGAGATAGGTTGAGTACCTGATAAAAGCTCTATGGTGAACTCAATCTCCCGGTGAGGTGGCAATCCCGGAAGATCCTCTGGAAACACATCAGAGAACTCACTCACCACTGGAATATCCTCCACTCTCATTGGAGTATCCCGAGAATCAAACACATGAGCCAAGTAACCCTCACAACGTTTCCTCAATAATTTCTTAGTGGTCAAAGCTGATATCACTCCACATGGTAGTACCCTACGATCTCCCCTGAACGTAAGTTCCGGTAAACCTGGACTCCGGAAATCCACTCTCTTGTCATAAAAATCAATAGAGGCATGGTGCATAGTCAACCAATCCATCCCCAGAATCACATCAAAATCAAAAATATCTAAGGGGATTAAATCTGCCTCTAATGCATGACCTTCCACTAACACTGGACAACTACGAATCACGAGATTCGCCACTAACATATTCCCAGTAGGAGTACTAATACCCATGTCCCAACCAATCGGAGACAATTCTCTATCAGCAAACAATGTAAAACCCCGAGAAATGAAAGAATGAGTCGCCCATAAATATAGTAGCCCCTAATCTCTGGGCTTTCTCAATGTCCGAACCTTCAGTAGCAGCCCCACTCTGAAGTACAGAAGTCAAAGTGTGACCCAATTGTTCCATTGTTTGCCTCATATCAGGCTCCACTGCGGGTTCATGTGTGTCCCCACTGTTTCTAGACTATTGACAGGACTCGCGTCTCGGAGGCATTACGCTAAAAAGAACTATAACTCATCAATACCAAAATAATTGTACACTAAGTGTACGGTCTACAGGAATTTAAACCTAGTGCTCTGATACCAATTGTCAGGAACCATCCCGAATTTCTCCTCGAAACTCGGGAAGAACCCTGATCCCGTCTGACAACCTAAGGAAAGGTTCTCAAAATACCCTTCAATCCTTACAAATTATAATAATAATAAATATTTTCAATTGTCAGACAAGGGATTCAAGCACTCAATAATTCCTGTAATTAATGACCAACCAAATACAATATAATATCAGAGCGTCTAAGTAGGATCAAGGGTACAATTTAGATATCCTACTCAAGTATAACTACACAGCGCAGCCGAAAGTACTAACGCCTCTGCCTCGAGAGAAGTGTCCGCGTCAACTCAACTCAACGGCCTGAAGGGGGTTTAAACACAAAAGTTGTGAGTGGACAAAAATAATCATTTATAAATCGTTTTTCAAGGAAATATTACATTTTTCCCTCTCCATTCATAAAACCATGCATGCATCACATAAAACAGTTTATGATATAAAAACATTATTTGAAACCATCGGAATTCCATTTCTATTTAAAACCACTTAGTTGGACTCACATAAAATCTGCATAATGAAAATATTTCGTGGTCCACAGTTTGGTTTGAAAATCCTCCCCAACGGAGTTTAAAATCATTTAATTCAATCTGGACACATAATATCTCAAATCCACTATTCCCGACATATCCACAACACACCAGGGTATCCCTTGAGATGTGTTAAAATCTGTACTACGCGTAGACAGCCTCGTGACCCGGCGGAGCAAGACCCCTCAACACCAACGTCGGAGCCCTCAACAACCAGCGGAGCAAAACCCCTCAACACCAGTCAGAGCAACTGTAACCATCGGGGACAGAAAACCAGTGAACCAAATCCGTATTTTGAAATCTTTGTTTCTTGGACTAAGCCAAATTCTTTGAAATATCATTTATGGCCAAAATCGGTAAAATCATAATTTCAGGTCTAAACCCAAATCAGTTACCACGTCAAAACGATATCAAAATCGACTACAAAAACCAGGCCATTTCTCAAACACACTTTCACTGAAATATTGGAAAACATGTGTCCAGCATCATTTCTAAATTCCAGAAATTCATTGCACCCATACATAACAGTATTTAAATCAAAGATACATTTATGCATGCATTATTGTTTATAAACCAAAAGTCCACTCACAAACCTGTCCAAGCAAGCTCAATCCCGAATTGTACGCTCCCCTTCCTGGAGCAGTATCGCTTGTCCAAATTAATAATAGGGATTACCAGCTAATAATAAGAACCTGAAATATAAACCCCCTAAACCCTGGGAGATCTACTTATGCTGGCCTAGAAAATGCAGCAACTTCAAACGCCAAAACAACCCCTAAACGACGTCCGATCGACCCAAAACCTGCGCCAACAGATCCGGAACGTCAAAAACTAGCTGTCATAGGCCACCGTGACCTCAAACTCGGCCCCACGCGCCGCCACGCGCCGATGAAAGGTCGGAACACGCGCCCTCACGCGCCTGCTACAGTGCCCATGCGCCTGGACTGGTCCAACTCGGCCTGACCCTATCTAACTCAACCCGATCGGTTCACTCAACCCGACCGGTTCACTTAACCCGACCAGTTCACTCGACCCGACCGATCACTGATGACTCGCCGGAGAAGACAACCGGCTGCCGCCGCCACCGTTTGGTTTCTCCGGAATCCCCCATTTCCGGCCGAAACTTCAAGCTTTTATAACTTCCTCAAAACTCAACTATTTTTCACAAATTTTATGTCTAAAACTATCTACTCAAACACAAGAATCCAAATATGACCTCAAAATCACAAACACGTACATGTGTAAGCCGAAAAATCGATTGGAATATCTGAAACTTCCTATACTCGGTTCGGCTTCCCTCGTGGTCCTCTCCTTCGATGGTTGGTAAGGTTGTGATCATGGGAAGGAGTAGAATACGATTAGTGGATCAAAAATGGAAGTTAAATCCTTGAATCAAAAGTTGGCTTTGTGGGTTTTGGAGTGTTTTCTCACGGGTTCGATGTGGGTGCGTGTTTCACAGAGAGAATGAGGATGATGATAATGAATTGATGAAATGAAGATGAAGTAAAGGTTTTGGGGGTTAAAAATATCTACTCCCAAGCCAAATTTACCAAAATTCCCTTGCACATCTAGACCCATAACTTTCGTACACGAACTCCGTTTTCTGCGTGCCGCCTGTCTACGAACTCGTGAGTTCGAGACCTACGCAACGGTATCCAAAACACCACCTAAAATATTCCAAAACAAAATTTGATTTCCATGCCCTTAACAAGCAAGGGTAAAATCGTCATTTTACATAAATAATTTACGTAAATCCAATAATTGAAATTCCGGGTTGTTACATGGAATCCTCCATGGCATACCGCATATCATCCTGAGAGTATGATGGAATCCTCCATAACATACCTCAAACCTCAACGATGTGGCGGAGAAAGACCCCAACATCAGCGAACCCCTCAACGATCTGGCGGAGACAAACCCTCCAACTCCAGTCGGAGAAACCAGAACGATGTAGTGGAGAAAACACCCTCTACACCAACTTCGGAGAACCCCGTGGTATAACATACTACATAGAGGTACACATGTCACGAAATCCCGGAAACCCAGTCCATTCAAAGTCCATCCAAGTACCAATTCAAGGAAACCCTAGCCCCAAGGAACCTTTTGACATAGCAATAACCGAGTCTCTTGACCTCCTGAACCAAAACCCACTCCGTGTTCATCCATTATCACTGGGATTACTCAAACGGGGCTCTAAATAAACTCCAATGGTCTCGAAATCGCCAAAATCCGATCCAAAATGTCCCAAAACCCTAGACACGCGTCGCCATGGGTCGGGACCCAGTCCCACACGCCAGTAGAAGGCCAGACCACGCGCCCTCACGCGCCGCCACGAGCCCTCACGCGCCGCCACGCGCCTTGTACTATTTACAGTGGAATATTTCGTCTAACCTGACGGAATATGCGGATGGGATTTAAATATTTGATCCAAACTAACAGCATTAGGGTCCGTCATAACGCCGTTACCTTATGACAGAATATGCTAACGCCGTCAGAATATTTCGTCACACCCTGATGGCGTCTGTTGACCCAACGGTCAACTGACTGTTGACTGGGCGCTGACTATGTTGCCACGTGGCTCCACGTGGCAGCTGAGTCAGCTGTTGAATGGCCACCACGTGGCTACTAGGTTGCATGCCACGTCAGCCATTGCTGGTAGAACCTATCACTGGAGTTTGTCGGAGACGGCGACTGGACTACCGCCGTAGTCACGGTCGATGGTGGCCGGAATCTGGGTTTCCTCATCGAAATCCGCCATTAACGGCTGGAAGCCCAAGCTTCCCAGATTCCTCCAAACTCCACCATTTTCTTCAATCCAAGTATGTAAAATCATCTACTCCTTCCAGGAGTCCGAATCTAAGCTTAGAATTAGGAAAACATACCTCAATCGATCGGAAACCGGTTAAGAAGTTTCGGTCCACCTCACCTCTTCCGTCTGCCGTCTACAGCGATGCTCCCACCATGACAGTGACATCAAACCGCTCGTGGAGTCGAGGAGAAGACATCCACGACCTTGGATTTGGTTGAATCAGTCCGAAAATGGGAAGATGAAGGTGAGGGGGATGCGGTGATCGCACGGTGAGAGAGAGTGTTCGGGTAGGAGAGAGAGAGAGGTTCTGGGCCGGGTCTAGGCAGAGTCCGAAAAGGGAAAAAAAAATATCCCCCTAAATTTTGGAATTTTTTGAAATGATCAAACTGCCCATGAAGCTTCTAGACCCACACTGTTTTTTGCATGCCGGCTGTCTATGAACTCGTGAGTTCGAGACCTACGCAACGGCCCAAGAAAAATTTCCAAAAGCACTACCAGTCAAAAAGTGACTCTCGAACCATTCCGAAACCGAGGATAAAATCGTCATTTCTTTAATTAAATTATCAAATTAATTTAATTTCTGGTATGGGGTGTTATTCCCTTAACTCAGGTCAAAGAACCAACCTCTTGTTTCAAGTCCTCTTGCGTCACCACCGACACCAACTGGGCCTCAGCTGCAATTCCCAATTGAACCTGTGTACTCTGTATATTTCTCTGTTCCAGTCTTGACAACAAACCGTAGGCAAGAAAAACATCCAGGAGATATTCTAAAGGCACCATAATCCATTCAACCTGGAACGTACCTTGATAAAAGGCTCTGAGCCCGAGAGGTCCACCGCGGGGCCTACTCCCAACATGACTACAATTACTTCAAGTCATGACGTCACCTGACCAAATAGAACTCTAAGTCAGGTGTCAGATAGGGTCGCGTATACCAAGTGCAGTCAGCCCCAACGATCTGCTGGGGAACTACCTATCTCGCCAACATCATAAAATATCGACGATTTGGCGGAGGGAATGCCCTACCACGCTAGTCTCTGAGAAATCCCTCCACATATCCGAGTATCTCAATATATATATATATATACTTTGTTGGTACTAATCCAATCCAATTCACCTTCTTGCATACCTTATTACAATAACATTAGAACGTTTTAACAACGTCAAAAAAGAAGTAACCATCCAAGATTTACATTCTGAAGTCAACAAGATCAAAGAAGATATCAAATAGTTAAAACTTGCAAGTCAAGAGTTAAAAATTGAAAATCAAGAAATCAAAACTCAGTTAATCAATACCAGTAATTTAGAAGCAGAACAATCCTACCATGAAGAAGATAGAGACCAAAGTCATGATAATATTTTAAATCTTATACAACGAATTCATATTAAAAATGGTACATCACAGTCAGATTAGTAATTCAAGATTTTGAATTAACAACTGTAGCCCTTGTTGATTCAGGTGCTGACCTGAACTGCCTTCAGGAAGGAATAGTCCCAACAAAGTATTATATTAAATCAACCAAATCCTTACAATCTGCAAATGGTAGTAAAATGGAACTAAAATATGAAATCCCAAAAGCCCATATTTGCCAAGATAATGTTTGTTTTAAAACACCCTTTGTCTTACTAAGAAATATAAGTGATCAAATGATTCTAGGACTTCCATTCATCACATTATCATACCCTTTCACAACCGATTATGAGTCAATAACCACTTACCCAATGCATCAAAAAGTCACATTCAAATTTCTAGTTAATCCTGCACTACAAACAATAAAAGCCTTTCAAAAAGATTCTATATCACAAACAATTAATCTAATTAATTGTAAAACTCAACAGTTATCATTTCTTAAAGAAGAAATCAAATTCAAAAGAATTGAAGAACAATTAAAACAGAAAACTCTTCTAACTAAAATACAAGAGTTTGAAACAAGTATTAAAAGTAAAGTCTATGTTGATCTCCCCAATGCTTTCTGGCATAGGAAGAAACATTTAGTGCGTCTTCCCTATGTTAAAGATTTCAATGAAAGTAAAACATCCACAAAAGCAAGACCAATACAAATGAGTCAAGAATTAATGGAATTCTGCAAAACAGAAATAAATGAACTACTCAGTAAAGGAATAATTAGAAAAAGTAAATCTCCATGGTCATGCCCTGCTTTTTATGTCCAAAAACAAGCAGAGCTAGAAAGATGAGTCCCCAAATTAGTCATCAATTACAAGCCTCTTAACTCAGTTCTTGAATGGATTCGTTACCCAATTCCTAATAAAATAGATCTAGTCAACCGTCTAAGAAATGCCGTCGTCTTTTCAAAATTCGATATGAAAAGTGGATTTTGGAAAATCCAGATTCATGAGAGTGATCGGTACAAAACTGCCTTTGTCACCCCATTTGGCCATTACGAGTGGAATGTAATGCCATTTGGTCTTAAAAATGCACCTAGTGAATTCCAAAACATAATGAACGAAATATTCAATCTATCGTCAAACCAATTAACCATGTCATTGAATTCGCAGATAAATTTCCAGATGAAATTCTTGATAAAAGTCAACTCCAAAGATTTCTAGGTTCACTCAATTATGTTTATGATTTTTATCAAGATTTACGAAAACAATGTAAGCCTCTATTTGGAGTTGACTTTTATCAATAATTTCATCTGGAAATTTATCTGTGAATTCAATGACACGGTTAATTGGTTTGACGGTAGATTGGAATATATCGAAGCCAAGGAATCTGATTTTAGTTTGAAATAATTTGACTTTGGAGGCAGAGACAACTAAACCATTTTTCTAGATAATGTCCATGAATTTATTGAGGTGTTTCCAATGTTGTTTTATGGACTGGGAGAAGATAAGAACATCATCAATGTAGACTATTGAAAATTCACTGTATGGATTGAATATTTCGTTCATTATGTTTTGGAATTCACTAGGTGCATTTTTAAGACCAAATGGCATTACATTCCACTCGTAATGGCCAAATGGGTTGACAAAGGCAGTTTTGTACCGATCACTCTCATGAATCTGGATTTGCCAAAATCCACTTTTCATATCGAATTTTGAAAAGACGACGGCATTTCCTAGACGGTTGACTAGATCTCTTTTATTAGGAATTGGGTAATGAATCCATTCAAGAACTGAGTTAAGAGGCTTGTAATTGATGACTAATCTGGGGACTCCTCTTTCTAGCTTTGCTTGTTTTTGGACATAAAAAGCAGTGCACGACCATGGAGATTTACTTTTTCTAATTATTCCTTTAATGAGTAGTTCATTTATTTCTGTTTTGCAAAATTCCATTAATTCTTGACTCATTTGTATTGGTCTTGCTTTTGTGGGTATTTTACTTTCACTGAAATCTTTAACATACGGAAGACGCACTAAATGTTTCTTCCTATGCCAGAAAGCATTGGGGAGATCAACACAGACTTTACTTTTAATACTTGTTTCAAACTCTTGTATTTTAGTTTGAAGAGTTTTCTGTTTTAATTGTTCGTCAATTCTTTTGAATTTGATTTATTCTTTAAGAAAAGATAACTGTTGGGTTTTACAATTAATTAGATTAATTGTTTGTGATATAGAATCTTTTTGAAAGGCTTTTATTGTTTGAAGTGCAGGATTAACTAGAAATTTGAATGTGATTTTTTGATGCATTGGGTAAGTGATTATTGACTCATAATCGGTTGTGAAAGGGTATAATAATGTGATGAATGGAAGTCCTAGAATCATTTAATCACTTATATTTCTTAGTAACACAAAGGGTGTTTTAAAACAGACATTATCTTGGCAAATATGGGCTTTTGGGATTTCATATTTTAGTTCCATTTTACTACCATTTGCAGATTGTAAGGATTGGGTTGATTTCATATAATACTTTGTTGGGACTAATCCTTCCTGAAGGCAGTTCAGGTCAGCACCTGAATCAACAAGGGCTACAGTTGTTAATTCAAAAATCTTGAATTACTAATCTGATTGTGATGTACCATTTTTTAATATGAATTCGTTGTATAAGATTTAAAATATTATCATGACTTTGGTCTCTATCTTCTTCATGGTAGGATTGTTCTGCTTCTAAATTACTGGTATTGATTAACTGAGTTTTGATTTCTTGATTTTCAATTTTTAACTCTTGACTTGCAAGTTTTAACTGTTTGATATCTTCTTTGATCTTGTTGACATCGGAATGTAAATCTTGGATGGTTACTTCTTTTTTGACTTTGTTAAAACGTTCTAATGTTGTTGTAAGACTGATTTTACCGGACAGTTTTTTAACTGGATCTTGTTCTTGTTCATTTCGTAGAATGATTCTTCTTAACTTTTTTAAGTATTCTGACTTTAAATCTAGGTTCTCAATTTTCCCAATTAGATCTATTAGTAATTCTTCTTGTTTGGTAAGGACATTGATTGTTTTACAACAAGTATCTTGGCAACCTATTTTTATTCCTGGGGAACTAGACATTTCTTCGTCAGTTGTGGTGTGAATACTTGATTCAGATTCAGAAATGATTTCTTCACTGGAATCAGTATTTCGTAATTCTAAAACTCTTATTAAGTCTTCTTTTTCTTCATCAGTGATTTTTAACTGATTAATCTTATTTTTTACTGGGCAATTATTTGCAAAGTGACCAGGCTTTTGACACTTAAAGCATTTGGCTTTGTGTTTGTCTGTTCGTTGTTTTGGTGACCAATGTCTTCTTGGTTTCTTTTTCTCATAGAATTTATCAGTCTGAAATTTGTGTTTGTTATATGGTTTGTAATATTTCTTATTACTGTCTTTATTTCTTTTATCAGAGATATGTTTATTTTTCCGTGAGGGGGGAATATGAGGTAATCCATATTGTTCACAGAAATTCCCTAATTTGTATTTTGCTTTTCTTTTTTCATTATTAATTTGCTTGCTTAACTTCATATCAATGCACATTTTTAATCCTTCTTTTTGGATGACACTTATTATGTTTCCATAGGTGAGTTTGTCATAATCAATGTGACCTTGTTCATTACTCAAGACTTGTCTGATTTTATGGGCAAATAGATTTGGGAGACCATTAATAAATTTTTCCTTCCAAAATGATTGATTACTATCTTCTCTTAGCATTACTCTGGATATAAAGACATCTTTATACCACCTAAAGTCACTTAATGTTGGACATCTTAGATTACTGAGTTGATCATGAATACGTGTAGTGACATTACTTGGGGTTCCTATGAAATGTTCAATTATTGTGAGTAGTAAAGTGTTAATCGCATCAGGAACTCCTTCCCCAATTCTTTCATCAAAGACAGGGAGGCCTTCCTCATCGTGAAGGACATAATATATAATTTCCTGTCTTGAATGTTCAGTGAGATGTTTTTCCCACCAAGCATGAAGTGTTCCGGAAAACCCGGTAATGAAGAGATCAAGGATCTCTGGTTGACTGAGGTTATGGTTGGTAGCATAGCTATTAGCAACCATTGTCATATGTTGTAATTTATTTAATATTTCTTGTTTAGATAAACCATCTATATTCCATTCATAGAGTTTATCAGCAGATACTGTAAATTGATTATGAAAGATTCTTTCTTCATGTTGAATGTCTGGGGGTGTTGGCCTATTATACCAATTTTTAGTTAAACTTGTTGGGTTTACTTTGTGAGATAGTCTTTTTAATTCAAGGTTTTTAAATGCATTTTCAATTTTACTAATATTACTTGAATTAGACTCATGTGAATTCGAACTCTCAGATTCTTGACTATAAAGGTCAATTACTTGTAAACTTTTCTGAGAATCTTTTGACTGAGGTAAAGTTAAGTCTTTTATCATTCGTTCTACTTTTATTATAGACGATGAAGGTTTGGATGGTAATCCTTTTTTACTGCCAGAGAATGTTAATAAAGGTGATTCTTGTTTGGGTTTACGGCTTTTGTCTTCAATTACTGATTTATCAATTTTTGTTTCAATTTTATCTAACTGTTTTCCTAGGGTGATGAGACTTTGATTTGTATAGTTTTTTTGTTCGATTAATTTTTTTAAATCTTGACCTGTTTCATGTGTGGCAACTTTAAACGGTGATGCGACAACTTTGGCTTGATTGACATTAAGTATGATTGTTTCAGGAGGAGGATGACTAGACGTTACTTGGGTTGAATCTTGCTTAATCCAATGTTCTTGGGTAATGACTTTTAAGTTATTAACTTCTGGGTAATGTTTATCAATAAAATCGAGGAAAAATATATTAGTTTGAGTTTGTTTCATGAAATGTTCCCAATGTTGAAATATATATTTTTTTTCTTGTGAATTAAATCTTTGTCTGAAAACATTTATTCGTTCAATATTGTTAATTGACTCAATATTCTGATTTAGTATTCTCCAATTAATTTTAAAGGGTTTTGTCATTGTTAATAATTGAGAATGGACTTCAAAGTCTGACTGGGTTGGTGAAGTGGGTTCTTTATAAGTACCATAGCTAACTTGTGACTTGGTTTGGACACCTTTTAACTTTAAGTTTTTCAATTCTTGGTTTATTTCATTATCTCTTGTGGACTCAACATAGTAGATGTAGATCCAGCAAAAGAATGCCTGGCGATGCCAACTTTTGCAAAAGATGTATCATCTATATCTCTGAGTTAGACACTAGACCTGGGTCTTTGAGTATCAAATCGTATTTTTACTGTGCCATCTAAGTATTGTTGAATATCATCAAGATTTGTAAAGTTTCGTTGTACATTAAGAGGTTGATTTTCATTTACTAATGTCCAATCCTCATGGAGATTGACATTGGACCAACTGTTCGTCTGGGGGACTCGGATTCTGGAGTTTTGTTGGTTACTTTGTATGAGTAAAGTTTGATCTTTTGGACTTTTATTAAGAGCTTGGAAGTTCATGTTTGTACCTGTGGTTTTGTAATAAATTCTTAATATTAAGGCTAAGGGTTGACTTCCTTCAAGTATGTGATATCCTGAGGTTTTAATATTTAATGTTAAAGCTTTTAAGACATGGGGATCAGAGAGACTTATTGTGAAATCTGGATAACAATCGAAGTGGATTGGTCCATTACACAAACTTGACTCGATCATTCCAAGAGTGCTATCACTGATATTGGTGAATCTTGCATCTAGGAGACGTAATAGGACTGAAGCATTTAGTCCTAATCTGGTTAATGGTTTGACTGCGACTTGGACTAAGCCGATATGTAAGAAATTATGACCATCTTTTCTGTGTTTTCTTAAGGACTCAGTATTAAACAATTGACAAATTTCATGTTCTTTACTTAAAGCATAAACTTGTTCTACTGTCTTAACATAATGTTCACTTTTAAATGAGGAGATTGGCCATTTTTTCTTCTAAATTTCACTGGTTGGAATTTTGGGTATATTCCGGTCATGGAAGTTTACTTCTTCAGTAGCATCATAAGTTACTTGTTCTTCATTGACTATATCTGTAATTTTCATTAAATTGGACATACTAGATCTAGAACTAGTTGAAGAATTAGATTTGAATAACCGACTCATTTTTCTAAAGTTTTAGGTATCCTAAATACCTTAATCAGACTAACAACGCTTATCTATTAAATTCATAATTACCTTAGAAACTATTGTTGTTCACTCGTCTCCGCTCATGCACCACCCGCTCATGCCTCTCACTGAGACTTATTGTTTGGGTCCGGACCTACTGTTTGGAGAAAAGATAACACAATAGATTATGAGGGCAATATGAATAAACAAAATAAACGATACTAGCATAATTAAGATAGACAGAGATAACTAGCCACTTGGGCGGAATGAGTTAACTAGGCAGATATAAGATCTCAACTCTTACGGCTCAGATACCAAAAGGGGACGGAAGCAACTGCAACTGAGAAACTAGTGAGATCGATTGTAGATATCAATTAAGTATAAGGTATGGGAGCGAATTATCTCAAGAATTTGAGGAATAAGGTAATAATTTATATAGCATGAAAGTATGTAGATGATATGGAAGTATGTAGATAATTTATATATATATATATATATATATATACGGGTCCTTGTAAGACGCATAAACAGCCTCAACGACCTAGCAGAGAACTACCCTCCAATGCCAGTCGACAAACACGTGATGGAAAAAAAATACCCTTCATCATGTGCCGAAGAAAAACCATGACCCGTGTGGACAGCAATTCAGTGAAAACCAAAATCCATGTTTGTTAATACACTCGGTGGGACCCACGAAAATTCGAATAATGAAATCATTCTGGGGTCCACAACCCTGCTTTGAAAATCCTCCACAAAGTAGCTTAAGAACCATAAAACCAACCTGGACACAAAATTTCATAAACCTTACTCACCGCTCCCTGGATGGAATCCCGAGCCGTAGCTCACCTCAACGATCTGGTGGAGAAATACCCTTGACGCCAGCATCGGAGAAAACCTTCACCCTCGGGGACAGTAATTCAGATCCATGTTTTGAAATCCTTGTTTCTTGGGATAAGCCAAATTCATTGAAAAACCGGGTATATGCCCAAATCCAATAAGGTCACAAATCCAGGTCTAAACCCAAATATCATGGACTCAACCGAAACCCAAAATCTATCACGTGAAAATGATATAAAAGTAGAATCCAAAAAAAAACCAGGTCACAGCCCAAAACATAATTCCCGTGTCTAATAATGTTTTATTAGAATAATTTTTTAAATTTCAGAAATTTGCCAAAAACAATACGTAACAAGCAGTTATGTCAAATATATCCTTATGCATGCATTATAGTTAACAAAACCAAAGTCCACTCACCAGCAACAGCGACGCCTACCTCACATGTGCATCACAAGATTCCCAACTCTCTGCCTCCCTCAGTTCTAGGTCGCTGAAGAGACAAACGTCTCGGAGGCATCTCACTCACCATAATCATTTGCACACAAGTGTGCAGTCTACAGGAAATGAAACCTAGAGCTTTGATACCAAATTGATTGGACCCTACCTGAATTTCGCCTCGAAATCCACAAAAAGCCCTGCTCCCGTCTGACAGCTTTTAACCACAAAAGTTAATACCTGAAATACCCTTAATCTTTGGAAACATTAAATAAACCTTACAGGGGTTCCAATAGAACCTCATCTGTACTTGACTGACTTCACCTACCTGTTAGACGCATGATAGCCTAGTAATTCACAAACTACCTCGGAGGACCTCCTCCGCAATAAAACAAGACAACTAACGTGTCACGCTCGTGTGAACCGTCAACCACCCATCAATTTGGGTCACCGCCCACACCAACCCACTGACCTAGATGAAGAATGTACAAGACTTGGTTGAATTGAGTCTCACTGACTTACCCCGAGTCGTAACTCGATATCTCGGCTCATCCTGAACACCCCGAGTCGTAACTCGATCTTACGGCTCATCCTAAGTACCCCGAGTCGTAACTCGATATCTCGGCTCATCCTGAGCACTCCGAGTGGTAACTCGATATCCAGCTCATCCTGAGCACACCGAGTCGTAACTTGATATCCCAGATCATCCTGAGCACCTCGAGTTGTAACTCGATATTCCGGCTCATCCTGATCACCCCGAGTCGAAACTCGATATCCCAGCTCAACTTGAGCACCCCGAGTGGTAACTCGATATCCTAGCTCATCCTGAGCACCCCGAGTGATAACTCGATATCCCGGCTCATCCTGAGCACTCCGAGTCGCAACTCGATATCCCTACTCATCCTGAGCACCCCGAGTGGTAACTCGATATCCCGACTCATCCTGAGCTCCCTGAGTCGTAACTCGATATCCCAGCTCATCCTGAGCACCCCGAGTCGTAACTCGATATCTCGTCTCATCTTGAGCACCACGAGTCGTAGCTCGATATCCCGACTCATCTTGAGCACCCTGAGTGTTAACTCGATATCCCGGCTCATCCTTAGCACCCCGAGTGGTAACTCGATATTCCAGCTCATCCTGAGCACCCCGAGTCATAACTTGATATCTCGGTTCATCTTGAGCACCCTGAGTCGTAACTCGATATCCCGGCTCATCCTGAGAGTATGATGGAATCCTCCATGACATACTTCATATCATCTTGAGAGTATGATGGAATCCTCCATTACATACCTCACATCATCTTGAGAGTATGATGGAATCCTCCATGACATACCTCATATCATCCTGAGAGTATGATGGAATCCTCCATAACATACCTCAAACCTCAATGATGTGGCAGAGAAAGACTCCTCGAACGCCAACATCGGAGAATCCCTCAACGATCTGGCGGACACAAACCCTCCAACGCCAGTCAGAGAAACCTCAACGGTGTGGCGGAGAAAACACCCTCCACGCCAACATCGGAGAACCCCTCGGTATAACATACTACATAGAGGCACACATGCCACGCAATCCCGGAAACCTAGACCATTCAATGTACGTTCAAGTACCAGCTCAAGGAAACCCTAGCCCCAAGGAACCTTTTGACATACCAATAACCCAGCCCCCTTGACTTCCCAAGCCAAAACCCGCTTCTCGTTCATCCATTACCGCTGGGATTACTCAAACGGGGATCTAAACGAGCTCCAACGGCATCGAAACCACCAAAATCTTATCCGAAATGTCCCAAAACCCTAGACATGCGTCGATGTGGGTCGGGAAAAAGTCCCACGCGCTGCCACATGCTGGTATCAAGTCAAAACACGCAGCACACGTCTGTCACACGCCCTCACGTGCGCCATACGGGCGCCACGCGCCCTATACTATTCACAGCGGAATATTCCGTCACTCAGACGGATTATTCCGTCGTTCAGACTGACTATTCCGTCGCTCTGATAGAATATTCCTCTAACCTGATGGAATATCCCAACGGAATCAAAATATTCCGTCGAAACTAACGGCATTAGGGTTCCGTCATAACGCCGTTACCTTTTGACGGAATATGCTAACGTCGTCAGCATATTCCGTCAAACCCTGACAACGTCAGTTGATGTAACGGTAAATTGACTGTTGACTGGACGCTGACTTTGTTCCCACGTGGCAGCTGAGTTAGCTGCTGACTGGTCACCACATGGCTGCCAGGTGGCATGCCACGTCAGCCACCGCAGGTCGAACCAGTCACCGGAGTTCGTCGGAAATGACGACCAGTCCACCACAGCCGCTGTCGACGGTGGCCGGAATCTGGGTTTCCTCGTAGAAATCTGCCATTAACGGCCAGAAGCCCAAGCTTCCCAGATTCCTCCTAACTCCACCATTTTATTCGATCCAAGTATGTAAAATCAACTACTCCTTCCCAGGAGTCCGAATCTAAGCTAAGAATTAGAAAAACATACCTCAATCGATCGGAGTCCGGTCGAGAAGTTTCGGTCCACCTCTCCTCTTCCGTCTGCCGTCTACGGTGATGCTCCCACCTCGACATTGACATCAAACCACTTGTTGAGTCGAGGAGAAGACGTCCGCGGCCTTGGATTTGGTCGAATTGGTCCGGAAATGGGATGATGAAGGTGAGGGTGATGTGGTGATGGCACGGGGGGAGAGAGTGTTCGGGTAGGAGAGAGAGAGGTTCTAGGCCGAGTCTGGGCAGAGTCCGAAAAGAGAGAAAAAAATATCCCACTAAATTTTGGACTTTTTAGAAATGACCAAACTGTCCCTGAAGCTTCTAGACCTACAACTCTCTCATCGGGTCTCCGTTTTCCGCGTGTCGTCTGTCTACGAACTCGTGAGTTCGAGACCTACGCAACGACCCAAGAAAAATTTCCAAAAGCACTGCTAGTAAAAAAGTGACTCTTGAACCCTTTCGAAACCGAGGGTAAAATCGTCCTTTCTTTAATTAAATTCTCAAATTAATTTAATTTCTGGTCTGGGTCGTTACAAAGAAACAGTTTGATATTTGGTATACACACATAAAAGTACATTTATTTCTAAATAAGTACTTGCGATATAATTTATAACGTTTGGTAGTGAAAACAAAAAGTGTTTTTAGAAATATAAAATTATTATTATTTTATTTCATCGTTCTTATAACTCGATTTTGTAATATAAAAAAAATTATTTGGGAACTTATGTTATGACATAAAATTAATAACTTAACAAATATACCAAAATTCAAGATAATCATTGATAACACTAGAATGAAAAACAAATACTAATTAGATATAAGAAGATTAGCAATTCTCTCTCTTTCATCATCTACCTCTCAACTATGAGTAAAATTGTTTTGTTCGGAAACGTCTTCCTCTTCAATCCCTTGCTCATGGCATGATGGAAGTAGGTCATCATCATCATCGTAACGTTTAAAGTCAATATCCGTCATGGAATGAATCCGTATAATTTATGGAAAGCCGTTGAAGCAACAACAATTTGAACCTGTTTTCTATCGGAAAATTATGCATTGACGTATTATGCTCCATCTATTTTTCCAAACGCTAAAAGTTCTTTCAATTGTGCTTAGTGATGAATGTCTATGATTAAATATTTCCTACTTCCCTCTTAGTTGACTTCCACGTCGAAAATCTGATATATGATAGTTTTCACCTTTATGAGGTCCTATATATCCTTTCATATGTAGATAACCGACATCAACTAGATAGTATTTACCTACACAAAACAAAAAATAACAATAACCAGATTTTTTAACATCGTTTTTTTAAAAACAGAAATTCTAGTTCTAATTTATCATTTTTCCAACAATATGATAATATAAAACATATCTGTTTCAAAGAAATTTAATAGACTTGGGTCTTCGTAAGTTAAAACAATTATAAGGCACAAGCCCATAAAGACAACCAGGAAGATGAACATCAGTATTGTATTATTTTGTATTCAATAAGAATCATTAAACCCCTGAATGGGTTTCATATAAATCTAAATACAAATTTAAATTTCATGAGAAATATGGGATTGGTGTATGACTTTAACGTCATCTGACATGGCAGCACATATGAAGATGAATGTGTTGATATCATATTTCAATGATTATCACGTAAAATATGAATTGAAGGCAGGAGAAGAGGGGATACTTTGGGAGGCTAGCAGAGATAAGAAGTACGCAGAAGGCAGCCGCACAAAGGTTATTGCTGAGTTTTTTTGGAAGACGTCCAAAGTGATAGAAAAAACCCTTGAGGGTTTTATAAAAGTATTGATAACTTAAATAAATAATAATTAAAATATGGTGAATTTGGACATTTAGGATATTACTAAAAGAATATAAGGACATTATTGGAGTACGTAATGAAAGTTTCATTAAAAGAAAATAAGTGTTTCCCTAGTTTTTGATGGGTAAGACTTTTGAAAGGAAGCACTAAGTGAGTGCTTCTCAAAAACCCTCCTTAAGTGTTTGTGCTTCTGATCTGAAGCGCTTCTTAAAATTTACCAAATACATGTTTTTAATTTAGAAAGCGTTGTTATCCATTTAAGAGTACTTTTGGCAATTTCAAAAGAACACATGTTTTTATATATATTTGGTAAAAAAATTAAGAGTTTTAGCTAGATATTTGTGGTTGAAGATGGATGGATGGAGATTAGAGACTGAGAAGGAGACCAAATGAGAGAAAACGATTACTAGAACGAGAAATTAGAGTCCAAAAGTATATCGATGTCGTTCTTATGAATAAATGTGTTGATGTAGAAATTATTCAGATTGAAGAATCTCATTTCTATCTGTACACACAGTAAACGAAACAAACACCGTTCAAGTTAAAGCTCGAGATAGGGAGTGGAGAGGGGATTGTTTTAACTAAGAACACTCTGATACCTAAGTCAGTTTGATTTGTGAGAATAATCTGAAAATCAAAAAGTATGAATATTTTTGTCGTACCTAGGAGGTGATGAGAGATCTTTTATTTATACTGGAGACATGAGAGTCATCGGAGCGTCTGATTGATTGAAAAGATTTGCAACTAATAAGTAATTCTTCTTAGAAGATATTACCTATTATTGAGTTAAAAAATAATAAATAATTCGCATCGACAATTATTTATTTATTATTGGCCATTAATCATATTCATTAATATATTTAGCTGATAAACATATTAATTAATGTGCGGATGTTTGAATGCCGATAATGTCCTTACCAAAGTTAAATTGGACATCACAGAAATTTTAGAACAAGTGGCAGCTCCATAATTTTTCGATGATTTATGGTCTCACAAATGCTCCCAAATCACTTGGGTATTCAAGGAATCCTGAAGGATGTTAGTTTTATTGTGGTCCAAGAAAACCATTTTTGTTGGAGTAGACTCCATTTTTGCTTGAATATTCCCTTTGTAAAAGTAAGAAACCTGTTAGGCTTTGTATTTAAGTTCATGTTGAAGAAGGAATACTAAAAGCCCAAGGTTTAATCCATTATTTAAAGGGTCACCTTGCTTATTGCCATTCACAAAAAAATTCTAGGTCTTTGAGTGTGAAAAAGAACTTAGAAGATAATTTGTGAGAGAGGGTCTTGAAGTCGGAAGGAGAAAAAATCCCTTTTTTTCCTTGCTGGAGCGACTGGAAAGGTGAATTTTTTAATTTTTTTTTCCTTTTTCTGTGTTCCGGTGCTTGCAGGTGGGACTGGAGTGGCTGGGGAGTGCCGCTCATCATGCGGCTGGGAACCTTGGTGCAACAGGCGGCTGGTGAAGGAGGAAGGAGGCTAGCAGCTTCAGCTTGGTACGCGGCTTGG
Source organism: Oemleria cerasiformis (assembly GCA_037349345.1). Classification (NCBI taxonomy): domain Eukaryota; kingdom Viridiplantae; phylum Streptophyta; class Magnoliopsida; order Rosales; family Rosaceae; genus Oemleria; species Oemleria cerasiformis. Next base: position 160,702 of record JAZGTL010000021.1, read on the forward strand.
ATGCGGCGCGGGTGTGCTGGGCATGCGCAGCTTGGCGCGTCTAGAGGAGTTGGGCGCTCATGGCTTGGCTGGGTGTGGCGCACGCGTGCGCTTCCCCTTCCATTTCTTCTCCGCTTCCCGCTTGACTTGACAAGACCTTTCTTTTTATTTATTTATTTATTAGCAAACTAATTGTATTTTTCTTGTTTTCTGCAGTTTTGCTCTTTTGAATATTCCGGAAGTTTTAGTATTCCGATTGCGGTGATTCAAGTGGTTTTTTGCTCTACTTTTCAAGACGACCCTTTCAAGAAGCATGAAGGCAAGCTTTCGATAAGGCTAGAGAACTTGCTTTGTGGGAGTGTGGAGGTTCGTACAAGGAAAATCTATTTGCAGTGGTTAGTCGAATTTTTCTGGAGTTTCCAATTTTCAGAGGTGGTGGAGCCAACATCTAGAAGTGTTTTCCAATGCATGCACGTGGTGTTTGGGGAATAAGAGTGCTTGACGCGCAGTGCGACTTGGAGCTTTCCGAGGACAAGCTTTGGCCTCCTTATTCGGCGAGGCATAAGCAGGTTTCAGCGGGAGTAAATTTCTAATGTGGTCCCGAAGATTGAGCTGTTAGTCGGCACGTCATTTGATGATGGAATTTACAAGTTTACATGGATTGAAGTTAGAGAAAACTAGGACTCCAATTCTCCTAGTGGCTTGAAAAATTTCTTGCAGTACCATAGTTTGGTGACACGTCTTGTCATTCCAGTCCTTTGGGGAAGGTCGATAAGGGCAAATACTTGTGTAGTTCAGACATTGGTGCAAATAAGGCTTCCAATAAGTCAAAACCCAATGTTAAAGCTCCTAAAAATGATGATTAATTGAAGGAGGAAAGCTTGGATAAGTCGTTTGAGGATGTGGAGCCGATGTCCCCTATGAAGGTGTTGGAGCCACCTTCCCCTCGAGAGATGAGAAAATTGATCCTTGGACTCAAAGTGAGTGGTGTGCTCGGAGTGGCAACTCTGCCATTACCGTTCTAAATGGCACTGAGGTTGCTTCCGCATATCCAAGTCGTGTCAGAGTGGGTGATAATGAGGCTGTTTCCCTCATCACCTCCGAAGAAGGCCATAGAGGACATGTCGCAAGAAGCCCATGATGGATGGAGTTGTCAAAGACCTCGAAGTCACAACGGTTAGAGCTTTAAGTTTGATAGAGAGACTTCGAGGTTGTGTCAATCTTGAGGAAGGGAATTAGTTTGTAGCGTAGGTTCCTAATTTTTAACAAGGCTCCATCATTGAATAATTGGTTGAGAAATCGATATGTGATTCATCAACTGTTTTTCGAATTCTTTCGATGAGAATTTTGTAGTTGTAAAGGTTTGTTCAAATTTTGGCAGTTTTGACCTCTGTGCACTAAATTAGCTTTGCAAACTTCAATACATCTAGAAATTGACTTCTGTTGGTGGGATTTGGAAGCTGAGATCTGCAGCTTTCTAATGCCATCGGGGTGCCCTATAGATCAGTTCGTAACTTAGTCACGTGCAATGGATTTTTCTGCTGACCTTTTGAGTACCATAACAATCAAAGAGGATTTACTAAGAATCTGAATCTACTTCTGTTAATTTGATTTTGAAAGATAACTTCCACATCTTTCAAATACCAACGATTTTTTTCCAAGGGGACAAGTATCGAACTTTGTATGTTAATTGGGAACTCAGTGATGTGCATTGAATCATACAGCTGACCTCTCTACTAAAATGCTCACCCATGATCCGTTCAAACTCAAAATTGAGTCATGTCGGTGGGGTTAGAAAGCTCTCGCCCGCAGCTTTCCAATGCCACCAACCTTATTAAGTAGGTATGATCGAGTGGTGAATCTGTGGTGAGTCTCCAAATGAAGTATGGAGGCTAGAAATTGGTGGTTGGCTTCATTCCCTGAAGCTTAGATATCTCAGGGATTTTTATAAGTTTCCTTAGATGTTGCCTTTTCCTTCCACTAGTAGAAAAAAGGTCATAGACCGCGGTTTCTAACCACAGTATAAAGTTTCAAAAAACAGTAGTCTATGTGAGTGCAACCTATTGTGGGTAGTAAAAACCGCAGTCTATTGGGTACATAGACGGCAATTTTTGTGCATAACTACAGTCTAATGATTACATAGACCGCGGTTTTTGTACCTAACCGTAGTCTATTTACTCACTTTTAGGGCCTTTAGACTATGGTTTTAGACAAAACTATAGTCTGTTTAAATTAGACTACAGTTTTAAATGCAACCATAGTCTATTGAGTGTAGTCTATGATCTTTTTTGTACTAGTGTTCTTGTATAGAGAAAGGGTTTTTAGTTTATCAAATGCCCTCAGTGTATCCATGTGCGTACAACGTCGGAATTTTGCTTAACTTGCCTCACGGATGAGGGTTGTACTTTGCCTTTGGAAAAGTGCTTGGGCTTGTTTTCCGGAGACAGGCTTAGGTTCTTTTCGGAGAAAAGCTTGATTTATTCACGGAGGAAGGCTTAAGTTCTTAATGGAGAAAGGCTTGATTGCTTCGGGGAGAAAGGCTTGATTGCTTCGGGTAGGAAAGCTTAAGTGCTTTCCGAAGAAAGGTTTTAATGTTTCTCAGAAAAAGGCTTATGTGATTTCCAGAGAAAGGCTAGATTGCTTCGTGGAGGAAGGCTTGATTGGGCACAAGTGAGGGTATAGAGTACAAATTTTAGAATTGAGTTACATACTTAAATACTACTTTACATCCTTGAATGTGATACTTTTGTCTTACTATCCTATTTGATTTACGTCTTCGTACAAGGCCACGAGTTTAGATTTATCGAACGGTTGTTAAACTACCCTAGGCTGAAGTTTCGAGTTTGGCTTTATAACTTGTTTACCTTATGTTTGGTGTGCCTACTAGGTTAAGTCGTAGGTATATTTAGTACCGTTTGTCGGCCGCAGACCAGTTTCTAAGTGATTGTTCGTCCTCGCGCTTCACTCAAATAATAGTTATAGTGATAATTGGGGACATGTATGTGACCGGTGCATAGCACCCAGCTTGCACGTAGATGTGTACTAGAGCGAACCCATATACCCATCTTATCATGTACGGATGACTTGCACGACTGTATATATACTAGTGGGGATAGTTTAGGTGTGTTGTGAATGTTGGAGCTATTAGTGTGGGTACAGAGTACGACTTTTAGGCTTGAGTTATCGGTGATGATACAGTTTAGGGTAAGGACCTCCGATTTGAGAGATTGTGACTATTTACTTTGTCTTGTTTTGATATGTATATATATAAGTAGTAGGTTTACCTGTATATTGCTATTTTTTTTAAAGCTGAGGGAATATTTGATAGGACCCCTTCCGAATTTCCCCTAGAAATCCGTGAGAAGCCCTGCTCCCTTCTGACAACACCTGAAAACTAAAAATAATCTCTGAAATACCCTCACCATTTCAACAAAGACTCTATGAGAATTCTACCGAAAATTCGGCAAAATCTCCCTAGTAAATTGGTCAAATTGTCTTCCACCTGTCAGACGAAGGATTCGAATACTACACTATTAACCAAACAGTCCAGACTAAATCACATCCAACCAAATTCAAGTCCCAAAATTTATTACAATACCAAGCAGTGGATCAGCACAAACTAGGTTAACCAAAAGTCAACAAAAACTAAAGAAAGTCCTACGTAACGGTAGCGCAGCGAAAGATGATGCCTCCTCTTAGTCTTGTCACCTCGTCCCGCTATGCCCTGGAGGGCACAAAACTAACGTAAATGTGACTGGAAAATAAACCATATTGAAGTGTACACACGCAAATAAAGTGACAATAATAAAAATAAAAATAAGGATAATCAGGACAACCCACCTCGTGGTAAATCAAATTACATTAAAACCCTCCATACAGATATATATCTACCTACAACTTACGAAACTATCATTCAATTATATAGGTGGAACCCCCGCCATATCCATCTGTACCTGCCATTGTAATAACCCGGCTGAACCCGATATCCCGGGCCGTAGCTCCACATCCCAGCCATAGCCGTCATTTCCGAGTCGTAGCTCGATGTCCCGGCTCATCCCAAGTCGAAACTCAATATCCCAACTCATACCAAACTGTAACTCAATATTCTGACTAATTCCGAGCAGTAACTCAATATCCCGGCTCATCCCAAGCTGTAAGTCAATATCACGACTCATACTGAGTCGTAGCTTGATATCCCAGCCGTAATCTTCACCCCGCTCAACATATGATGGAATCTTCCTCATCGCCGCTAATACCTCGCAGAGTGTATGATGGAATCCTCCACATCATAGCCCGATACCTCATCTAGTGTATGATGGAATCCTCCACATCATCGCTAATACCTCGCCGAGCGTATGTTGGAATCCTCCACATCATAGCCCGATACCTCATCCACCGTATGATGGAATCCTCCACATCATCACTAATACCTCATTGAGCGTATGATGGAATCCTCCACATCATAGCCAATACCTCATCGAGGATATGATGGAATCCTCCACATCATCGCTCATATCCTGCCGAGAGGATGATGGAATCCTCCATACCATACCTCGTACCTTTCCGAGCCTATGATGGAATCCTCTATACCATAGCTCATATCCTGCTGAGATTATGATGGAATCTTCCATTGTAACAACCCGGAATTTTAATTATTAGATTTAGGTAAATTATTTTTGTAAAAAGATGATTTTACCCTTGGTTATTAAGGGTGTGGAAATAAAGTTTTGTTTCGGAAACTTTTTAGGCTGTGTTTTGGAAACCGTTGCATGGGTCTCGAACTCATGAGTTCATAGACAAGCGGCACACGGAAAACGGAGTTCGTGTACGAAAGTTACGGGTCTAGATTGTTAGGGGAATTTTGGTAATTATTGACTTGGGGTAGATAATTTTAACCCTCAAAACCATTTCATTTTCACACTCTCTCTGGACCACTCAATATTTCTCCCATTTCTTCCCCGAACCGTGCAACTTTTACACCCCAAAACCCACAAATTTTAACTTTGATTCAAGGCTAAGACTTCCATTTTTGTTCCACTAATCAGAATCTACTCATTCCTATGATCACAGCCGTACAAACCATCGAAGGAGACGACTATGGGAGGCGTCAGACCGAGTAAAGGAAGAATCGAACCTTCCGATCGATTTTTCGGCTAACACAAGGACGGGTTTAATGTTTTGAGGTCATATTTGGATTCCTGGGTTCGAGTAGATAGATTTAGACGTAAAATTCGTGAAAAATGGTTGAGTTTTGAAGAAATTAGAAAAACTTGGAAGTAGGCCGGAAATAGGGGATTCTGGCGATGACGACGGCAGCGCTGCAGCGGTCCGATCATCTTCTCCGGCCGAACTCCAGTGACGGCGACGGCGGTCCAGTCGTCTTCTCCGGTGAGTCACCGGCGATCGATCTGATCGAGTCAGACCGGGTCGGGTCGAGTTGAACCATTCGGGTCGAGTTGAACCGGTCGGGTTGAGTAAACCAATCGGGTTGAGTGAACCAGTCGGGTTGAGTGAACTGATCGAGTTGAGTTGGATCGGCTCAGGGCGAGTTGGCCCGGGTCGGACCGGTCTAGGCGCGTGGGTACTGTAGCAGGCGCGTGGCCGGCGTTGATAGCGCGTGGGCGGGGGGTCCGGCCTTCCGCAGGCGCGTGGGGTCGTTTCCAAGGTGACGATAGCGTGTGGCAGCTAGTCTTCATTTTTCCAGTTATGTTGGCGCAGGTTTCGGGCCGATCGGACGTCGTTTAGGGGTAGTTTTGGGCGTCCGAAGTTTCTGCGTTTTACGGATAACATAGGCGGATCTCCCGGGGTTTAGGGAGTTTATATTTAAGGTTTTTATTATTAGCCAGTAATCCCGATTATTAATTTGGACAGGCGATACTGCTTCAGGAACATCAGAGGAGCGTACAATTCGTGATTGAGTTTGCTTGGACGTGTGGTGAGTGGACTTTTGGTTTATAAATTGTAATGCATGCATAAATGTATCTTTGATTTAAATACTGTTATGTAAACAAAAAGAATAGGATGAAAAACTACAATGATGAAAAAAATCAGGGTGAAAAAAAAAGAAGATGAAAAAAAGATATTTTTTGTTTGTCAAGAGATGCTAGAGAACCAAATACACCCAAATGACTAGTTGTAAAAAGAATTAGAAATGCACAACTTTAGACTTCTCAAATCCCTTATGAATTTGACTCAAATCCAAAATTTTTGAATAAATATTTATCCAAACATCTGAATTTGGATTTGGAGGTTAAAATCCAAATCCATGTTCATCCAAATGGCCTCTACGTTCGTCATATTTCAAGAAAAAACATCAATTAACACTTATAAACTTACTCATAACTAATAATATTTAATAACCAACTTACAAAAATATGATTTTTTTTTTCTACGAAAATTAGATGAAATATAAATAAATATAATAATAGGAGAAATTTAGCTGAAATAAAAATTCAGGGAAAAATTGGCAATGGGTACATATTCCTGCAATAAATTGATAAATATTTTTTTAGGATTTAGAACATACAAATCTGTGACAACCCTTTTCTAATTAATACACAAACACATAACTATAAATCCTTGATAACCAAGGACAAACCCACCAAAACTTAGACAACTAAGGACGAAAATTCCATCAAATAACCAAAAAAATCCTTATCGGCCAAATCAGAATAATGCCCATAAACCAAAAAATTGTCGGAGTTAATTGCTTACGAATTAGAACTTAGGTCTCAAATTTTGACTCTCCCATCATCAGTGATACCCAAAGACCTACTCTCCCTCCCCAAAACTACAAAATCATAAATCTCCTAAACTGTTAAAACCTAGATAACATCCTTGATTCCTTTCACTTCAAAAGAAAACAAGTAAAATTATAATTCTAAAAATATAATATATATATATATATATATATATATATATTAATCTCCATACATTAGAAAAGTGAGTAATGTTGAATATTTTTTTTTTTGACCTTTTGTCAATTGGTTGGAACACTGAGTCAAATAATGGCTACAAAGTGGCCTCTCTAGTTGTTCATGGGGTCATGCGTGGGTCCAGTAAGCAATTGAAAGTTTGAAACCTGCATGAGGAGCGATCTTCAGTGCAGCCAAAACCCTAAAGTTGATGGAAAGCGACTTTCCATGTATTGCTTTTTCACTTTGGCCAAAAAAATTTGAAGTTCTAAAGTAGAAAAAGTAAATGGTCGATCTACCCGATTCTACATGCATGCTTTTTGAAAAGTTGAATTAACGTTGGCCTCCTGTGATACAAATTTCCAACCTCAAGCAATTTATCAATAAAAATTCCAAGGTTGTTGAAAAGTCTCTCTTGTTATTGCTAATGGTTAATGTCAAATTGTTGAGAAAATTAAATGAATTGCACCCAATAAGAATTTGTTATGTAGTCAACTTTTAATAATGTTTTTTTTTCGAAAAAAGAAAAGAAATTGCAAGTAGAAACCTCTCAAACATCCAATGTTTAAAGTATCAAAACAAACAACAGTAGAAGCACAAGGAGGAGTTTGATGAACCCAAATTTTAGTGCCCTCCAGGGAATCCCTCCAAAGCCAGCACATCAGCAGCAAAAATAGCTTCCCGGTAAATATACATGAAGCGAATAGAAATGAAACACCCAGAGATATCCCAAATATCCTGCATAACTGTCTTGAGCTTCCAAGGCGACAGACACTTATGGCTGACACAATCAATAACCAACTTGGAATCTCCTTCAATGCAAAGGGATTGGAAGCTTGCTCGAGACGCTTGGACTAAACCAAGTAAAAGAGCAGCAGCTTCTGCATGGTGAACAGTGGAAGCTTTAACACAATGAGAACTAGCTAACAAGGATCGTCCGGATTGAAACATCTCTTTTCAATCGTTACATACAGTGACCAAGCCAAATGGTGTTAAGGTTGTAGGCCGAGATGGGGGGCTTCAATTAAGAACACTACGATGCATAAGTCAGTTTGATTCGAGAGAATAACCTGAACAACATAAGTGTAAATTTTTTTCGTACTTGGGAGGTGATGAGAGGCCTTCTATTTACAGTGGAAACCTTAGAGGTCACTGGAATGTCTGATTGGTTGAAGCAAGTTGTAATGAATACGTAAGTCCTCTTGGAACATGGAGGAGTCTTTCTACGAGTTTTGGGAGCGGTTCAATCAGATGCTACGGGCGTGCCCCCACCACCATATTGATGCCCATCATCTTATGCTATACTTCTATGGAGGCTTGAAGACTAGCGATCGGACAATAGTGGACTCTCAATCCCAAGGGATTCTAGAAGGCACAGCCGAGGAAGCAAGGACCGCCTTTGAGAACATTGCTCAAAGGGAAAAACAGTTCAACTACAGGGGTCCCTCCTCTAGAGCTACGGGTGATGCATCCGCCAAATACAAAGATGACGCCATTGCTCAAACCCACGCACCTATGTGTCAGGTTGGCTAACGCTTCTGTAACTAACCTAATGGGGGTTCTTGAGGACGTACTGGTACAAATCGGAGATACATGCATCCCTGCAGACTTCTACGTACTAAGAATGGACAGAATTGAAAAAAGTGAGGAACCTCCCCTCATCTTCGAAAGGCCCTTACTAGCCACAGCCGAGTGCCTCATCGATGTCAGAAAGGGCCAGGTCTCCATCAAGGTCCTGGACCAGCTTCGGACATTCTCCATCCATGACACCATCCAGTACCCTGCCGAGCCTATTGTAGATTTTCCATTAAACACAATGGACTTACTGCTACGGGAGACAATTGCTCAGTCTTGCATGATGGATGACCTTGAGAAGGCCGTTACAAGTAACCCACACATTATGGATTCACTTACAGATAGCGTGATCGAAGAGGTACGAGCCCTTGACATCATGCCAGCCCTCCCATTCCACAGGCCTCCCTTCGAAGCGTTATCATTCACAAGTCAGAAAACCTGCCGTCCATCATAAAGGCTCCTGAACTCGAGCTGAAGCCCTTGCCCGAGCATTTAAAGTATGCATATTTGGGCGACAATCAAACCCTTCCAGTCATCATTGCATCTACCCTAAGTACGAAAGAGGAAAAGGCATTGGTTCACGTCCTTAAGGTCAATCAAACGGCAATTGGATGGACAATAGCTGACATCAAAGGCATAAGTCCCACAAAATGCATGCATCGGATACTGCTGGAGGAAGACTCCAAACCATCACGGGAGGCGCAGAGGCGATTACATCCACCTATGAAGGAGGTCGTGAAGAAAGAAGTCCTAAAGCTTTTGGATGTTGGAATCATCTATCCAATTAGTGACTCCAAGTGGGTGAGCCCAGTCCAGGTCGTGCCAAAGAAAAGTGGGATCACAGTGGTTAAAAACGAGCAGGATGAGCTTGTACCTCAACGAATTCAAACAGGATGGAGAGTGTGCATTGACTATCGAAAGCTAAATATAACCACACGCAAGGACCACTTTCCTTTGCCCTTCATTAATCAAATGCTCGAGCGCCTGGCTGGACACTCCCACTATTGCTTCTTGGACGGCTACTCAGGATACAATCAGATTGCTTTTGCACCCGAAGATCAAGAAAAGACAACATTCACATGCCCAAATGGCACTTTTGCATACAGAAGAATGCCGTTTGGATTGTGCAATGCCCCAGCTACCTTTCAGCGTTGCATGATGAGCATCTTCTCCGATAATTGGGAAAAGTGCCATTTCATGGTACAACAGGGAATTGTCTTGGGTCATGTGATCTCTAGCTGAGGCATAGAAGTGGACAAAGCAAAGTTAGACATAGTAGAGAGGCTGCCGTACCACACTACAGTCAAACAGGTTCGATCGTTCTTAGGGCATGCTGGCTTTTACCGCAGATTCATCAAAGATTTCTCGAAAATCACAAGACCTTTGTGTGATCTTCTAGCCAAGGACGCCACATTTGAGTTCACTAAGGGATGCCGTGAGGCATTCAACACACTCAAGGCAAAGCTCACGGCATCACCCATCATCATGCCACCGAATTGGGACTTATCATTCGAACTAATGTGTGATGCCTCAGACTTCGCCATAGGAGCGGTTTTGGGACAGCGTGTTGACAAGCTCCCTCATGTCATTTACTACGCAAGTCGAACCCTGAATGATACCCAGCTGAACTACTCCACCACTGTGAAGGAGCTCCTTGCTGTTATCTTTGCCCTTGAGAAGTTCCGCTCATATCTAATTCAAACCAAGGTCATAGTATACACGGATCATGCTGCCTTGAAGTATCTGCTCACTAAAAAGGACGCCAAGCCAAGGTTGCTACGTTGGATGCTACTGCTCCAGGAATTCGACCTTGAAATCAGAGACAAGAAGGGCAGCGAAAATGTGGTCACTGACCATATGAGCTGATTGCTTCACAGTTCCAATGAAGAGGCCGATCAGTTGCCCCTCCTCGAGACCTTTCCTGACGAACAGCTCTTCGCAATCCAAGCTATTGATCCATGGTATGCCGATCTCATTAATTACCTTGTCACTAAGCAAATTCCTTCATCTTTAAACAGGTACCAAAAGGACAAGCTGGTTAAACAAGCTAAGTACTTCATATGGGATGAACCATACCTATGGAAGCATTGTCCAGACCAAATCATTCGGCGCTGCATCCCAGAAGACGAGATGTAATCCGTCTTGACATTTTGCCATAGTTTGGCATGTGGGGGCCATTTTGGAGTTAAGAAGACAGCCCTCAAGGTACTACAAAGTGGACTCTACTGACCCACACTTTTCAAGGATGCACACGAATTTCTACTCACCTGTGACCGCTGCCAACGCCTAGGTAACATCGGCCCTCGCAATCAAATGCCATTACACCCTATTCTTGTGGTCGAAATCTTCGACATATGGGGCATTGATTTTATGGGGCCTTTTCCAAATTCCTTTGGCTTTTTATATTCTGCTTGCAGTTGATTATGTCTCCAAATGGGTGGAAGCAATTCCCACCAAAACTAACGACGCCAAAGTAGTGGTGCGTTTTTTACAGAGTCACATCTTAGCCAGATTCGGTGCACCTAGGGCAATCATCAGTGATGGGGGGGCACACTTCTGCAATCATTCGTTTGCAGCCCTAATGAAGAAGTATGGCGTCACCCACAAGGTCTCAACACCGTATCACCCTCAAACGATTGGCCAAGCGGAAGTGTCCAATCGGGAAGTAAAGGCCATATTGGAAAAAACGGTAAATCCTAACCGCAAAGATTGGTCCAGCAAATTGAATGATGCGCTGTGGGCCTATCGGACCGCATACAAGACCCCGATTGGCATGTCTCCCTTCCGGCTTGTTTTTGGAAAAGGCTGCCACCTACCAGTGGAATTGGAGCATAAAGCATTCTGGGCTATTAAGCAGATGAACCTCAACTACCATGATGCTGGAATACATAGGAAGCTTCAGCTAAGTGAATTAGAGGAGTTGCGAAACGAGGCCTTTGACAGTGGTCGTATCTACAAGGAAAAGAGCAAAGCTTTCCACGACAAGCGCATTCAGCCCAAGGACTTTCACATCGGACAGGAAGTCCTCCTCTTTGACTCCCGGCTTAGACTAATGCCAGGTAAGTTGCGTTCAAGATGGACTGGACCATTTATTATTACTAACATTTTTCCTCATGGTGCAGTTGAAATCCAGCACCAGGAACGGCAGGATCGTTCAAAGTAAATGGTCACTGCCTCAAACACTACTTCAAGGATCTCTCTAATCCAAGCGCAGTCAACCCTGCAACTCCGCATGCGCCCAGCTCCTAGAATGACAACCCCATCTTGCCTAGACGTTAAATAAAGCGCTCCTAGGAGGCAGCCTAGCCCTGGTTTGTATTTCTCACTTCCTTTTCTGTTTCTGCCCGTTATATCTCTCAAACCGTTCTACTATTGTCATGCTTACTGCTTATCACATTGAGGACAATGTTCAGTTTAGGTTTGGGGGTGTGGATTTATAATTTTGCATTTAGAAACAAGTAGATTTGGGTGTGATACACGGCCAGGACATTTAAATTTCTGCTTGTGATTAGTATGATAACTTGTTAATAGGAATGTATATGCTAAGTTAACTATCTTTGCTTTACTAAGAGTCATGCCATGGTCAAGTAGTTCATAATTTACACTTCACAATGCCATGTTTTAAGTGATTAAGTGAACGAAATAACTGAATTTGAGTGAACCTTAGAAAATTAGTGGAGACTACCCTGTGAGATCTTTGAGCCTAATTGCCATTCTTTCTGAGGGATATACTTGTTTCTACTCTTAAACACTCATCACTTTTGTTCTTAATTGTTGATCTCATTACATCATATTTGCATTGAATTTTAAAGAACTAACATCATTTAGATACTCTTGATTTAATATGTGGTTTTCCATAAGAAGTGATGTAGGCTATGTATGCTTTAACCTCTAAAGGCTTGATCCTACCCTATTGCATGCTCCCTAAGCCAATTTTGAAGCCAAACACGCAGCCTTTTCTTTACTCACCCAAAGTATAACCTAACCCAAAATACTTAGCCATTCATCACAGCCATACCCTATAACCTCAGTTTGTGCTAAGGTTGCCACAAATGAGATTCATGGTTAGAATGAGAGGTGAAAGAAGATGATGCCCAATTCAAAGGACATTGGCGTCAATTGAAAGTTCAAAAGTAAAGAGAAGTTTTACAAGTTGCAAGCTGCATGAAAATTTGAGGAAATCATTGCATGATCTTGGTTCAATTCAATTCAAAGACGAACAGAAACAAAAAAATCGTTCAAATCAAAAGAAAGAAAGAAACGTTGAGAAAAAGAAGGAAAAAAATAAGTGAAAAACAAAGTGAATTGAGCCAAGTGAGCCAAGAGCCTCAAAATAAGCCACAAGAGCCACAAAATAAGTCATCAGGAAAGCACAATGTCGTGGGCCTTAAGAAAGGATTCAGTTCAGAAATTCCAAGTTCAATTCATGACTTCTCATGTCGTGGCACAACTCAGGTTCTTTGAATCCCATCCTTACTTGCTAAACCCCAAAGCTTAGCCCCAATACAACCTAAAAAGGAAGACCTAACTGATCTTATGGACAATCATGCTGAGGATTAAGGTACGTATCTATGTTCTTAAAGTTCAATTCCTTTCATGAGATCTTTATTTCCATTAAGTGCTATTCTTCATTGTTACTCATATGTGATTAAATTTGAATTTCATAACATAAACTCATCACATATGCTTGAAAAGAGTGTAAGCCTAGGATTCTTGTGCGAATTGAGAGTTGCCTAGTGAGGATTAGAGTCGAGGCGAAATATTTCTAGGGCACTTAGATGAAGTTGTTTTCAAACTTGATCACCTGAAAATATTGGCATTTATACACGTACACCTTCACATGACACTCACGGCTATGGCATTCCTTTTAGTTCTGCAAAGCATATCTACTTACTTTGATTCTTATTAGCTTGTTAAGAGTACTATATCTAGCATCTTTTTGTTTAAAGTAAAACGTTCGTGGGTATCGTACTGATATAACCCTCAGGAGGCAAAACTCCTCCTCCTAGGTGAACCTAGGGGTATAAATGTTCTATCTTAACTAAAATCGAGTCTTTTCATTTTGTTAGCATTTGTTATGCTCAGGGACTAGCAAAAGATAGGTTTGGGGGTATTTGATCAGTCGTTATTTATGCATCATTTTGATGTCTTTATATGCCTCTCTTACAGTTCTTTTGAATGATTTCATGCCATCAATAGTAGAAAATGATCAATTTTGTGAGACTTGTGCAGAGTTAGAAAGATAGGTAAAATCTGGAAAGAACGCAAAAAGAATGACTCAAATCGGAGTCCAGATGAAGGAGATGTCCTCATTTCAATATCAGGTCCTGAACGGAGTACTGAGTGCGCCAGTGCGCCTATTTTGGGCCACTGGCCAAGTACCTCATATCAGGCCCTCCGGGTCTCAAACCTGTGTTTCATGACATCAAGGTCAAGTCTTAGAAGTACCAAGGTCGGGCCAAGGCAGGTCGAGGGCATGTCCCAAGAACTCCCATCCGAGCCCAGATGTGCGCCTAAGCCCGGGGTCCCTGTTCCGCCAGCGGTGGATCAGAGGTTCTCGCTCTGCGCTAAGCCTGACAACATTTACGTCAAGCCTTAACGACGATGCGCTTCTATTATACTCCTAACGTACTTCAAAAGCGCGGTCCCAGATCCTGATTACGAAGACAGTCAAAAATCCAAGTTTGGCCAGCTTGCGTTCCCACTTGCCAGCCTGCATTCACACTCCCGGCCGTGCTCTGATTGGTTCGAATAGATTTTAAAGACTTTGTAATTAATTAAAAGTAAAATAACTTTCCCTATTCCTATAGGACATGGTTTTACCAATCTGTATAGAACAAGGTTTTCCCTTTGTCTATAAAAGGGAGCTTGTGTTCAGTGTTTTAGGGGGGAGATAATTAGCTAGAGGCGTTTTTGTTTTTGGGAAAACAGAGACCTGAGCCACAGAGAGTTCCGTTTTGGTTTTCTAGAGAATTAGGGACCATATTTTGGGAGATAATCTTTCACATAGATTATTGGACGTGGAGCTTGGAGAAGAAGGCTCTGCCGTGTCTTCTGCTGCACCTGTTCTTATCAATCTCTTCTGTACCCTTATTTTCATTATTGCAATTTACTTATGAATTCAATTATACTTGTGTTTATTTCAGTTATGCATGAGTAGTCATTAGGATTAGGGCTGCTTTAAGCCCTAGCCATGTTAGCTTGTTGATTGGATTTCTGGCTCTTGATTATGATTGCTATGCATGCTGAATAAGTTGGATTACTATGCTTAATGAACTTAATTTATGCCTATAAGATTAGCTACCTTGTTTGCATATAATTATAGATGTAATTGCTTGAGTGACCGTCATATCATCTTGTGATTTGGAGCATCGAAAGTATTCGTACTTGTAATCTTAACTCATGACGACCTAGGATTGCATGCCACTTTGCTAGGCTAATGTGGTGTCATTAAATTCTCTTTAAACTTCATGCATCATCTTAAAAGGTAGGTGATAGACGTTCTAGGCATATGCCCTGTTTAGAACATGCTAAGTAAGAGGGAATAAGATGTGTCTAGTGAACCAACGCCAGGTCCTAGGCACGGGCACCTAATTCAGAAAATGCATAGTAATTAGGTCAAGGAAATTTGGTTAAGAGCTATAATTGGTTAGAGTGGATAGTAAGCCTTAATTCACCTTAGTTAACAACCTTTCATTCTTGCATTGTTATTTTCTACACTTTGATTTACTTGTCTTTAAATTTCAGTTATCACATCATAAACCCCCACCCCCCCCCCCCCCCCCCCCCCCCCCCCCCCCTGTGTGTGTGTGTGTGTTTTTATTTAAGTTAACAAATCTGAACTAAATTGGTCATAACGTTGATACAAGTCCTCGAGGGATCAACTTTTGCTGTGCTACTATACTATACTTATCGATTTGTGCACTTGCAAGGATTTTATAACTGTTAGAATTGAATTGCATATTTCTTGCTCTTTAATTCTACCAACAATATGCACACAAAGTGTGCAGTTTGCAGGAATTTAAACCTAGAGCTCTAATACCAAGTTGATAGGACACTTCCCGAATTTCTCCACGAAATCCGTAAAAAACCCTGCTCCTGTCTGACAACCCCTGACCACTTAAAAAGGTTCCCAAAATATCCTTACCGCCTCATAACTATACAACAAGAATTCTACCGAAATTTGGGCAGAATCTTCCCTGTAATTTGATCAAACTATCTTCCACCTGTCAAACGAATGATTCACATACTAACTAACATCCAAACAGTCCATATCACATCACAACCCAATCCACTCCAAACTCAAAACAACCAACTATGGAATAATTTACAATAACCCCAAGTAGTTAATCAGGGAAGCTAAGTTGCAAAATTAGATTTGCAAGTCCAATAAACCCTACTACAAAAGGTACAGTACCAGCTCAGCTAGGAAGGGATGCCTCCGCCTCAAAAGGTGCCTTCGTCGAACGCAATGGCCTGGAGGGGACGTAAAACAAGAAAGAGTGTGAGTGGAAGAAAATAAGAATCATTTAAAAACATAATTTCCGAGGAAAACATACATTTCCCTCCATGCATGCATAATGTAAAATACTTTTTAAGTAATTAAGTAAATAAAATTATCACAAAAGGACTTACCGAAAAATCCATTTATCAACTTAAAACCCTGCAGGACCCACGAAAACACAAGCAACGAAAATATCTCGTGGTCCACAATCATGCTTTGAAAACCCTCCTCGAAGGAGCTTAAGATCATAAGAAAACCTAGACATGAAATACTATAAAATATCCCACCATCCCCCGAATGTAATCACTAGTCATAGATCAATATCCGGGGCCGTCCAACACGGGGACAAGCCTTCCTAACCATCCCCGCTAATGCCTCAAGCAATGGCTAGAACCCGAGAGGTCCAACCCGGAGACCTACTCTCCACATCTCTGATAATACCTCAAGATATGTGGACGTAACCCTGTACTACGCTTAAACAACATCAACGAGCACACGACCGATAATACCTCAAGTCATGTGTCGGAGAAATAACCCTCAACGAGCACACGACCGATAATACCTCAAGTCATGTGTAGGAAAATAACCCTCAATGAGCACACGACCGATAATGCCTCAACTCATGTGTCGGAGAAATAACCCTCAACGAGCACACGACCGATAATACCTCAAGTCATTTGTCGGATAAATAATCTTGATACCCTGGGATGGTATACAAGTGAAAACCGTAAGTAAATCGAAAACCCACTTTTGAAACCCTTATTTCCTGGCCATAATCAAAATCATAGAAAACTCGGGCCAAGAGCCACAAAACTCAATAAAACTGAAATCGATGGCCCAAGCCCCAAACCATAAGGTCGGCGAAAGCCAAAATCCAACAAGTTCTAAATCCAAAACACCAAAATCCATAAAACCAAGACGTAGCCCAAAACCTCATAACCGGTCTAAACCCAAAATCATAAACTTCGCCAAAGCCAAAATCCAAAAATCCGTAAAATCGAAGTCCATAAAGCCAGTCCTTAGCCCAAAACTTCATTTTCAAATCCATTATCGAAAATTCACATCCAATAATAATTTCTTAGAATAATTATTCTAAATTCCCAAAATTCATCAAATAATAAAACAATTTAGAAATAATTATTATAATTCACCAAAATCACTATTTAATAAACATTTAATTAAAATATACGTTTATGCATACATTATAGTTACAAAATCAAAATGCACTCACCGAACGTTCAATTAAGCTCAATGCCGAGCTATACGCTCCTCTGTAGTCCCCATAGCGGTATCGCCGGTCAAAAGTAACAATCGGGGTTACCAAAGTTAATTAAAAACCTAAAATCCAACCCCCCTAAATGCCGAAAGTACGCACACATTTTAATCTAAAATGCAGCGACTTCAGACGTCCAAAACAACCCCTAAACGAACTCCAATTGACTCGAAACCTGCGCCAACAGGTCCGGAACGTCAAAAAATTACAAACAAGTGTACGCCGGAGCTCGAGGAGGAGCTCCACTCGCCGCCACGCGCCGGTGGACGGCCAGTACTCTCTCCCCCCGTGCAACTGCAGCATGTACTCTCCTTCAACCTCAAGCTCACTTACTGTTCACTTTGCAGAAAATCCTCCATAACCATCCTATTTTCAAAGCTTAATAATTCCTCATTTCTCAACCACATTTCAGGTTCTAATAATGGAAATCTTTCTACTCAAGCCAAGGAATCCAAATATGAAGTCCAAATTGTGATTCATTACATGTGGTGGCCGGAAAATGTCCATGAAGGTGGCAGTCACTGTTCACCTTCGTATCTCCTTCTCCCAACACTATCAAGCTTCGTGGTTAGTATTGTGATGCTCAGAATGAAGAGAGGAAGACGATGGTGTAATTTGTTTGTGGTGGTTTGGCCTAAATCAGAAAACCATATTTTGAGATGTGGGTGTGTTTTCCTTTTTGGATGAGAGAGATATCGGGAGAGACGAGAGAGAATGATGATGAATTTGATAAAAATCTGGAAAAATGTAATTGTTTTAAAAAAAATCTCACAACCCAAAATTACCAAACTGCCCCTGAAGCTTCTAGACCCATAACTCTCTCATCCGGACTCCGTTTTTTGTGTGCCGCCTGTCTACGAACTCGTGAGTTCGAGACCTATGCAACAGTCTAAGAAGAACTTCCAAAAGTATATTTTAAACAAAAAGTGACATTCGGACCCTATATCTCTCAATGCTAAAAAAACAGTCATTTTGCTAATCCACTTAAGGTATTAATTTAAACACGGTTCATTACACTTTGGGCTCTTAATTAAAAGCCCAATACCAAACTTAGCCCAACACTACTCATTTATGGTCTTACAAAATTCTTACAGGGGTATTTAGGTAAATTTGAAAATTCCAAATTCAATTTTTTGGAACGGGTTGTAACAATCTACCCACCGTAAGCGAATTTTGTCCACAAAATTCGCTCAAACAAGTCAAACGTACCACTCTTTTGGTATCACTGATGACTTGTGGTTAACTGAAACGCGTCCATATTTCCAAAACTCCCTTATGGTGTCCTCGTTTCACTAAGTTCCACGGATTAGTCTAAACATACTTCCACAATTTGGTGTTCAAAACATCCCTACCTACTTCCGACTTCTTCGATACTTGCTACGGTACGTTAGTTTGGGCTACACTTTTCGTTTCCCAAACGGAAATGTTTTATTTGTAACTGCAATATTCGACACTCTAAGGTCATCTACTAGTACACTCATCCCTTTGAGTGTACTCTAGCACTATTCTCCTAGAGGTTTCGAATGACTTCCCAAATTTCTCGTGATTAGCTCACGCTGATCTAATTACTTCAATCTATCCCGCACTCTTTCTAGTTCCACAATCTACGAACGTCCTATCATTCGGTGTTCGTCAACCATGAATGGAGGAATTTATTCAAATATATGAATTGTAGAGTTAAGCTAGATTTGGCGAAGAGATTGTTCAACAACGCACGTGACAATCTGATCGGAAAAAGAGAAGTTCAAGTGATACCCAAAATTAAGGCACTTTCAAGTGAATGGAAAGCCAAAGAGGTTGGATTGTATTTGGTTCATGAAGAGAATTTCTAAAGTGGGTTTATCCAATTTAAGAAAACTAGGAAGAAGTTGGAATAGGAGATCAAAATAATTTTGATGAAAGGTGTAGCATCTTTAGGTTTATCAAGCTCTCAAAATTTTTTCCCAAAACACGAAGAAACCTTCCGCTCCCCTGTGCATTCTCTCAACGGTGCCTTAGTTCTCTGTGTAACTTTTCTGAGAAGAACTAGGCACAACTTAGTCTAACTAACACTCTAATAGCAGTATTGTTGACATATAGTAGAGGAAAGATGAAACTTCAACTATCTCTAGTACTAAATGTCTTGTTGCTCTGGATGTCACTGCTTCTCTTGTTTTGGTAGACAGAGTAATCCCACTCTTTGTACCTCGCCAACTCCAACAAACTCAACTTGCTTCCTTGTTAACTCCTAGTGCCTCTAAATGGGTTCAACTGTCCTTCTACCCATCCACTAATAGAGCCTGTAAGAGGGAAGTTAAAAATGAAGACCTCAAAGTCCATCGTACGCAGGTGTGACCGATGCTTCGTGAAACATGAAACCACATCATGCAATCAACGAGCTCCTTTACCTCCTCACTCGACCCAAGTTGGTTTACCGTCTGAAAGTTTGATCCAAAAAGCACTTTGAGAATACCCAGTAATCCCAAAAGGTCCTAGGCCATTTGTCTGTTCTATTGAATTCATCAGAGAGGCCGTGAAACCCCTTATTTAAACCATTTGAAAACACATTTATGGACCTAAATGATGTCTTACCTACTTAACCCATGTATGTATGGTGGACTCCTCCCAAATCTCCCCTTGAAATCCATGAGAAGTCCTATTTCTGTTTGACAAATCATATAAAAACGAAACTCACTCCAAGACTACCCTTACCCTACTAATAAAACTTTAACGATTCTGCCGAAAATTCGGCATAACCTCCCCGATAAAAGAATCAAACCAAATATTCCACATGTCAAACAAAATCCCCAACCAACAATGTCAGGTAACCAAATCCAACCAAACCACAGAAATATCTTAACAACCAAACCCACAAGGGTAATCAGAGCAATACTAGGTTTAATTTAAAATTTACAAGTCCAACGAAAATCCTACACAATGTCAAGCAGCAGAAAGGTGATGCCTCCACCTAGGGTCGTGTCCTCATTGCTACCTACACCTGGAGGGGCGCAAAAACCAAAGCATTGTGAGTGGACAAAAGAGCAATTGTTTTAAATCATAAAATCTTGACGAAAACTTCATTCTATCTCCTCCAATTTGAAAAACTATGCATGCATAAAGAACCATAAATATATATATAACTTACCGAAAAGCCTTATGAAAAAACCCGGTGGGTCCCACAAAATCCATGAAAGAAAAGTGCCACTTGGTCCACATCAATGCTGGAAAACCCTCCTAGAAGGAGCTCAAAATCACAATAAACACATACTCACACTACACATAATAAAATAACCCAACATCCCCCAATGTACTGGGAAAGGTAGTCCAACACAGGGATGTGTCATCTAACCACTACCGAAAATACCTCGAAGGAATGGCTAGGGAACTGAGAGATCCTACTCGGGGACCTACTCCCAGACACGCATATTCGAGAAATTCCTCAAATATATGCAGCTGAAATCCTATACTACGTGCGTAGGCAACCTCGATGAACAAGCATGACCGCAAATACCTCAAAATCATGCCGTCTGAGAAATGCCTAGACAGTACCTCAACTTCATGCGTCGGAGTGCCTTCGGCGAGCACAAGACAGAATCCTCAACATCATGGGCCAAAGTACCTTGATGAGCAAATAACGAAAAATACCTCTATATCATGTGTTGGAGAAAGTATCCCTCTGGCTCACGTGAATGAATTCTCAAACCCAACATGGCCGGAAATAACAATAGTTTATCAGGGATGGTACATATAATTAAAAGTAGTAATGTGAGCCTGTGAATCCAAAACACAAATCCATTTACCTGGCCTAAGCAAAAAATCATCAAAATTCGGGCCAACGCCCAAAACCCAGAACTCCGGCGTGAAGCCCAAAATTGTATACCCGACCAAAGCCAAAAACCATAAACCCGAGCCACAGCCCAAACCCAGACAACCGAGCCGAAGCCCAAAACATGTAACCAGGACGAAGTCCGAAACCACCAAATCCCAGGTCGAAGCCCAAAACATTTCAAAACCATTAGCCTTTGTTATCGAAATCAACATCTAATAATATAACAATAAAAACCATAAATATGCATGCATAAATACTTTAGAAAACAAAATTCCACTCACCGAATACTCAAGCAAGCTCAACCCTGAGCCGTTCAGTCTTCCGCATTCCTCGGAGTCGTAACGGATGTCAAACGTGACAATCAGAATCAATAAAAAACAATTATAAGCCTTAAACCCGAGTCCCTAACCTCGAAGGTGACCAAACGTTCTTAAAAGATCCCAAACTAACTATGAACGATCAAAACGGCCCTAAAATGTCCACAAACTGACTCGAAACCTGCAAAAACATCTCCGGAATGTCTTGAAACTAGTTCCACGCGTAACAACCTGGAATTTTAATTATTGGGTTTACGCAATTATTTTTGTAAAATGACGATTTTACCCTTGGTCGGTAAAGGGCTTGGAAATCAAGTTTTGTTTCGAGACACTTTTTGTGGTGTTTTGGATATCGTTGCGTAGGTCTCGAACTCACGAGTTCGTAGAAAGGCGGCACACGGAAAACGGAGTTCGTGGACGAAAGTTATGGGTCTAAATGTGCAAGGGCATTTTGGTAATTTTCCTTGGAGGGGAGATATTTTGTTAGCCAAATCAGATTTTATCTTATCCATCTCATTTTACATCTTCATTTCATCTTCATCTCCTTCTCTCTCTCTGTGACACACTCAAACACAAAACCATTGAACCAAACCGTGCGAAAAATATCGAAGAAAAACCAAAAAGTCAACTTTGATTTCAAGGCTTTAGCTTCCGGTTTTGATCAACTAATCGAATTCTACTCCTTCCCACGATCACAACTGTACCAACCATCGAAGGAGAGGACCACGGTGGAAGCCGAACTGAGTAAAGGAAGTTTCGGATCTTTGGATCGATTTTTCGGGTTACACAGGTACGTGTTTGATGTTTTAAGGTTATATTTGGATTCCTGGGTTCGAGTAGATAGATTTAGACGTAAAATTTGTGTAAAACGGTTGAGTTTTGAGGAAGTTGTAAAGCTTGGAGTTTCGGTTGGAAATGGGGGATTCCGGCGAACCAGACGGCGGCGGAGGTGGCGGTCCGGTCATCTTCTCCGGCCAGCTTCCGGCGACGGCGACGACAGTCCGGTCGTCTTCTCCGGCGAGTCACTGATGACCAGTCGGGTCGAGTTGAACCAGTCGGGTTGAGTTGAACCGGTCGGGTCGAGTTGAACCGGTCGGGTTGAGTGAACCGATCAGGTTGAGTTGGACCGGGTCAGGTTGAGCCGGATCGGGCTGGACCGGTCCAGGCGCATGAACACTGTAGCAGGCGCGTGTGCCGACCTTCCGGCGGCGCGTGGTGGCGTGTGGGGCCGATCTGACGTCACGGTGGTGCGTGGTAACTAGTTTTCGACGTTCTGAATCTGTTGGTACAGGTTTCAGGTTGATCGGATATAATTTAGAGGTCGTTTTGAGTGTCCGAAGTTGCTGTGTTTTCTAGAAACAGCAAGGGTAGACTTCCCGAGGTTAGGAAGTTGTTATTTAAGAGTCGTATTACTAGCCGGTAATCCCGATTATTGTTTTTGACAGGCGATATTGTTCCGGGAACCTCAGAGGAACGAGCGAGACGGGATTGAGCTAGCTTGAACAGGTTTGTGAGTGGACTTTGGTTTTATAAACTGAAATGCATGCATCAAAATATCTTTGTGTAAATACTGTTATGTATTGTGGCATTGAATTTCTGGATTTTAGAAATGATTACTAAACACATGTTTTCCACTACTTCGATTAAAGTGTGATTTGAGAAATATCATGGTTTTTGGACTCAGTTTTGATATCGTTTTGACGAGGAAATTATTGAGTCAATGATTTGGGTTTTGACCCTGTTGTATGAGTTTATCGGATTTGGTTATATGTGAGGGAGGCCAGGACTCGGGACGAGGATCCGTTATTAGCGGTGAACCCGGTGAACCTCCAAGATAAACACTTATTTGATGGAGACCAGGACTGGGGACGAGGATCCGTTATTAGCGGTGAACCCGGTGAACCTCCAAGATAAACTCTTATTTGAGGGAGGCCAGGACTCGGGACGAGGATCCGTTATTAGCGGTGAACCCGGTGAACCTCCAATATAATTGGTTATTGATTCTCCGACTAGCGTCGAGAGTTTTGCTCCGTTAGTTTGTTGAGTGCTCTGACTCTGGCATTGTAGAGTTTTGACTCCGTCGGGTCGCGAGACTGTCTATGCATAGTACAGGGAGTTGTGATACAGGACTAGCACACCCCAAGGGATACCCTGGTGGCTAGTGGATGTGTCGGGAACAGTGGATTTGAGATATTATGTGTCTAGGTTGAATTAAATGATTTTGAATTCCTTTGACGATGATTTTCAAACCAGATTGTGGATCACAATGTGTTTTCCTTATATGGATTTTGTGTGAGTCCTACTGAGTGGTTTTAAAGAGAAAGGGAAATGCCGGTGATTTAAAGATGATGTTTTTATAACATGAACTGTTTATGTGATGCATGCATAGTTTTATAAATGGAGGGGGGAAAAGGTAATATTCCTTGGAGAATGATTTATAAACGATTATTTTTGTCCACTCACAACTTTTGTGTTTAAACCCCCTTCAGGCAGTAGAGTTGACGCGGACATTATCTCGAGGCAGAGGCATTAGCACTCTCGGCTGCGCTGTGTAGTTGTACTTGAGTAGGATATCTAATTTGTATCTTGATCCTACTTAGACGCTCTGATATTATGTTGTATTTGGTTGGTAATTACTTACGGGAATTTTAAGTGCTTAAATCCCTTGTCTGACAAGTGAAAGTATTTATTATTATTATAATTTCTAAGGATTGAAGGGTATTTGGGAACCTTTCCTTAGGTTGTCAGACGGGATCAGGGTTCTTCCCGGGTTTCGAGGGGAAATTCGGGACGGGTCCTGACAATTGGTATCAGACCACTAGGTTAAATTCCTGTAAACCGTACATCTAGTGTACAGGTGAAATTTTGGTATTAATGGTTTACAACTTCTTTTCAGCGTATAATGCCTCCGAGACGAGAGTTCCGTCAACGGTCGGGGAATGATGGAGATGACCATGAACCTGCAGTGGAGCCTGATTTGAGGCAGACAATGGAACAGCTGGGTCAGACTTTAGCTTCTGTACTCCAGGATAGGGCTTCTCATGAAGTCTCTGATATCGAGAGAGCCCAGAGACTGGGGGCGACGATATTTATGGGCGAGTCTAGTCCTGATGAGGCTGAGGAGTGGATTACTCGCATAGAGCGGGTGTTTTTTATTATGAGATGTCCTCTAGAGGAGAGAGTTCTGTTGGCTATATTTTTACTAGGTGGTTCTGCTTACCACTGGTGGCACTCATTGGAGGTGTCAGGCTGGAATATCATACGCTTACTTGGCAGACTTTCCGGGAACGCTTCTTGGAGCAATTTTACCCTCGCTCACACCGGAATGTTAAGGAGGCCGAGTTCTTGCATTTACAGCAAGGAGACATGACTGTGGCCCAGTATAAACAGAGATTCATAGCGCTGAGTCGCTTTGCACCGACTTTGGTGGCGGCCGAGTTAGACAAGTGCCACAGATTCGAAAGTGGACTGCGGAGTGAGATTCGGTCAGCAGTTACGTCTATGGATCACACTTCCTTGAGGACTTTGGCTGATGCTGCATCTCGAGTAGAGTTCAGTTTGGGTTTCCCAATTCCGCAGCAGTACAGTGGGTACAGGAGACGTCGAGATCACTAGACTGCCGGAACCTCTAGTCAGGGACCATCAAAAAGAGGCATTCATAGTTTTGGATCTTCTGGGAATGTGAGATCTAGTACAGGCAGTGGCGGAGCTGGTCAGGCACGACAATCTTATGCCCAGTCTAGCGGTGCCTCAGTGCAGTTCAACAGAAGACAGGGTGGCAGATCTAGTGGCTTCAGTGATTCCATTTGTTATTTCTGTGGAGAGACTGGTCACATCAAGAGATTATGTCCACAACGTCGTCCGGGCAGTAGGTCCTTTGGTTGTGGTGCGACTGATCCTAGCCCGAGGACATGACAGATGTTTGATACTGCAGCTGGGAGTCAGACCTATTTCAGTGGGGCTAGTAGAGCTAGTGGGACCAGCAGTGCTAGAGGCAGGTATGGGGATAGTGGTCGATCTTCGGGTACACCAGCTCGAGTTTTTGCCATGACGCAACAGGAGGCTCGAGTAGCACCGGAGGTGGTCACGAGTACGTTATCTATTTTCAACGCAATGCTTGTGTTTTATTAGATCCGGGAGCAACTCATTCTTTTATTTCTCGGGGTTTTACACTGTTTGCGAATAGAGAATTGTCCCCGATTGGTTGGGACAGGGGTATTAGTACTCCTACCGGGGATATGTTAGTGGCGAACCTCGTGATTCGCAGTTGTCCGATGATAGTTGAAGGCCATGGTTTGGAGGCAGATTTAATTCCCTTAGATATTTTTGAGTTTGATGTGATTCTGGGGATAGATTGGTTGTCCATGCACCATGCCTCCATAGACTGTTACGACAAGACAGTAGTTTTTCGGAGTCCAGGATTACCGGAACTTACATTTCGGGGAAATCGTAGGGTACTGCCCTATGGAGTGATATCAGCGTTGACCACTGAAAGATTGTTGAGAAAAGGTTGTGAAGGTTACTTGGCTCATGTGTTTGATTCTCGGAATACTCCGATGAGAGTGGAGGATATTCCTGTGGTGAGTGAGTTCTCTGATGTGTTTCCAGATGATCTTCCAGGATTACCACCACACCGTGAGATTGAGTTCACCATCGAGCTTTTTCCAGGTACTCAACCTATCTCACAGGCATCGTATAGGATGGCACCGGCAGAATTGCGAGAGTTAAAAACTCAGTTGCAGGACTTGATGAATATGGGATTTATTCTCCCAAGTGTTTCACCATGGGGTGCACCGGTATTATTTGTGAGGAAAAAGGATGGTGGTCTGAGATTGTGTATCGACTACCGGCAGTTAAATAGAGTGACGGTACGAAATAAGTATCCTCTGCCAAGGATTGACGATTTATTTGATCAACTGAAAGGGGCAAAGTATTTTTCGAAAATTGACCTTCGATCCGGGTACCATCAGTTGAGGATTCGGGAAGAGGATGTTCAGAAAACAGCTTTCAGGACTCGATATGGTCATTATGAGTTCCTGGTGATGCCCTTCGGGTTGACTAATGCCCCGGCAGCGTTTATGGATTTGATGAACAGAGTGTTCCAAAAGTATTTGGATCGATTTGTAATTGTGTTCATCGACGATATCTTGGTGTATTCAAGGAGTGCCAAGGCACATGAGAAGCACTTAAGGTTGGTGCTGAATATGCTTAGGAAAAAGCATTTGTTTGCCAAGTTTATTAAATGCCAGTTTTGGTTGACCGAAGTTGGATTCTTGGGTCATGTGATTTTGGCTGAAGGTAACAGCATAGATCTCCAAAAAGTGGAGGCAGTGGCAAACTAGGAACAACCGAGGACAGTGACAGAAGTGATGAGTTTTCTGGGTTTGGCAGGATATTATCGGCGGTTCGTAGAAGGATTTTCTACGATAGCAGGTACATTGACTCGGTTGACTAAGACAGGAGTCAAGTCTGACTGGGATGCTGATTGTGAGCAGAGCTTTCAGGAGCTAAAGAGAAGGTTGACTTCTGCTCCAGTATTAACCCTTCCAGATGGTAACGGGGGTTTTGAGGTATATAGTGATGCATCATTGCGGGGTATTGGCTGTGTGCTGATGCAGCATGGGAAAGTGGTAGCGTATGCTTCCAGACAACTTATACCCCATGAGATGAATTACCCCACACATGATTTGGAGTTGGCTGCAGTGGTGCATGCACTGAAAATATGGAGACATTATTTATACGGGGAGACGTGTTGGATCTTCACTGACCATCAAAGTTTAAAGTACTTGTTCACCCAGAAGGACCTGAATTTGAGGCAGAGAAGGTGGCTTGAGTTGATAAAGGATTATGATTGTACTATTGAGTACCACCCAGGAAAAGCCAATGTTGTGGCAGATGCCTTGAGCAGGAAGTCTATGGGTTCTTTGGCCCATTTGCATACAGTCTACTTACCGTTACTGATAGAGTTCCGTAGAGCAGGGATTGTACTGGACATGGATAGCTAGGGGGCTTTGTTGGCTAGTTTCCATGTGATGCCTGTTCTGATTGATCAAATTATTGAGGCTCAACTCCAGGATCCTATATTGTGCATTATCAGGATAGAGTTGGAGGTTGGAAACAGGCAGGACTATGCGGTTAGGGATGATGGAGCATTGGTTAAGGATGGACGGTTGTGCGTACCGAATAAGCTGGAGCTAAAGAGGGAAATTCTTGATGAGGCTCATAGTTCGGCTTACGCTATGCATCCAAGAGGTACCAAGATGTATCATACCCTAAGGAAACACTATTGGTGGACTGGGATGAAAAGAGAAATTGCTGAGTTTGTGAGTAGATGTTTGACATGTCAGCAAGTGAAAGCGGAGAGACAAAAACCTTATGGGACACTGCAACCATTACCTATCCCATAATGGAAGTGGGATCACATTACGATGGATTTTGTGTATAAACTTCCAAGGACACGGAAGGGACATGATGGGATATGGGTAATTGTTGATAGACTTACGAAGTCTGCACATTTCTTACGAGTGCGAGAAGATTTTCGGATGAGTCGGTATGCCAAATTATTCGTGGATGAGATCATATGACTGCATGGGACTCCAGAGTTTATTGTTTCGAACAGAGATCCTAGGTTTACCTCCAGGTTTTGGCGAAGTTTACAGAAGGTTTTTGGCACGACATTGCATTTTAGTACAGCCTTTCATCCTCAGACGGATGGTCAGTCTGAGAGAACAATCCAGGTTTTGGAGGATATGATGAGGGCTTGTGTACTACAGTTTAAAGGGAACTGGGATTCACACTTGTCTCTGATGGAATTTGCATATAATAACAGTTACCAGTCGAGTATTGGGATGTCACCTTTCGAGGCACTGTATGGGAGGCAGTGCAGAACACCTTTGTGTTGGAGTGAAATAGGTGAAAGAAGACTGTTAACACCTGAGTTGGTGGATTTGACTGAGGAAAAGATTAAAATCATCAGAGAAAGGTTGAAGACAGCCCAGGATCGCCAGAAGAGCTATGCAGACCATCGAACCAGAGACCTTGAGTTGGAGGTAGGTGACTGGGTGTTCTTGAAACTATCTCCATGGAAAGGAGTGGTACGTTTTGGTAGACGAGGAAAACTAAGTCCTCGTTACATTGGTCCGTATGAGATTTTGGAGAGGATAGGACCAGTGGCATATCGTATTTCTTTACCCTCGGAATTATCCAGAGTTCATGATGTCTTTCATGTATCTTTGCTCCCGAAATATCTGTTTGATGAGTCTCATGTGTTGGAAGAGCAACCACTTGAGCTGAAAGACGATTTGACGTTTGAGGAGCAACCAGTGCAAATTCTGGATTGGAAGGAAAAGCTGCTTCGCAGAAAGACTATTCCTCTAGTTAAAGTGTTATGGAGGAATCATAACGTGGAGGAAGCCACGTGGGAAACTGAGGAACTAATGCGGGCACAACATCCTCAATTGTTTCATGGTTAGGAATGAATTTCGAGGACGAAATTTCTTAAGGAGGGTAGATTGTAACAACCCGGAATTTTAATTATTGGGTTTACGCAATTATTTTTGTAAAATGACGATTTTACCCTTGGTCGGTAAAGGGCTTGGAAATCAAGTTTTGTTTCGAGACACTTTTTGTGGTGTTTTAGATACCGTTGCGTAGGTCTCGAACTCACGAGTTCGTAGACAGGCGGCACGCAGAAAACGGAGTTCGTGGACGAAAGTTATGGGTCTAAATGTGCAAGGGCATTTTGGTAATTTTACTTGGAGGGGAGATATTTTGTTAACCAAATCAGAGTTTATCTTATCCATCTCATTTTACATCTTCATTTCATCTTCATCTCCTTCTCTCTCTCTGTGACACACTCAAACACAAAACCATTGAACCAAACCGTGCGAAAAATACCGAAGAAAAACAATAAAGTCAACTTTAATTTCAAGGCTTTAGCTTCCCGTTTTGATCAACTAATCGTATTCTACTCCTTCCCACGATCACAACCGTACCAACCATCGAAGGAGAGGACCACGGTGGAAGCCGAACTGAGTAAAGGAAGTTTCGGATCTTTGGATCGATTTTTCGGCTTATACATGTACGTGTTTGATGTTTTAAGGTTATATTTGGATTCCTAGGTTCGAGTAGACAGATTTAGACGTAAAATTTGTGTAAAACGGTTGAGTTTTGAGGAAGTTGTAAAGCTTGGAGTTTCGGTCGGAAATGGGGGATTCCGGCGAACCAAACGGCGGCGGAGGAGGCGGTCCGGTCATCTTCTCCCGCCAGCTTCCGGCGATGGCGACGACAGTACGGTCGTCTTCTCCGGTGAGTCACCGATGACCGGTCGGGTCGAGTTGAACCGGTCGGGTTGAGTTGAACCGGTCGGGTCGAGTTGAACCGGTCGGGTTGAGTGAACCGGTCGGGTCGAGTTGGACCGAGTCAGGTTGAGTCGGACCGGGTTGGACCGGTCCAGGCGCGTGAACACTGTAGTAGGCGCGTGGCCGGCGCGTGAGAGCGCGTGGGCGCGTGTGCCGACCTTCCGGCGGCGCGTGCGGCCGAGTCTGACGTCACGGCGGTGCGTGGTAACTAGTTTTTGACGTTCTGAATCTGTTGGTATAGGTTTCAAGTTGATCAGACATCGTTTAGAGGTCATTTTGAGTGTCCGAAGTTGCTGTGTTTTCTAGAAACAGCAAGGGTAGACTTCCCGAGGTTTGGAAGTTGTTATTTAAGAGTCGTATTACTAGCCGGTAATCCCGATTGTTGTTTTTGACAGGCGATATTGTTCCGGGAACCTCAGAGGAACGAGCGAGACGGGATTGAGCTAGCTTGAACAGGTTTGTGAGTGGACTTTGGTTTTATAAACTGAAATGCATGCATCAAAATATCTTTGTGTAAATACTGTTATGTATTGTGGCATTGAATTTCTGGATTTTAGAAATGATTACTAGACACATGTTTTCCACTACTTCGATTAAAGTGTGATTTGAGAAATATCATGGTTTTTGGACTCAGTTTTGATATCGTTTTGACGAGGAAATTATTGAGTCAATGATTTGGGTTTTGACCCTGTTGTATGAGTTTATCGGATTTGGTTATATGTGAGGGAGGCCAGGACTCGGGACGAGGATCCGTTATTAGCGGTCAACCCGGTGAACCTCCAAGATAAACACTTATTTGATGGAGACCAGGACTCGGGACGAGGATCCGTTATTAGCGGTGAACCCGGTGAACCTCCAAGATAAACTCTTATTTGAGGGAGGCCAGGACTCGGGACGAGGATCCGTTATTAGCGGTGAACCCGGTGAACCTCCAATATAATTGGTTATTGATTCTCCGACTAGCGTCGAGAGTTTTGCTCCGTTAGTTTGTTGAGTGCTCTGACTCTGGCATTGTAGAGTTTTGACTCCGTCGGGTCGCGAGACTGTCTATGCATAGTACAGGGAGTTGTGATACAGGACTAGCACACCCCAAGGGATACCCTGGTGGCTAGTGGATGTGTCGGGAACAGTGGATTTGAGATATTATGTGTCTAGGTTGAATTAAATGATTTTGAATTCCTTTGACGATGATTTTCAAACCAGATTGTGGATCACAATGTGTTTTCCTTATATGGATTTTGTGTGAGTCCTACTGAGTGGTTTTAAAGAGAAAGGGAAATGCCGGTGATTTAAAGATGATGTTTTTATAACATGAACTGTTTATGTGATGCATGCATAGTTTTATAAATGGAGGGGGGAAAAGGTAATATTCCTTGGAGAATGATTTATAAACGATTATTTTTGTCCACTCACAACTTTTGTGTTTAAACCCCCTTCAGGCAGTAGAGTTGACGCGGACATTATCTCGAGGCAGAGGCATTAGCACTCTCGGCTGCGCTGTGTAGTTGTACTTGAGTAGGATATCTAATTTGTATCTTGATCCTACTTAGACGCTCTGATATTATGTTGTATTTGGTTGGTAATTACTTACGGGAATTTTAAGTGCTTAAATCCCTTGTCTGACAAATGAAAGTATTTATTATTATTATAATTTCTAAGGATTGAAAGGTATTTAGGAACCTTTCCTTAGGTTGTCAGACGGGATCAGGGTTCTTCCTGGGTTTCGAGGGGAAATTCGGGACGGGTCCTAACACCACGTGTTGGTGGCACCTTCCACATACTCTCACGCTCCACCCCCCATGCACCCTCCAAACTAATATTCCATCAGTAAACGCCCCCTCCGCCATTAGTCAACCACCGTCATTCAACCCCAAACCAGATGTTTGCCGCGCCTTCGTGGCCGGCGGCTGGAAATCTCCATTTTTGGCCGAAACTTCAAGCTTTTCTAACTTCTTCATTTCTCAACCATTTTTCACAATCTAATAGTCTATACTCATCTACTTGAGCCCAAGAATCCAAAAATGAGGTCAACCGTTGGAAATATTACATTGGTTGGCCGAAAAATGGACAAGAAGCTTCGTCAAACTTCCGGGTGTTGATCTGTCGTCTACGGCGGTCCTCAAGCTTCAAGGATGGTATGGTTTCGTTCGTGATGTCGAGTGGAAGACGATGGAGGTAACGGATTGTGTCGAAATGGCGGAAATCAAATGGTTGTTTTTGAGTTTTAGTGTAGATGATAGGGAGAGAGAGAGAGAGAGAAGAGAAAGAAAAAAATATATCAGCCAATGGATGGGGAGAGAGCGTGTTCCACTTAAAAACTATCCCATTTTCAAAATTACCAAAATGCCCTTGGTCATTTTAGACCCGTAACTTTTCCGTACGAACTCCGATTTTCACATGCCGGCTGTCTACGAACTCGGGAGTTTGAGACCTACACAACGTTCCAAGAAAACTTCCAAAAGCATTTTCAAAAGAAAACTGAATGCTGGTCCCCTAAACTCAAGGGCAAAATCATACTTTTACTAATTAACTTTCGAAATTAACTTATTTTTTGGTACGGGGTCGTTACACTTGGTTCGAAACCCATGAATTGGTAGTCAATTCATCCCAAAGGTAAGGTTATAAATCGAAATCCAAAAATAAATATGTTGATCGGTTTCTAATAAGTTACGTCTCGTATATCACTCATTATTAAAGATTAAAGCGAAACCAATAGAGCATGGGTTAACTTAGCAGCTAGTCCATAGGTAGGTAGGTCCATCTATTGGTTCTCGTGATCTAAGATGAGTGCAACTGAGCACTAAACTCTGGTGGATCGCTCGGAAAGCTAACGACTTTTGGAAGGAGGGTGTCTCCTTTAAACCATAGTTCAGTTCAACTTTTGTAATGGAATATGACTTAACATCCCATTCAGCTTTTGGCGATTAATGCATGTGTATCTCTAGTAAAAACATTCCCTAAGAAATACCTCCTCGTAACTCGTCTGGTCCAAATCTAAGTTCCAGTATCCCTAGTGTCAACAAAAATTTGCTACACGCCGGGTACCACTTCCCTTAACTCTAAATTCCAAGGTAATACCATCCAAGGTAGAATACTGTTGGTAAAAGTTAACAACAACTACCATGGTTAACTTTGACCACAAATGTCTCCCCCCCAAGTTCTTTTTTTCACTACCTAAGGTGCGACAAAATACGAAAAAACTAGGAGAACAAGTTCCTTTCCGAACTCGAACTAAAAGTAATCCATTAAATCAAAAAGTGATAAAGTAAGCACTGGATCAATTTATACCGCACCGGCAATGCAAAATACATCTTTTCTATACCAAGCGAACTAGCTACTTTCTCCATCACCAGGCGTACTAACCTCTGTTCCCCAAACTCAGAACCTTGAACTTGTTAATACTATTACTTAAATTTTCCCTACAACGACCCCAGGACACTAAGATCTTCGTTCACAGCCAAGCATAAAGCTCAGGTAAAGTAGACTGAAAAAGAGAGGTCTCTTCATCCGACTAAGACTATCTTCTGATAACGGCTGTAATGCTTAACCCTTTTCTCAAACCAAACACTTCCATTCCATTCTCTTTGTCTTCTTCAAATTTCAAACAATCTTTTAGCACTAGTTACTGGTTTCTCTCTTCCGGAAGTCCTATGCCCTAGGGATTTAAGGGGTCAATAGGTAACAATCAAAGCACTTTTCTTAGTCCTTCGAGTAATTTAGTTACTGTTTCAACTACCGGGAAAATTTTCGAAGTCCCGACACTCAAGGTAAAATCTTTGACTAAAATGACCGATCACTAAATCATTACGCAAACACGAAATTCGACGGGAAAATTTACTAAGATCCCAGACGAAGAGAAGGTTAACTAGTTCGGAAGCCTCTCTTCTAACGGTCAACTAAAAGGGTCACGTTGCTAGTAGGCTAGGTTGAATGCTAACTAACGGTATTAAATGTTCGAGAAGGCACTCTAACACGCGGAATTGGAACTTATGATCATCAAGTGGACGCAAACTAATGACACTTCCTAAAACCTGGCTCTGATACCAAATTGATACACCCCGACCCGGAAAGTCCACATGGACACCTTAATCGAGGAATGCTGGCGACACCTAGACACTGGGTCCTGGTGACGAACGCCAAAATTTAAAACGGTGCATTTTAAAAAGCCATGTGAAAGATAATTAGTAAAAACTAATTAACCAGATCACCGCAACAATGCAACGCAGAACATAGTACACCGCGCACGTTTTATGATCATAAGATCATAAAACTATATTTTATGATCATAAATTGAGCAGCTAATTCCTAATACCGATTCCAAACGTTTATCGCGCACGCGGTGGTGTAGCGTACGAGTGGCCACTGCAAGCTTTCCTCCTCGATCAACCGATACGCTCTTTTGAAAACTAAGGGGAGTAAAACAGATAGGTGAGTGAACCTAACAAGTATTTCAGCGTAAAACAGTTTTTAAAATTACTATCCCCTCAATTCTGTAATAAATAGTAAACATACTACGTATACTCGTATAGCAAGCAAAATAAGGTTCATAAACATATATATTACATATGATAACCTTGCAAGGCTATCATCAATTAATCAAGCACAATCCTAGCACGAAACTATTTCCTACACTACACAGTTCACTAATTAGGGTCGCAACCCTCACGGTATAATGTGATCTCTATAACAATTGTACCCTCACATGTATCTCAAATAATGAAGTCACGCACACATGACGATCAGTAATACACTATCTCCCTAGTCACCTCCTGTGACAATAAATCAATACTAATCCCACTGGTATTATAAGTCGTATTAATCATGCGCACATGATAGGACTGAGTATATTTCGCTTGGTACCACGACCACGTGAAGGCTAGGTGCTAGCCCCATGACCTTAGGTCCCATGTGAAGGACTGGGTCTAAACACCTTCACGACATGTCCACTAGGATTTCAAGGACAAGACTGACGCTATTTAACTAGTATAGAGCGACCGCATGGTGAACGATCACGTGGAGGCTGTTACGTGGCCAACATACGGGTACTCATATACCAACGACTACCAAGTGGTCATCAATCTTGTATACATAACATCTCCCATCTTCCATCTCTCAGAAACACACGTTTAAACATAACATCTCCCATCTCTCAAAGACACACATTTAAACATAGAATCTCCCATCTCTCAAAAACACACTATAGGCTAATTATTTTTGCTACCATAATTGATGTACTAATTGTTTCGCATCAACGATACATGAATAACTCATGATTACCGTTGGACACCTCATATATCGATCATCGAAAATCATTTACTAACAATACTTAACACCACTCACAACAGGTCGGGGAATAATCCACCCTACAAGGCTATGCAATTGAACACACTCCAAACTACTCTTTCCCTAAGTCAAAAGCAACACAAATTTTGTAATTAAGTCCTAATTAGAAAACTAAGAAAAACCCGTATTGGTTTCCTCAAAACAGACTTAAAACGGGCCCAAACGGACTAAAAACGAGGAAAAATAGTCTGTAACATCCCGAAATTGGGTCTACGCGCTGCCGGAGGACGGAAAGTGGCCTCACGCGCCGGCCTGAGGTCGGGAAGTGACCTCACACGCCAATCGGAGTCGACACGCGCCAACCACGTGTCTCCACGAGTCGCAACGCGTCGACTCACTTGCATGCCACGAAACTGCCGGAATATACTGTCAACCTTGACGGATTATGCTAGCCCTATTAGAAAAATTCGGTCAAAGTTGACGGCGTCAATTTAAAAGTAACGGTAGTTAACATTGTCAGTTAGATTTAATGGTCATTAATGGGGTCGCAGTTCATCGCCTGGACTTAATGGAATATTCCACCGTTGATGGAATATTCCGTTAACGGTCGGCGGTCACTGACTGGAAACTAGGAATCTCGCTAGGAAATAGTTGTTTTCCAGAGAGCTCCGTTCTCCTTTGTTTCTCCACCGATTTTTACGATCCACTAGTCTAAATCTAACTACTCGATGAGAGGAATCCAAAAATGAGGTCATTGGGTTGAGATCGTACCTGTGGTAGCCGAAAAAAGACCGTGAAGTCGCGGCTGTGTTTTCCTTTCGGCCTTCGATCTGTCGTCCTCGGTGGTCGTCGGGTTTGATGGTTAATATGGTCGTGTTTGTGGTGAGGAGAGGAAGATGATGATGGCGGTGTGGAGGTCTAGTTTGCCGGTGTATGGCGGCGGTGGTGGTGAGTTTGTTTGGGTGATCTTTCGCCCAGAGAGAGTGAGGTTTAGAGAGAGAGGGTGATCTGACCAATGGGGTGAGGAAAGGAAAGGTTTCGTTTTTAAAATTACCAAGATACCCTTCTCGATTTTAGACCCGTACCTTTATGTACAAATTCCAATTTTCGTGAGCCGCCTATCTACGAACTCGTGAGTTCGAGACCTACGCAACAATACAAGAAGAACTTGCAAAAGTACTATTAAACAAAAAGTGACCCCCGGACCCCTATCTCTCAAGAGTAAAAAAAAAAGTCCTTTGACTAATTAACTTACGATATTAATTTTAATACGGCTCGTTACACTTTGGGCCCTTAATTAAAAGCCCAGTACCAAACTTAGCCCAACAGCAGACATTTAAGGTCAGACACATTTCTTACAGGGGTATTTAGGTAAATTTGAAATTTCTAAATTTAATTTTTTGGAACGGGTTGTAACATTTCAATTATTGAAAAATATCATAAAAGAAAAGCAAATGTTCATCAACGTATAACGAATTCAAAATATGAGAACACGTCGAGGACAACTATTAATGTAAAAATTTAATAATATGATATGATGTTTTTGATCTATTGGTTAATTTAATATACATTAGATTGATTTCAACCATTAGATTAGTGTGGTTGCATTATGAGTTAACTTATTAAAAGTTCAATTTTTTTTTTTTTAAGTATTTTGTGAATGGTCCCCTCTCATTTTAGTTTCTGGCTACGCCTCCGTCTTTACAGCAATTCACTTATTTGTATTCATAAGCATAGAATTAGAAATTTCACATGAAAAAAAAAGACATAAATTTGGATACTACAAAGTTGAACTTTAAATTTCATTTTAAAATGTGCCATTGTGGCACACCCTGACCAGGAAAGTCAAGAAGGACACCGTAATCGAGGAATGCTAGCCAACACCTGAACACTGGGTCCCGGTGACGAAAACCAAAAGTAGAACGGTGCATTTTATGAAGTCATGTGAAAAGTAATTAGTAAAAACTAATTAACAAAAATCACCGCGGCAGTGGGGAAACGAAGAGCATAGTACACTACAACTGATGATCATAATTTAACCAACTACCTGAGTTGTCCCGATTTCAGAGTGATCACACCCGCACAACTAGTATGAATTTCAGAGCGGCAGCCATGAAATCCTTCTCGACACGCGTGATGTACTACTAAGACCTGAGGGTCAAAAAACAGAAGGGTGAGTAGACCTTATAAGTTATTTCAGTATAAAACAATATAGAAAATTATCTATCCCCTCAGTTTTGTTAAAACTCGAAAGCATACTATATAAATAACCATACAGCTTCAGTATCAGATGAAATGACATAAAAATGTCAAGAGATCCGAATACTGTAAATACATGTATCCCACTATACATGTAGTCAAACGAGTCATGTGCACATGACAGGACTAGGTATCTAAGGTTCACTCATATACCGCGACCACATGAAAGACTGGGTGCTATGCACCATCACCACATATCCCCTAAGATCTATGGGACAAGACCGGCGCTATTTAACTAGTATTAGAGCGAGTGCAGGTGAACAATCACGTGGAGGACTGATCTGTGGCCAATAGTCAAGTACTAATGATGACTCCTAAGTGGGCATACAGCTAGAATCTCATACTCGTATATCAAGTCTCGAATAATAGTCAAAACAATGCCGCACA
Organism: Oemleria cerasiformis; assembly: GCA_037349345.1. NCBI lineage: Eukaryota > Viridiplantae > Streptophyta > Magnoliopsida > Rosales > Rosaceae > Oemleria > Oemleria cerasiformis. The sequence continues at coordinate 198,361 of JAZGTL010000021.1, forward strand.
AATCTCTACTCAAAATCATAATCAGAGATTCAATAAAATCACACCCTAGTCAAAAGTACAAGTAAACTAAAGTCTTAACTCTTGGTCATAACATCGTCACATCGCAACCTATGCAACAAGAAAAAAATTTGAAAACACAATCGCACACATACATATTATAGTATAGTATGCTAAGCAAGAGCAGAGGAATGAGGTCCATGTTGGTAAAATTAAAGAGCAAGAAATATGCAATTCAATTCTAACAGTTATAAAATCCTTGCAAGTGCACAAATCGATAAGAATAGTATAGTAGCACAGCAAGAGTCGATCCCTCGAGGACTTGTCTCAACGTTATGACCACTTTAGTACAGATTTATTAACTTAGTGAAAACACACACACACACACACACACGCAGGGGGGTTTATGATGTGAGAACTGAAATTTAAAGACAAGTAAAATAAAATGCAGAAAATAACAATGCAAGAATTAACGGTTGATTGATTATTAACTAAGGAGAATTAAGGCTTACTATCCACTCTAACCAATTATAGCTCTTAACCAGATTTCCTTGACCAAATTACTATGCATTTTCTGAATTAGGTGCCCGTGCCTAGGACCTGGCGTTGGTTCACTAGACACATCTTATTCCCTCTTACTTAGCATGTTCTAAATAGGGCATATGCCTAAAACGTCTATCACCTACCTTTTAAGATGATGCATGAAGTTTAAAGAGAATTTAATGACACCACATTAGCCTAGCAAAGTGACATGCAATCCTAGCTCGTTATGAGTTAAGATTACAAGTAAGAATACTTTCGATGCTCCAAACCACAAGATGATATGACGGTCACTCAAGCAATTACATCTATAATTATATGCAAACAAGGTAGCTAATCTTATACGCATAAATTAAGGTCATTAAGCATAGTAATCCAACTTATTCAGCATGCATAGCAATCATAATCAAGAGCCAGAAATCCAATCAACAAGCTAACATGGCTAGGGCTTCAAGCAGCCCTAATCCTAATGACTACTCACACATAACTGAAATTGAAACAAATATAATTGAATTCATAAGTAAATTGCAATAATGAAAATAAGGGTACAGAAGATATTGTGAAGAACAGGTGCAGCAGAAGACACGGCAGAGCCTTCTTCTCCAAGCTCCACGTCCAACACACTCGACTTCGGGAAGAACCAAGCTTTAACGTAAAACTCTAAAAAACCAAAATACTATATGCGGCTTAGGTGTCTCTGTATCTCCCAAAAACGCCTCTAGCTAATTATCTCCCTCTTTTTGCCTGATTCTCCTCCTCCAAAACACTGAACAAAGGCTCCCTTTTATAGACAAAGGGAAAACCTTGTCCTATAAGGATTGGTAAAACCATATTCTATAAGGAATGGTAAAACCATGTCCTATAAGGATAGGGAAAGTTATTGTACTTTTAATTAATTTCAAAGTCCTTAAATCTATTAGAACCAATCAGAGCATGGCTGGGAGTGTGAATGCAAGCTGGAAAGTGGGAACGCAAGCTAGCCAAACTTGGATGTTGGACTGTCTTCGTAATCAGGATCTGGGACTGCGCTTTGAAGAAAATCATGAGTACATTAGAAGCGTATCTTCATTCAAGCTTGGCGCAAATGTTGTAAGGCTTAGCGCAGACGGAGAACCTTTGATCCACCGCTGGCGGAACAGGGACCCCGGCTTAGGCGCACATCTGGGCTCGGATGGGAGTTCTTGGGACATGTCCTCGACCTGCCTTGGCGCGACCTTGGCACTTCTAGGACTTGACCTTGATGTCATGAAACACAGGTTTGAGACCCGGAGGGCCTGATATGAGGTACTTGGCCAGTGGCCCAAAATAGGCGCACTGGCGCACTCAGGACTCCGTTCAGGACCTGATATTGAAATGAGGATATCTCCTTCATCTGGACTCCGATTTGAGTCATTCTTTTTCGTTCTTTCCAGATTTTACCTATCTTTCTAACTCTGCACAAGTCTCACAAGATTGATCATTTTCTACTATTGATGGCACGAAATCATTCAAAAGACATGTAAGAGAGGCATATAAAGACATCAAAATGATGCATAAATAACGACTGATCAATAACCCCCAAACCTATCTTTTGGTAGTCCCTGAGCAAAACAAACGCTAACAAAATGAAAAGACTCGATTTTAGTTAAGATAGAACATTTAAACCACTAGGTTCACCTAGTAGGAGGAGTTTTGTCTCCTGAGGGTTATAACAGCACGATACCCACAAACGTTTTACTTAAACAAAAAGATGCTAGATATAGTACTCTTAACAAGCTAATAAGAATCAAAGTAAGTAGACATGCTTTGCAGAACTAAAAGGAATGCCATAGCCGTGAGTGTCACGTAAAGGTGTACGTGTATAAATGCCAATATTTTCAGGTGATCAAGTTTGAAAACAACTTCATCTAAGTGCCCTAGAAAGATTTCGCCTCGACTCTAATCCTCACCAGGAAACTCTCAATTCGCACAATAATCCTAGGCTTACGATCTTTTCAAGCATATTTGATGAGTTTATGTTATGAAATTCAAATTAAATTACAAATGAGTAACAATGAAGAATACCACTTTATGGAAATAAAGATCTCATGAAAGAAATTGAACTTTAAGAACATAGATACGTACCTTAATCCTCAGCATGATTGTCCATAAGATCAGTTAGGTCTTCCTTTTTAGGTTGTAATGGGGCTAAGCTTTGGGGTTTAGCAAGGAAGGATGGGATTCAAAGAACCTGAGTTGTGCCAAGGCATGAGAAGTCATGACTTGAACTTGGAATTTCTTAACAGAATCTTTTCTTAAGGCCCACGGCATTGTGATTTCTTGATGGCTTATTTTGAGGCTCTTGGCTCACTTGGCTGAATTTACTTTGTTTTTCACTTATTTTGTCCTTCTTTTTCTCAACGTTTCGTTCTTTCTTTTGATTTGAACGTTTTTTTTTTCTGTTCTTTGAATTGAGTTTAAAACAAGATAATGCAACGATTTCCTCAAACTTTCGTGCAGCTTGCAACTTGTAAAGCTTTTCTTTAATTTTGAACTTTGAATTGACGCCAAAGTCCTTTGAATTGGGCAGCATCTTCTTTCACCTCTCATTCTCACCATGAATCTCATTTACGACAACCTTAGCACAAACTGAGGTTATAGGGTATGGCTGTGATGAGTGGCTAAGTATTTTGGGTTAGGTTATACTTTGGGTGATGAAAGAAAAGGTTGAGTGTTTGGCTTCAAAATTGGCTTAGGGAGCATGCAATAGGGTAGGATAAGGCCTTTAGAGGTTAAAGCACACATAGCCTACATCACTTCTTATGGCAAAGCATACATTAAATCAAGAGTATCTAAATGATGTTAGTTCTTTAAAATTCAATGCAAATATGATGTAATGAGATCAACAATTAAGAACAAAAGTGATGAGTATTTAAGAGTAGAAACAAGTATATCCCTCAGAAAGAATGGCAATTAGGCTCAAAGATCTCACAGGGTAGTCTCCACTAATTTTCTAAGGTTCACTCAAATTCAGTTATTTCGTTCACTTAATCACTTAAAACATGGCATTGTGAAGTGCAAATTATGAACTACTTGACCATGGCATGACTCTTAGTAAAGCAAAGATAGTTAACTTAGCATATACATTCCTATTAACAAGTTATCATACTAATCACAAGCAGAAATTTAAATGTCCTGGCCGTGTATCACCCCGAAACCTACTTGTTTCTATATGCAAAATTTTAAATCCACACCCCCAAACCTAAACTGAACATTGTCCTCAATGTGATAAGTAGTAAGCATGACAACAGTAGAAAGGTTTGAGAGAAATAACGGGCAGAAACAGAAAAGGAAGTGAGAAATACAAACCAGGGCTAGGCTGCCTCCTAGGAGCGCTTTATTTAACGTCTAGGCAAGACGGGGTTGTCATTCTAGGAGCTGGGCGCATGCGGAGTTGCAGGGTTGACTGCGCTTGGATTAGAGAGGTCCTTGAAGTAGTGTTTGAGGCGGTAGCCATTTACTTTGAGGAAAAACGTTAGTAATAATAAATGGTCCAGTCCATCTTGAACGCAACTTACCTTGCATTAGTCTGAGCCGGGAGTCAAAGAGGAGGACTTCCTGTCCGATGTGAAAGTCCTTGGGCTGAATGCGCTTGTCGTGGAAAGCTTTGGTCTTTTCCTTGTAGATACGAGCACTGTCAAAGGCCTCGTTTCGCAACTCCTCTAATTCACTTAGCTGGAGCTTCCTATGTATTCCAACATCATCGAAGTTCAGGTACATCTGCTTAATAGCCCAGAATGCTTTATGCTCCAATTCCACTGGTAGGTGGCAGCCTTTTCCAAAAACAAGCCGGAAGGGAGACATGCCAATCGGGGTCTTGTATGCGGTCCGATAGGCCCACAACGCATCATTCAATTTGCTGGACCAATCTTTGCGGTTAGGATTTACCGTTTTTTCCAATATGGCCTTTACTTCCCGATTGGACACTTCCGCTTGGCCACTCGTTTGAGGGTGATACGGTGTTGAGACCTTGTGGGTGACGCCATACTTCTTCATTAGGGCTGCAAACGAATGATTGCAGAAGTGTGCCCCCCCATCACTGATGATTGCCCTAGGTGCGCCAAATCTGGCTAAGATGTGACTCTGTAAAAAACGCACCACTACTTTGGCGTCGTTAGTTTTGGTGGGAATTGCTTCCACCCATTTGGAGACATAATCAACTGCAAGCAGAATATAAAAAGCCAAAGGAATTTGGAAAAGGCCCCATAAAATCAATGCCCCATATGTCGAAGATTTCAACCACAAGAATAGGGTGTAATGGCATTTGATTTCGAGCGCCGATGTTACCTAGGCGTTGGCAGCGGTCACAAGTGAGTACAAATTCGTGTGCATCCTTGAAAAGTGTGGGCCAGTAGAGTCCACTTTGTAGTACCTTGAGGGCAGTCTTCTTTGCTCCAAAATGGCCCCCACATGCCAAGCTATGGCAAAATGTCAAGACGGATTTCATCTCGTCTTCTGGGATGCAACGCCGATTGATTTGGTCTGGACAATGCTTCCATAGATATGGCTCATCCCATATGAAGTACTTAGCTTGTTTAGCCAGCTTGTCCTTTTGGTACCTATTTAAAGATGAAGGAATCTGCTTAGTGACAAGGTAATTAATGAGATCGGCATACCATGGATCAATAGCTTGGATTGCGAAGAGCTGTTCGTCAGGAAAGGTCTCGAGGAGGGGCAACTGATCGGCCTCTTCATTGGAACTGTGAAGGAATCGGCTCATATGGTCAACGACCACATTTTCGCTGCCCTTCTTGTCTCTAATTTCAAGGTCGAATTCCTGGAGCAGTAGCATCCAACGTAGCAACCTTGGCTTGGCGTCCTTTTTAGTGACCAAATACTTCAAGGCAGCATGATCCGTGTATACTATGACCTTGGTTTGAATTAGATATGAGCGGAACTTCTCAAGGGCAAAGATAACAGCAAGGAGCTCCTTCTCGGTGGTGGAGTAGTTAAGCTGGGCATCATTCAGGGTTCGACTTGCGTAGTAAATGACATGAGGGAGCTTGTCAACACGCTGTCCCAAAACTGCTCCTATGGCGAAGTCCGAGGCATCACACATTAGTTCGAATGGTAAGTCCCAATTCGGTGGCATGATGATGGGTGATGCCGTTAGCTTTGCCTTGAGTGTGTTGAATGCCTCACGGCATCCCTTAGTGAACTCAAATGTGGCGTCCTTGGCTAGAAGATCACACAAAGGTCTTGTGATTTTCGAGAAATCTTTGATGAATCTGCGGTAAAAACCAGCATGCCCTAAGAACGATCGAACCTCTTTGACTGTAGTGGGGTACGACAGCCTCTCTACTATGTCTAACTTTGCTTTGTCCACTTCTATGCCTCGGCTAGAGATCACATGACCCAAGACAATTCCCTGTTGTACCATGAAATGGCACTTTTCCCAGTTCAGCACTAAGTTGCTTTCTCTGCACCGTTCCAGTACTCGGGTTAGGAAAACTAAGCACAGTTCGAATGAATGTCCAAATACCGAGAAGTCGTCCATGAATACTTCAATTATATCTTCCACCATATCGGAGAAGATGCTCATCATGCAACGCTGAAAGGTAGCTGGGGCATTGCACAATCCAAACGGCATTCTTCTATATGCAAAAGTGCCATATGGGCATGTGAATGTTGTTTTTTCTTGATCTTCGGGTGCAATAGCAATCTGATTGTATCCTGAGTAGCCATCCAAGAAGTAGTAGTGGGAGTGTCTAGCCAGGCGCTCGAGCATTTGATCAATGAAGGGCAAAGGAAAGTGGTCCTTGCGTGTGGTTATATTTAGCTTTCGATAGTCAATGCACACTCTCCATCCTGTTTGAATCCGTTGAGGTACAAGCTCATCCTGCTCGTTTTTAACCACTATGATCCCACTTTTCTTTGGCACGACCTGGACTGGGCTCACCCACTTGGAGTCACTAATTGGATAGATGATTCCAACGTCCAAAAGCTTTAGGACTTCTTTCTTCACGACCTCCTTCATAGGTGGATGCAATCGCCTCTGCACCTCCCGTGATGGTTTGGAGTCTTCTTCCAGCAGTATCCGATGCATACATTTTGTGGGACTTATGCCTTTGATGTCAGCTATTGTCCATCCAATTGCCGTTTGATTGACCTTAATGACGTGAACCAATGCCTTTTCCTCTTTCGTACTTAGGGTAGATGCAATGATGACTGGAAGGGTTTGATTGTCGCCCAAATATGCATACTTTAAGTGCTCGGGCAAGGACTTCAGCTCGAGTTCAAGAGCCTTTATGATGGACGGCAGGGTTTTCTGACTTGTGAGTGTTAACGCTTCGAAGGGAGGCCTGTGGAATGGGAGGGCTGGCATGATGTCAAGGGCTCGTACCTCTTCGATCACGCTATCTGTAAGTGAATCCACAGTGTGTGGGTTACTAGTAATGGCCTTCTCAAGGTCATCCATCATGTAAGACTGAGCAATTGTCTCCCGTAGCAGTAAGTCCATTGTGTTTAATGGAAAATCTACAATAGGCTCGGCAAGGTACTGGATGGTGTCATGGATGGAGAATGTCCGAAGCTGGTCCAGGACCTTGATGGAGACCTGGCCCTTTCTGACATCGAAGAGGCACTCGGCTGTGGCTAGTAAGGCCCTTCGGAAGATGAGGGGAGGTTCCTCACTTTTGTCAATTATGTCCATTCTTAGTACGTAGAAGTCTGCAGGGATGCATGTATCTCCGATTTGTACCAGTACATCCTCAAGAACCCCCATTAGGTTGGTTACAGAAGCGTTAGCCAATCTGACACATAGGTGCGTGGGTTTGAGTGCGCCTAGGTTGAGTGACCTGTAAATGTGGAATGGCATGATGTTCACTAATGCTCCCGTGTCGCAAAGGCAATGTTCGAATCTTTTTGATTGAATGACACATGGAAGGGATGGCGGCCTAGGATCATTGGCCTTAAGGGGCATGCGCAAAAGGGCAGCCGAGCAGGCCTTAGGGATGTCAATGGTGTCCGTGGAGCTAAAACCACGCTTTTCTGCAACTAAGTCCTTGATTAGCTTTGCAAAGATAGGCATGTGCTTGACAATTTTATGGAAAGGCAGTGTGATCTGAAGCTTCTGCAACATGCTGATGATCTCTTCCTCAAAGTCCTCCCTTTGCTTATTCCTGTTTTGGAACCTGCGAGGAAATGGATAATCAACATTATTAGCTAACTCAAAAGTGACTTTTTTAGAATTGGAATTCTGAGGTTTAGAGTTAGAAGTATTCGAGTGCTGCGACTTGGGCTGAGGAGCAGGTTGCATGCCAGCCATGGCCGAAGTAGGCGCAGTGTCAGGTCCTCCTTGCAGTAGGGCACTTGGTGACTCATTGGACTGGTTCTGCGCCAAAGGTGTTGGTCGTGGCATGTTTTACGGCGTGCCCTGGTCGGTGATCCTTGGCAGAGTAGGTTGAGGCTCGGTTTCAGGTCCTGTGAGGGTGGCATATGTGGGGTCTTGAAGTGGTGTTTCCCTCTCCAGCGAGATGGCATTAGCCGTAGGATTGTGAAATCCTTCCGGATTTACCAGGACTTGACTCGGTAGCTTGCCCTGCTCTCGCTGATTTAGTTGGTTCGCCACCTGTCCCATTTGACGCTCCAAGTTTGCAATTGCATTTTTTATGTCTCCCGTCTGACAATGGTTATCTTGCATGAATTTTATGAATTTAGCATGCTGTTGAGTCAGGATATGGAGGGAGTCCTCAAGAGACTTGCTTCCACCATTCTGATTTGAGGAAGGACCGTGATTGTTCCCCTGAGGGCCTGCGGCTTGTTGCTCAAATCCAGGAGGTGGCAAGGGATTTGCGGCTGCTTGATTGTTGCTCCAACGGAAATTTGGATGATTTTTCCACCCCGGATTGTAAGTGTTGGAATATGGGTCATCCCGGGGTCGAGAATTGCTATTGAACCCTCCAGCAAAGTTGGCATCTTCCACAACCGGGCAGTCTTGGGATTTGTGGCCCTGAATTGAACATACCTCGCAGATGTGAACTTCTTTGGCTTTCTCGCTACACAACTGCTTCACCATTGCCGTGAGCTGAGCAATGGCATCATCTTTGTATTTGGCGGATGCATCACCCGTAGCTCTAGAGGAGGGACCCCTGTAGCTGAACTGTTTTTCCCTTTGAGCAATGTTCTCAAAGGCGGTCCTTGCTTCCTCGGCTGTGCCTTCTAGAATCCCTTGGGATTGAGAGTCCACCATTGTCCGATCGCTAGTCTTCAAGCCTCCATAGAAGTATAGCATAAGATGATGGGCATCAATATGGTGGTGGGGGCACGCCCGTAGCATCTGATTGAACCACTCCCAAAACTCGTAGAAAGACTCCTCCATGTCTTGTCGTGGGTTCATGATCTTGGACTCTAACTCATTTGTCTTTTCCACGAGAAAGTACTGTGTTAAGAATTTGGACGTCAAGTCCCTCCAAGAGTGAATGGAAGCCGGCGCCAGTGAATGAAACCATGTCTTGGCGCGATCCTTGAGACTGAAGTGAAAGAGCCACAGGCGGATTTCAGATTCTGTCATACCAATGATGCGCAGTGTTGAAAAAACCTCAACAAATTCCTTGATATGAAAGTGCGGGTCCTCGCCAGCAAGGCCGTGGAATGTAGGCAGCATGTGAATTGTCCCCGACTTTAATTCGAAGTTTGCCATTGTTGACTCGGGAAAAACAATTGGAAATTGATCCTCCGAGACATGGGGCATGGCAAAATCCTTAAGGCACCGTGGGGCTTGCGGTACTAGGCCACGTTCCAGGCCCTGCTCTTCTCTGTGGTCCGCCATCCTCCTTGGGCTTGGTGGCTGGGAGCCGTGGACTGAAGATGCTTGCGATGATGGTCCACTTGATGACTCGTGCACTGAACCTTGGAATGACATACGCGGGTACCTAACAAAAAGAAAAACTAAGTTACAAATCTAAACTTGAATGGGCACCGTTGAGGACAAGTCCCCGGCAACGGCGCCAAAAACTTGTTGGTAAAATTAAAGAGCAAGAAATATGTAATTCAATTCTAACAGTTATAAAATCCTTGCAAGTGCACAAATCGATAAGAATAGTATAGTAGCACAGCAAGAGTCGATCCCTCTAGGACTTGTATCAACGTTATGACCACTTTAGTTCAGATTTATTAACTTAGTGAAAACACACACACACACACACGCAGGGGGGTTTATGCTGTGAGAACTGAAATTTAAAGACAAGTAAAATAAAATGCAGAAAATAACAATGCAAGAATTAACGGTTGATTGATTATTAACTAAGGCGAATTAAGGCTTACTATCCACTCTAACCAATAATAGCTCTTAACCAGATTTCCTTGACCAAATTACTATGCATTTTCTGAATTAGGTGCCCGTGCCTAGGACCTGGCGTTGGTTCACTAGACACATCTTATTCCCTCTTACTTAGCATGTTCTAAACAGGGCATATGCCTAAAACGTCTATCACCTACCTTTTAAGATGATGCATGAAGTTTAAAGAGAATTTAATGACACCACATTAGCCTAGCAAAGTGACATGCAATCCTAGGTCGTTATGAGTTAAGATTACAAGTAAGAATACTTTCGATGCTCCAAATCACAAGATGATATGACGGTCACTCAAGCAATTACATCTATAATTATATGCAAACAAGGTAGCTAATCTTATACGCATAAATTAAGGTCATTAAGCATAGTAATCCAACTTATTCAGCATGCATAGCAATCATAATCAAGAGCCAGAAATCCAATCAACAACCTAACATGGGCTTCAAGCAGCCCTAATCCTAATGACTACTCACACATAACTGAAATTGAAACAAATATAATTGAATTCATAAGTAAATTGCAATAATGAAAATAAGGGTACAGAAGATATTGTGAAGAACAGGTGCAGCAGAAGACACGGCAGAGCCTTCTTTTCCAAGCTCCACATCCAACACACTCGACTTCGGGAAGAACCAAGCTTTAACGTAAAACTCTAAAAAACCAAAATACTATCTGCGGCTAAGGTGTCTCTGTATCTCCCAAAAACGCCTCTAGCTAATTATCTCCCTCTTTTTGCCTGATTCTCCTCCTCCAAAACACTGAACAAAGGCTCCCTTTTATAGACAAAGGGAAAACCTTGTCCTATAAGGATTGGTAAAACCATATTCTATAAGGAATGGTAAAACATGTCCTATAAGGATAGGGAAAGTTATTGTACTTTTAATTAATTTCAAAGTCCTTAAATCTATTAGAACCAATCAGAGCATGGCTGGGAGTGTGAATGCAAGCTGGCAAGTGGGAACGCAAGCTGGCCAAACTTGGATTTTGGACTGTCTTCGTAATCAGGATCTGGGACTGCGCTTTTGAAGCAAATCATGAGTACATTAGAAGCGCATCTTCATTCAGGCTTGGTGAAAATATTGTAAGGCTTAGCGCAGATGGATAACCTTTGATCCACCGCTGGCGGAACAGAGACCCCGGCTTAGGCGCACATCTGGGCTCGGATGGGAGTTCTTGGGACATGTCCTCGACCTGCCTTGGCGCGACCTTGGCACTTCTAGGACTTGACCTTGCTGTCATGAAACACAGGTTTGAGACCCGGAGGGCCTGATATGAGGTACTTGGCCAGTGTCCCAAAATAGGCGCACTGGCGCACTGGCGCACTCAGGACTCCGTTCAGGACCTGATATTGAAATGAGGATATCTCCTTCATCTGGACTCCGATTTGAGTCATTCTTTTTGCTTTCTTTCCAGATTTTACCTATCTTTCTAACTCTGCACAAGTCTCACAAGATTGATCATTTTCTACTATTGATGGCACAAAATCATTCAAAAGACATGTAAGAGAGGCATATAAAGACATCAAAATGATGCATAAATAACGACTGATCAGTCCACTCACAGATAGTCGGGGTTAAAGTCATCCGACGGTGCAAGGTCAACGTAAGCTCCAAATTGCTGGTTCCCTAACCAAAATCACGTACAAAGTTTACACACAGGTCCAAATTAGAAATTAAACTAAGGAAAACTCCTTTTGCTTTGCTTAAAACGACTCCAAACGGACTATAAATGGGTACAAAAGGTCCAAAATGTCACAAAATTGGGCTCACACTCCGAAAAACAGCCCCACACGCTGGCACACACTAGCTCACCCTAGCATGCATGGCCACGCGCTGGTACGCACTAGTACGTGTCGCCATGGTTAGTTTCGAGGTAGTTTTCCGTTGGAATTTCAACTCGTGTTTCGATTTCGATCAAAATTATACTAAATGGTTCAAAAACCTACTAGGACCTTAAAAGCCTACCTCCCGAAGTTCCAATGCCGTGAAGCTCCCTGAATAACACCGAAAAATGTCAAATCTCGGCGTAGCTCTGTTCTCGTTCAAAACTTTTCCAAAACACACATGCAATAGGTCAATCTTGAACTAATCAAACTAAGGAATTCAATGGTATGAAAATTGTTGTGCGATTTTACCTATACAAATCGGATGGTCGTCAGAAAGTTTCAGTGCCACCGTTGGTTTTCTCTTCGATTCTCACGCCACAGCGGGCGTCGACGGTGGAGGTTAGCTGGGTTGGATTTGTCTCGTCAAGGCGCATTCATAGGTGGTGACGGCGAGGTTTGGGTCGCCGGGATTCGTGGTTGTTGTTGGTGGCCAGCTGTCTTCGGGGAGAGAGAATGAGGAAGGAGTGAGGAAGAAAAGTTCAATGTTAAACCAAATTTTGAATTTTTACTCTAAAGAAGGAATAACATGGGCAATTTGGTAATTTCACATTACCATATACAATTTTTGCGGAACGGAATGTAATACATTGTTAAAAATTTATCTTGATGATCAAAATTTATGTATAAATTGCCTTGAAAAAATAAACATTTAATTCTACGTTTAAATTCTATTGCAATTTTATGCAAAAAAACAAAACATTTCACCAATTCTTGAAATTATCTTCAGTCAATTTCATTTCAATAATCAGTGGTGTATCAAACGAGGCCGTACTACACTCTTAACAAAATAAAAATAAAAAATCGAGATAGATGGGGTCAAAAATTTATTACTAACCAAGAAAATTGCAAGAGGTTATGTTTCATTACTCATAAATCTATTTATTATGTAAAAAATTTATTCTTCATATGACAAAAACAAATTTGAGAGACCAACATGCACCTTATTTTATTTATTCGAAAAGACGTATATACATTATTTTAGTGTGAAAGTTAAATTGTATTATTATTGTATTACCATAATTTAAAGCCTTAAAAAAAAAAAAAGTATTTCACCGGTTTTCTACTAATCTTCTACTTTCTTCTCGCTTGTTTAGTAAATTTTTTTCCCTCGTTGTTATAACTCTCACTATTTATTTAATATTTTGTTAAACATATCACATTGAAAAAAATAAATAAACAATCATTTTTTGAGAAGTAGTAACAATTTTCAGATAAATAACACCAATACTAGTCTAATAGTATTTTAATATTAGTCTAGTAGTATTTTTTTTCTTATTATGTAGAAGAAAATTAGATCATAAGAGGTCTTTTATTTAGATAAAGGCTTATTACTCAAAATGCTCCCCGAACTAGATTTCGAGTCTCAATTTGCTCCCCGAACGCGAAATCATAACAATGTAATCCCTGAACCCCCCTTCTATCAATTTCGTTGCACCAAAAGTTATACTCCGTTACTAACGGCAGTTAGAAGAGGGGTAATTTGTCAAAAAAGTAAAACAATTACCCTAAAAGAAAAAAATTATTCCCCAACCCTCCACAACCTTCCCAATTCTCGCCTTCAACCAAATTACCCAACCCACCACCTCTTCACTTTCGATTCCTACTCCATTTTCAGCAGAGGCCTTGGTGGCGAAGATAGGCTTCTTGGGTCTAAGAGAGAGATAAAATTTGTGGGTGAATTTGAGTTTCAAGTATGATGAAGAAGGAGAGAAAATTGGGATATGGGTTGGAGAAAACAAGGCCATGGAAATGGACATTGTTTGATTGATTGTAGGAGAACGATGTTGTCAATCAGAACATGGTAGGTTTGCCTTTGCTTGGGCTATCCTCACCCCTAGGCCACTCTTTCTGCTATGTCCGCTCCTCAGCTCGCTTCCTCTCTCCAACTCAGTCTGATCACTTCATTTCCCCTTCCAACTCCCTCCGCTTCTCGCCCCCTCATGAACCTGGATCTAGAACCCGACCCGGATTTCCAGAAACCGGCTTCAAAGCTATCTCTGGGGCTTCTGTGAGTGCCAATAGCTCAACTCCCATAACTGTCCTCCAGCTTGACAATATTTACGACGATGCCACTGAGAGTGTTCTTGGTGGCTGCGGTGGTGGTGTCCGGGGAAGCATAGTCAATGGTTTCGAGAGTACTTCCTCCTTTAGTGCCTTGCATCTTCAGCCCGTGCCACGTGGCGGCGAGCGCGGTCCCTCTGGCCCAATGGAGCGGGCCGGCTTCTTCCTCTCCGGTCCAATAGAGCGCAGCGCCCTCTCTGGTCCGCTGGACCCCAACCTGAATCCTCCTGGACTGGATGACCGAGTTCACTTCTCGGCGCCACTGGGTGGTCTTTACATGAAAAGAGGCGAAAGAAGGGCATTTCGGGGATTTGAAAGGCGTTGTATCGGAGCTTCTCAGAGAAGCAGCAGGGATTCTGGGTTGTTCCGGTGCTCAATTTCGTGGGTCGGAAGGAGGGCCCACAGCTGAGCGGTGAGGAGCTTGAGCCGAAGACCAAGACCAATGTCCAGTGGGCTCTTGGCAAAGCCGAGGAAAATTTATTTTCCTTACATTGGCAGAGAATGGAGACGAAGCGAGAGATGAAAATGATGGTGGTGCTGGGTTTGTGAGAAGAGGATGACAATGAGATTGAAGGTGAAGAGGTGGTGGGTTGGGTAATTTGGTTGAAGGCGAGAATTGGGAAGGTTGTGGAGGGTTGGGGTGGATTGGGGAATAATTTTTTTCTTTTAGGGTAATTGTTTTAATTTTTTGACAAAATACCCCTCTTCTAACTGTCGTTAGTAACGGAGTATAACTTTTGGTGCAACGAAGCTGACAGAAGGGGGGTTCAGGGATTACATTGTTACGATTTCGCGTTCGGGGAGCAAATTGAGACTGGAAGTCCAGTTCGGGGAGCATTTTGAGTAATAAGCCTTAGATAAATGTTCGGACTGGTCTAAACCCAAAGCGAACAAGATCATCATTTTAAATTAAGGATTATATATGTACAAAAAGCCCCAAAAAAACTTCATTTTGCTGTGCCTCATTTTTAGCGCACTTATATATTTATACATTCAAAAACCTCAAAATAAAAGAAAGAAATTGAAAGCCCACTATGTATGTAAAAGGCTTCATGTAAAACATAATTTGTTTACATATTCAAGCGTTTTTAGTAAATTCACCAATCTTACCGTTTCTCAATCTGGGTATGTTTTTTTATTTTATTTACATTCTATTTACACTCAACTATGTCACAAAAGGATTATTAGTCTATTAAAAAAATTATGTTTTTTTTATACAAGGATATTGGGAAGAGGCATTATACATATTGGGTATCAATATTGCCCTTTACGAGAGTTGAACTTAAGACCTCCCATTGTGTGTTGGAGTAGATTGAATACCAATAGACCACTAAGTGGCAAAAAATTATCAATTTTTTTTTTATACAATGGTATGGGGGGAAGATGATTACATACATTATATAGAATGGGTACCCAAGATATGCTACAGAATTTGTGGAGAGGAATATACTAGACCTAGTACTAAGTGGCTGCAAAAAAAATACTATTAGAAAAGAATAATTTTAATATTATTTTTCGCCTTAGACCTCATTTCACATTGGGTTGGCCCTGATAACGATAAGTATGCTTTTTAGCTGAAACACTTAAGGAAACCAGTGTTTTGATTGATTTTGAAATAAATTAATGTTCGAAGGAGTATCAAAAAACAACAAAATAAAACTAATCATAATACGTGATAAAAATTTATATTGTGATCATTGGTCATAAGCAATTGTGGTACGATCTATCTTGAGTACCCTAAAGTATGAAATAAGTATCGAAACTCAAATTCTATATTGGAAGTATATGTGATATTGGCATGTTAATGAAAAGATAGAAGGCACTAATTAAAATAAGAGATACAAACTTAATTTTTTTTTTTAACATTATTGTAACGCAGACTTATGAGGGGCCTGACACACCTCTGTTTCCATTGAGGCCCTACCCTGTATGTAATGGTTGATTTCGTATTCTATTATTTTGAAGGACGAGATTGATACTCAAAGTATATAATCTCCCTCCCGTAATATAATGGTTTAAAAGAAATTATTAATCAAACATTCTTTAAATGAAAAATTGGATAACATTTAAGGGAATGTTCGATAATAATTTCGTTTTTAGGTTTCAGTTTTACTTTTTTTTATGCTTGATATATAATGAGAGTTACTACTTTCAGTGATATTTGTGGGTCTCCGTTGACTGGTGACTTGGGCTGGTACTTGGGTGTTCCTCTTATTCATAAGAGAGTTACTAAAGCCTCTTACTAGCATATGGTTGAGAAGGTTAAGAACTAACTAGCGGCTTGGAAAGGGAAACTGCTAAACATGGCCGGTAGAACCACCCTTATTCATGTCGCTACTGTCGCCATACCTATTTATACTATGCAGATAGTTAAGCTCCCGGTGATTATTTGCTCTGAATTGGATAAACTCCAACGTAATTTTCTTTGGGGGAGCACTGAGGAGACTAAGAAGGTTCACCTTATTGGATGGGAGAAGGTAGTGCGGCCAAAAAGCTTTGGTGGCCTGGGTATTAAGTAAACAGATGCGATGAATCGGGCGCTTCTTGCCAAAGTTGACAGGACCCTTTCCGAATTCCACCTCGAAATCTATGAAAGGCCCTGCTCCCATTTGACAGCCTTAACAACCGGGTTAAAACCTGAAATACACTTATTGCCTCGGAAACATCAAATGAAAAATTTACCGAGAACCCAATTGAACCTCCCTTGTACTTGATTGACCTTCACCCACCTATCAGACGAATGATAGACCAGTAGTTCACAAACTACCCATGCGGACTTCCTTAGCAAGCAAAATAAAATAGCTAACATGTCACCCTCGTGTGAACCATCAACAACTCGTCAATCCGGGTCACCTCCCACACCACCCACTGACCCTGATGACGAAGGTACCCTTGCCACATCTCAGGCATTAGTCACACTTCGTGACCGTAATCATCAAACATATACCGAAAGGTTCTTTGGCTATCGTATCGTCGATTTAGTTATCATACCATAGCTATTCTCTTATTATGCTAATGTGGTCACCCTTTTGTTTCCCTGAACCATTATAGAAGTCCATACAAGCCTCAATGAATTGATCCAATTCAATGTTCAAGACTTGGTTGAATTGAGACTCGCTGACTTTACCTCGAGCCATAACCCGATATCCCGGCTCTTCCCGAGCAATAGTTCAATATTCTGGCTCCTTCCGAGCCTCAATCTAATCCTCCCTAGCATACCTCACATCTTCCCAAGCGTATGAGGGAATCCTCCCTGACATACCCCACATCATAACCTCTTGAGAGTATGATGGAATCCTTCATAACATACCTCGTATCATACATCAGGGTCAAAACCCAAACCACAATCCCAGTCCGAAACCCTAAAATATAATAAATCACTCTTCATTCGAGATATGCATAATGACAAGATATTCAATAAATCCATTTAAACCTTAAGCTTAGTTTCCGAGCCTCAAAAGGATGCTAATACATTCCTAATAATATCTCTCAATTCCCACCACTCACAATCCGTGGTATGACATAATACCTAGAAATACGCATGCCTTGTAATCCCGGAAACCCCCGTTCGTTCACAGTACATCCAAAGTGCCAACTTAAGCAAGCCCTAGTCCTACGGAACCCTTTGACATATGAATAACCAAGCTCCCTTGACCACCCCCCTCCCCCCTAGAGCCAAAACCCACCCCCGTGGTCATCCATTACCGCTGAGATTACTCAAACGGGCTCTAAACAGACTCCAATTGCCTCAAAACCCCCAAAAATTGATCCAAAATGCTCTGAAACCCTAGACACGCGTCGCCGTGGGCCGAAATAAGACTCCACGCCCCGGAAGAAGGCTGGCGGCCACCCCACGCCCCCCCACTCGCACGCCACGCATTTGCACAGTAACGGTAGAATATTCCATCACTCTGACGGAATATTTTATCGAACCTGACAGAATTGAAATATTCCGTCCAACCTAACGGCGTTAAGGTTTCGTTGGGACACCGTTAACCTTTAAAGGAATATGCTGACGCCGTCAGCATATTCTGTCAAACTCTTACGGCATTAGTTGACATAACCATTGATTGACAGCTGACTGTGCTGCTGACGAGACTGCCACGTGGCTTCCAGGTGGTGCCACGTGTCAATTACTGACTAGACTGCCACGTCAGCCCTGCATCGAACCAGCTCACCGAAAAAGACGACATGACCATTGCGGTCGCCGTCGCTACAGTGGCCGGATTCTGGAAAATCTCACCGGAAATGGCTATTTCCGGCGATATTCGAACTCGTCCATTTCTTCAACAATTTTCACGATCTACGTACCTAAATTCATCTACTCACCTCTAGGATTCCAATTATGAGCTCAAAAATGGGAAAACTTACCTCCCTTGGCTGGAAATCCAACGAGAAGGCTCGGTCCACTTTCGTCCCTTTGATTCCTTGCATCTGGGGGTGTTGTAGTCTCGAGATCACAATCATCAGGCTCGTGGAGATGGGGGAAGTTGATCCACGACCTCGAATTTTCTCAAAACGACCTCAACGGGATCACCCCATTTGGGGGTTTTTGTGCGTTCCTGGGAAAAGGAGAGAGAGGTGGTTCGCGGAGACTCTCGGAAAGATCTGGAGAAGGGAAGAAATAATCTTCCCAAAATATCTACGCTCCCAAAATTACCAAAATGCCCCTCAAACTTCTAGACCAAGAACTCTCTCATATGGACTCCGATTCCCGTGTGCCGCTTGTCTCCATACTCGTATGCTCGATACCTACGCAACGGTTCAAGAAAAACTTCCAAACGTCGACCTTTCCCTAATTACATTCTTAAATTACTTTAATTTCTGGTCTGAGTCGTTACAAATGTTGGGTGGCGTATGATTCAGAATCCCACCAGCCTCTAGGCTAAAGTGCTGACAGATAAATACCTGCATGGGGAGGTGCATAATCTCTTAAGTGAGGAGCCCCTGCCTGTGGTTGCCCCCTCTTCTACTTGGAGAGCTATTAAATGTGGCATACCTATTTTGGATGATGGGATCCGTATTTGTGGATCTGGAGAAACAAAAGAATTTTTTATCCTCAATTCATTTTTCCCTCCAATCCTAACCAGGTCATTATGCGTGCTGCGATGGAGTGGTCTGAGGCTAGCTGTAAGGACCCTTCCCGAATTTTCCCTCGAAACCCGGAAAGAACCCTTATCCCGTCTGACAGCTCTTTACTTCAAAATTTAAACACCAGAAATACCCTTTGTTCTGGAATAATTTTTATTAAACCTTACAGAGTTCCCGACAGAACCTCTGTACTTACTGACCACTCATACCTGTCAGACGCAGGATAATATACTGGTCAAAACCAAAACCTCGGAATAGTGGAAAACATATATCCAGTAATCATTTCTAAATTCCAGGAAATCATTGCAACAATACATAACAATATGTAAACAAAGATACATTGATGCATGCATTACAGTTTATAAACAATAGTCCACTAATATACATCAACCAACCCTTAATTCATGGACGCTCTAGCCCAAGCAACACATGCACAATAATGTCCCAACTACCTGGACTTCCCGAACTCAAAACCCGCTAATACGGTCAACTATTACCGCTGGGATTGCCCAAAACAACCTCTAAACAACGTCCGATCAACCCCAAACCTGTACCAACAGATTCGGAACGTCGAAAACTAGTTACCACGCGGCGCCGTGACCTCAGTCTCGGCTCCACGCGCCGCCACGCGCCGCCGGAAGGTCGGCACACGCGTCCACGCGCCGGTCACGCACTACTACAGTGTTCACGTGCCTGAACCGGTCCAACCCGGTTCGGCTCAACCTGACCCGGTCCAACTCGACACGACCGGTTCACTCAACCCGACCGGTTCAACTCGACCCGACCGGTTCAACTCGACCCGACCGGTCACCGGTGACTCGCCGGAGAAGACGACCGGACTGCCGTCACCGTCGCCGGAGGCTGGCCGGAGAAGATGACCGGACCGCCACCTCTGCCGCCGTCTGGTTCGCCAGAATCCGCCATTTCCGACCGAAATTCCAAGCTTTACAACTTCCTCAAAACTCAACCGTTTTACACAAATTTTATGTCTAAATCTATCTACTCAAACCCATGAATCCAAATATAACCTCAAAACATCAAACACGTACCTGTATAAGCCGGAAAATCGATCCAAAGATCCGAAACTTCCTTTACTCTGCTCGGCTTCCACCGTGGTCCTCTCCTTCGATGATTGGTACGGTTGTGATCGTGGGAAAGAGTAGAATACGATTAGTTGATCCAAATGGGAAGTTAAAGCCTTGAATCCGACGTTGACTTTATGGTTTTTCTCTTGGTTTTTCGCACGGTTTCGGGTTCAATGTATTGGGTGTGTTTGTGTTATGTTTGATACAGAGAGAATGTGTGAAATGATAAGGAGATGTAGCTGAAATGAAGATGAAATGAGTTGTACAATAATTGAGGTTAAAATATCTCCCCTCCATGGAAAATTACCAAAATGCCCTTACACATCTAGACCCACAACTTCCGTATACGAACTCCGTTTCCTGCGTGCCGCCTGTCTACGAACTCGTGAGTTCGAGACCTACGCAACGGTACCTGAAACACCACCAAAAGTGTCTCGAAATAAAACTTGATTTCCAAGCCCTTTACCGACCAAGGGTAAAATCGTCATTTAATAAAAATAATTGCATAAAATCAATAATTAAAATTTCCGGGTTGTTACAATCTACCCTCCTTAAGAAATTTCGTCCCCGAAATTCATTCCTAACCATGAAATAAATGAGGATACTGTGCCCGCATTAGTTCCTCGGTTTCCCACGTGGCCTGCTCCACGTTATAATTCCTCCACAACACTTTAACTAGAGGAAAAGTCTTTCTGCGAAGTACCTTTTCCTTCAAATACAGAATTTGCACCGTCACTTTATTTAACTGCCGGTAGTCGATACACAATATCAGACCACCATCCTTTTTCCTCACAATTAATACCGGCGCACCCCATGGTGAAACACTTGGGCGAATAAATCCCATATTCACCAAGTCCTGCAATTGAGTCTTTAACTCTCGCAATTCTGCCGGTGCCATCCTGTACGGTTCCTATGAGATAGGTTGAGTACCTAGCAAAAGCTCGATTGTGAACTCAATCTCACGGTGTGGTGGTAATCCTGGAAGATCATCTGGAAACACATCAGAGAACTCACTCACCACAGGAATATCCTCCACTCTCATCGAAGTATTCCGAGCATCTATCACATGAGCCAAGTCACCCTCACAACCTTTTCTCAACAATCTCTCAGCTGTTAACGCTGATATCACTCCATAGGGTAATACCCTACGATCTCCCCGAAATGTAAGTTCAGGTAATCCTGGACTCCGAAAAACTACTGTCTTGTCGTAACAGTCTATGGAGGCATGGTGCATGGACAACCAATCCATCCCCAGAATCACATCAAACTCAAAGATATCTAAGGGGATTAAATCTACCTCCAAACCATGGCCTTCAACCATCACCGGACAACTGCGAATCACTAGGTTTGCCACTAACATATCTCCGGTAGGAGTACTAATACCCATGTCCCAACCAATTGGAGACAATTCTCTATCCGCAAACAATGCAAAACCCCGAGAAATAAAAGAATGAGTTGCTCCCGGATCTAATAAAACACAAGCATTGCGGTTAAAAATAGATAACGTACCAGTGACCACATCCGGTGCTACTCGAGCTTCCTGTTGCGTCATGACAAACACTCGAGCTGGTGTACCAGAAGATCGACCACGATCCCCATACCTGCCTCTAGCACTGCTGGTCCCACTAGCTCTACCAGCCCCACCGAAATAGGTCTGCCTCTCAGCTGCAGTATCATACATCTGTCCTGCACTCGGGCTAGGATCAGTCGCACCACGACAAAAGGAACTACTGCCCGGACGTCGTTGTGGACAGAATCTCTTGATGTGACCAGTCTCCCCACAGAAATAACAAATGGAATCACTGAAGCCACTAGATCTGCCACCCCGTCTCCTGTTGAACTGCACTGAGGCACCCCGAGACTGTGCAAAAGATTGTCGTGTCTGACCAGCTCCGCCACTGCCTGTACTAGATCTCCCAGAAGATCCAGAACTATGACTGCCTCTTTTTGATGGTCCCTGACTAGAGGTTCCGGCAGTCCAGTGATCTCGCCGTCTCCTGTACCCACTGTACTGCTGTGGCATTGGGAAACCCAAACTCAACTCTACTCGAGCTGCAGCATCAGCCAAAGTCCTCAACGAAGTGTGGTCCATAGACATAACTGCTGACCGAATCTCACTCCGCAGTCCACTCTCAAATCTGTGGCACTTGTCTGACTCGGTCGCTACCAACGTCGGTGCAAAGCGACTCAGCGCTATGAATCTCTGTTCATACTGGGCCACCGTCATGTCTCCTTGCTGTAAATGCAAGAACTCGGCCTCCTTAACGTTCCGGTGTGAGCGAGGGTAAAACTGCTTCAAGAAGCGTTCCCGGAAAGTCTGCCAAGTAAGCGTATGGACATTCCAGCCTAACACCTCCAATGAGTGCCACCAGTGGTAAGCAGAACCACCTAGTATAAATGTGGCCAGTAGAACTCTCTCTTCTAGAGGACACCTCATAATCAAGAACACCCGCTCCATGCGAGTAATCCACTCCTCAGCCTCATCTGGGCTAGAGTCACCCATGAATATCGTTGCCCCTAGTCTCTGGGCTCTCTCGATATCAGAGACTTCATGAGAAGTTTTATCCTGGAGTACAGAAGCTAAAGTCTGACCCAGCTGTTCCAGTGTCTGCCTCAAATCAGGCTCCACTGCAGGTTCATGGTCATCTCCACCATTCCCCGACCGTTGACGAAACTCACGTCTCGGAGGCATCTTGTTAACCGAAATCCATAAATAATTTGCACACAAGTGTGCAGTCTGCAGGAAATTAACCTAGAGCTTTGATACCACTTGTAAGGACCCTTCCCGAATTTTCCCTCGAAACCCGGAAAGAACCCTTATCCCGTCTGACAGCTCTTTACTTCAAAATTTAAACACCAGAAATACCTTTTGTTCTGGAATAATTTTTATTAAACCTTACAGAGTTCCCGACAGAACCTCTGTACTTACTGACCACTCATACCTGTCAGACGCAGGATAATATACTGGTCAAAACCAAAACCTCGGAATAGTGGAAAACATATATCCAGTAATCATTTCTAAATTCCAGGAAATCATTGCAACAATACATAACAATATGTAAACAAAGATACATTGATGCATGCATTACAGTTTATAAACAATAGTCCACTAATATACATCAACCAACCCTTAATTCATGGACGCTCTAGCCCAAGCAACACATGCACAATAATGTCCCAACTACCTGGACTTCCCGAACTCAAAACCCGCTAATACGGTCAACTATTACCGCTGGGATTGCCCAAAACAACCTCTAAACAACGTCCGATCAACCTCAAACCTGTACCAACAGATTCGGAACGTCGAAAACTAGTTACCACGCACCGCCGTGACCTCAGTCTCGGCTCCACGCGCCGCCACGCGCCGCCGGAAGGTCGGCACACGCGTCCACGCGCCGGTCACGCGCTGCTACATTGTTCACGCGCCTGAACCGGTCCAACCCGATTCGGCTCAACCTGACCCAGTCCAACTCGACCCGACCGGTTCACTCAACCCAACCGGTTCAACTCGACCCGACCGGTCACCGGTGACTCGCCGGAGAAGACGACTGGACTGCCGTCACCGTCGCCGGAGGCTGGCCGGAGAAGATGACCGGACCGCCACCTCCGCTGCCGTCTGGTTCGCCGGAATCCGCCATTTCCGACCGAAATTCCAAGCTTTACAAGTTCCTCAAAACTCAACCGTTTTACACAAATTTTACGTCTAAATCTATCTACTCAAACCCAGGAATCCAAATATAACCTCAAAACATCAAACACGTACCTGTATAAGCCGGAAAATCGATCCAAAGATCCGAAACTTCCTTTACTCGGCTCGACTTCCACCGTGGTCCTCTCCTTCGATGGTTGGTACGGTTGTGATCGTGGGAAAGAGTAGAATACGATTAGTTGATCCAAATGGGAAGTTAAAGCCTTGAATCCGACGTTGACATTATGGTTTTTCTCTTGGTTTTTCGCACGGTTTCGGGTTCAATGTATTGGGTGTGTTTGTGTTATGTTTGATACAGAGAGAATGTGTGAAATGATAAGGAGATGTAGCTGAAATGAAGATGAAATGAGTTGTACAATAATTGAGGTTAAAATATCTCCCCTCCATGGCAAATTACCAAAATGCCCTTACACATCTAGACCCACAACTTCCGTATACGAACTCTGTTTCCTGCGTGCCGCCTGTCTACGAACTCGTGAGTTCGAGACCTACGCAACGGTACCCGAAACACCACCAAAAGTGTCTCGAAATAAAACTTGATTTCCAAGCCCTTTACCGACCAAGGGTAAAATCGTCATTTAATAAAAATAATTGCATAAAATCAATAATTAAAATTTCCGGGTTGTTACACTAGCCAACATCTTTCCACCAAGTCCTTGCTGTAGTGGGTGGACCTGCATTGGGTACGGCCTCCTGCTGGGACTGTGAAGTTCAATTCCGATGGCAGTAGTAGTTCAAGGGACTCAGGGCGCATCGCCGATGGGGGTCTGCTCCGTAACAGTGAAGGAATTTGATTCGTGGGTTCTATGTGCAGTTGGGTCTGGGGTAGGTCCTTGATGCTGAATTATGGGGTATCTTCTTTGGGCTACAAATGGCGTGGGATGTTGGAGAGAGAATAATGGTTTTAGAGTCGGATTCCGCGACTGCTATTTGTTTGCTAGGGTCACTGGCTTCTGATCTCCATCCTTTGGCTTCTT
The DNA here is from genome assembly GCA_037349345.1 of Oemleria cerasiformis. Classification (NCBI taxonomy): domain Eukaryota; kingdom Viridiplantae; phylum Streptophyta; class Magnoliopsida; order Rosales; family Rosaceae; genus Oemleria; species Oemleria cerasiformis. Next base: position 223,019 of record JAZGTL010000021.1, read on the forward strand.
TGATTTCTAGTTGCAGAGCCTTGATTAATCAAGATTGGCATTGTGAGGTCAAACACATCTATAGGGAATGTAGTGCGGTGGCAGACAGGATTGCTAATTTGGGTGTTGACGGGGCTACTGGTTTGTTATGGTTGGAGGCTCCTCCCGTTTCTGCTCTGCTAGCTCTTTTGGATGATGATGCTGGGGTTTGCTTCCTCAGGGCGGTTGTTTAGGTCTTGTTTCTTCTCCTTCCTTTGTTACCAAAAAAAAAAGAATGATGGAGAAAGAATATAGTGGAAGAGATGGAGAAAAAAATGTAGACAAAATGAAGGACAAAATGGAAAAAAAAATGAAAATAAATTTTTTGTGGGCTTCATTTTTTGTTTTTTATTTTTCTTCTTTATTTCTTGCTCTCTCTCTCTCAATATCACTTTTTTGTTAATTTTTTTTAGAATAATACTTGCATCTTACCTTAATAGTATTTCCTCATATTAACCTTTCGATTTATCGTATTATTTTTGTATATATACTATAATCGGAGCCGCTCATTCTCTAAATCATCATTTCGAGATCATTCCATAAAAAAAAATTAATAAAATTTGAGGTCGTTTAGTCACTCATATGTATAAAATAAATCAACGATTTTGATAACAATTAAGATCTACAGAGAGAACCATCCATTTCGGTAATACATATAAATGACCAAATGATCTTCAATTTTGTTGATTTTGTTTTGCGTAAATAATCTTGAAATGATGATTTAACAATTGAACGATTTTAATTGTATGTACATATAACGACAATTAGATAAAATAAAAAAGTTGTACGAGAAATAACTAACAAGGTGAATGTAAATATTATTCATTTTTTTTAAACCTAATTACATTTCCTACATGTCTCTTTCACAATAAGTAAAAGTAGAAAAATAAAATAAAATGATTAATAAATCACCCTAAATAAAGATGAGATATAAAAAGACCATATATCATATATCATAATGTCAAAACTGAAAACGCGTAAACTTGAAGGAAAAAAATCCGGGAAATATTCTTTACCATAATGGTTATATGGATGATCTGTATTGCTTTACAAATGTGGTTAAAAAAACAGACCTCAAAATTACAAAGTTTTTTAAATTGTGGTGTGGGCCCGAATATATATATTTAAAAAAAAAATTGTCACAATTAAGCGAGAGGTTTTTCCTCAGAGGTTTTACCTCCGATTAAAATAATAAATAATTGTTTGTTGTGTATGCGCCGCCCTCTTCTCCTCTCTCTCTCTCTTAGCTCTTTAAGCCCGAAAGGGCACCAACTGTCTCAGTCACACTCTTGAAAGCGTTTTTGCTCCCAAAATCTTCAGTTTCCCAGTATTCCTTTACACATTTACACATATCTCTTTATGAGAATACTGAGATGATGAACCAGTCTCACTCTTCACACTCTCCTTCTTCCAGTAGTACTCTACACTCTCTCTAGCCCTTCTCTCTGCCCACTGATCACAACCCATTACACCAACCACGCGTCTTTCTCGGGTCGGGCGAAATCTGAGTCAGGAAAAAAAGTACCAGAGTCCCGAAGGCTGCATTCAACAAGATAGATGGAGAAGAAGCAAGGTTTCTTCTCTGCTTTGAAAGACGAGGTGGTTCGTGGACTCAGCCCAGGGCGGTCGCGGGCTAGCAGCCTTGCCCGCTCCGGGTCGCCGATGTCGGGTCTGCTCCGGAGGAAGAAGCAGACCCATCAGAGCCGCGGCCATAGTGGACAGCTGGTGGCGCAGCCGGAGCCTCTGATTGGAAGATCCGGGAGCCTGAGGCCCGTGATGGAGGGTCCGGATCCGGACGGAGGGGAACTCGACGAGTCGAAGCGGGTCGGGTCGGGCTTGGGACAGTGGATGCGTGGGCAACTTTCGCGGACTCCCTCGGTGAGCTCGGTAGCGCACAGCAATAGCAAGAGGTCTGATCTGAGACTGTTGCTTGGAGTCATGGGGGCTCCTCTCGCCCCCCTCCACGTCTGCACCTCCGACCCTCTGCCTCATCTCAGCATCAAGGACACTCCCATCGTTAGTCTCTCTCTTCGCCAATCTTATATTGGGGCTTTGGGCCAAATTTTTATTTATTTTTTACTTTTTCTTAATCTCCGAGGGTTAACTTTGGAATAACAACAACAACAACAAAAACGAGTGGGTTGGGTTCGATTTTGCGAAAAGAATTGCTTTCATGCATTTTGTTTCTTTTTATGCTGCTGTGGTGGTAGTATTTCGAATTTATAATTTTTGACCGTGACAAGATTATAAGAATTGGGTTTGGACTATGGAGTTATTTTTTTAAAAAAAATATTGGATTTGGTTTTGTTCCTTTTTCTTCTTTAAAAGTTTGGGTTCGTGGAGATGGGGATGAATATATGAATTGATGCTTACGATATATGGCAGATTAGATTTGCACTAATAGAATATTTTCCATGTTTTGCGTAAATTTGAAGAACATTGGATGGCTACATCCGGCTTCATTGCTTTTTTTTTTTAAATATCTTTTATTTGAGAATTGTTTTCTCCTACTTCTTCAATTGGGACGTAGACGTTCGTAATTATTGTTGATTATTGTGGAATTGTAGGTTTTTTTTTGTTTGGCAACTGAGAAAGTAAGTGAGAAAATCAGAGTAGGGGCTGAAAGCCAAGTGAATCTTAATCAGCTGCCAAAACTTATTTTTTTAAATCTTGCCTATTTTCTCACATTTTCTCACCAAACATTCAGATCATGACAGCTAGTAATTTCTTGTAGTAGTTTTTTATTTTTAGATTGCACTTCAGATTGGGAATTGTTTGCAAAAAATTACTCTAAATGTTATGTGTGAATTGTGGACGTTGGATTGGTCTAAATGAGTTGTATCTTTGCAGGAAACTTCGTCGGCCCAGTACATATTGCAGCAGTACACAGCGGCTTCTGGTGGGCAGAAGCGGCAGAACTCGATAAAAAATGCTTATGCAATGGGAAAGGTTAGGATGGTAGCTTCTGAGTTTGAAACTGCCACGAAGGTGATGAAGACCAGAAATGCTTCTAGGTGTGCTGAATCAGGTGGGTTTGTTCTCTGGCAGATGAATCCGGATATGTGGTATGTGGAGCTTGCGGTTGGGGGCAACAAGGTTCATGCTGGCTGCAACGGAAAGCTTGTATGGAGGCATACACCGTGGCTTGGTGCCCATACTGCCAAAGGACCTGTGAGACCTTTGCGTCGCGCACTTCAGGTGAAGCCTTGTGTGCTAATTTGTGTTTTTCTTCTGTTGGCTGTGACAGTAGTCCTTTGGCTTATTCAAAAATCTCTTTTACATTTTGTTGGTTCAGGGTTTAGATCCAAGATCTACGGCTAGTTTGTTTACTGATGCAAGATGTATTGGAGAGAGGAAGATCAACGGTGAGGATTGCTTCATCCTGAAGCTTTGTGCTGATCCTGAGACTCTGAAGGCTAGGAGTGAAGGCCCTGCGGAGATCATTAGGCATGTGTTGTTTGGTTACTTCAGCCAGAAGACGGGGCTTCTTGTTCATATGGAGGATTCCCATTTGACTCGCATCCAATCGAATGGTGGTGATGCTGTTTACTGGGAAACCACAATCAATTCGTTCCTTGATGATTACAAGCCTGTTGAAGGAATCATGATTGCACACTCGGGGCGTTCAGTGGTGACCCTTTTCCGGTTTGGTGAAATGGCAATGAGCCATACGAAAACAAAGATGGAAGAAGCTTGGACAATTGAAGAGGTTGCATTTAATGTTCCAGGTTTGTCAATGGACTGCTTCATCCCCCCAGCTGACCTAAGATCGGGTACAATCAGTGAAGCATGCGAGCTTCCTCATGATGAAAGGGGAAAGGGTGGTGGGATTGCAGTAGCAGCTCATCGGGCCAAAGTTGCTGCACTGGAGAAAGAGCATAATGCGAGTGTCGATAGCCTGACCTGGAAGATGGAAGTCTAACATGGGGCCGGCATGCACTTAATTAGGGAAATTGTTTATACTGGTAGCAAGTTTAAATCAGCTAACACACCTTAGAAGTTTTACAAAAGTAGGGAGATGAGTTACGTCGTGTTTTTGGACGTTGGTTTTATTCCTCCGAATCTGTAAATAGAGCATAATCATTCACAGAAGGTTTCACCAGCCCTGAATGAATCTTTATACTCTGGATGCGGAATCCAACAAAGGTGTTGGAGCTCGATTTTTCCAGCTGGGGATAGAGCAAATGGAGGTTAAGTTTTAGTTTTCCACTTTCACCTTGTGTTCCTTTTATATAATTCAACTAATTATCTATCTTCTTCCAGTTCCATTCAGGAGTGGCTGTATTAAGGAAATCGCCGCTTTCTGGCATGAGTTTGATGACCCTAATGCCTTAGTGTGTCTGTCTATTATTAGCCTTACTGGTTTTTTGGTGTGTTGTAAACTTGTAATGTTGATTGTGGTTGTGTGATTGATGATGCAAAAGTAGAGTTGTTTCTGGGTTTGTAACTCAAGTAGAGGATACATATTATCTCTATATATCTATATATAATAGGAGGAGGAAGGCATGGGGAAAAGCTGATTGTACTGAATATTTATTATTGCCCATCCATTCATCCATCAAAGTTATTGAATGTTGATGAATATAGTAATTAGAATCCTTTTTCTTTTTCTTCAGTCTCCTCGACATGAATTTCCAATCTATTTTCATCTTGTCTTATGTTTGTTTGTATACAAGTAGAGAAATGCAATACTATTTTGATTTTTGTTAATTGATTTTAGCAATGATCATTTTTGGCAAGTACCAATGAGAATTTACTACTAGCTAGTATTTATTTCTCTGAAATCTTGTTGCATTGGCCATTGGCCATTGGCCATTGGCACTGGGGTACAATCTGAATCAACCTTGTTTAATGCTCTCAACTCCTTAATCCTCATCCTCATGAATGCCTAGGTATCTACTTGGCACCGGGCGAGGTTCCTCCTTGCCGCCCCGATTTGGAAAATCCGCTTAGGTATCTCAAGCACTACCTAAAAGGTCGACTATAGGCTTGGAAGGGTGAACGGTTAGGCGGAAATATTTTATTTCATTTTATTAATGTTTTCTATTTCTAATTTTGGGGCCAAATTAAAATTTGCAATTCTAAATTTCACTTACACTCGACAATTTCATCTTATTTTTTTATTTTGTATATTTATTTTTATGTTTATAATTTTACAACTTCTATTTTGCACATTTTAATTTTTCAATATAATTATTTTTATTTTTGAAATACTAATTATTCTAAAATTATTTAAAAATATTTATTATATTATTAATTTTTTGATATTTTTAAATGAAAAACGAAACCGCCTAGACTCTACCTAGACCCTTAAGCGATATGCTCCATCCGGCTGCCCGACTACCGTCTAGCGAGTCTTAGCACATTGTTTGTTTAATCTCCAATCTCTTCTCCCAAGGGTTGGTTGGGAAACTAGGGTTGGTTGGTGAGTTGGTGCTTGTTCACACTCTCTTCTCCCAAGTCCCAACCCCAAGCCTTCTTCTGCTGTGGTGTGGGGTCTCTGCAACTTTATTGAGGATATCATCAATTTTTTAAAGGGACCCCTAGTTTGAGTTTGACCGACGGTCAAAAAACCCATGAAATTAAATTAAACAAAGCCAACCCCGAGTCTCCAAAGTCTTATCTCTCTCTAAGTTGATGAATGAGTTTTGTTTTTGCATCGATCTGGGCAAATATGTACGAACAGTCATTTACAGCAAGGCGCGCATGAGATAAAACAAGTCCTACTCTCCTAATTTGAGTGTCTTCAAAAGCGTCTTCAAGTCTTAAAAAGTATCTCAAGTCTTAACCCACCCACCCCTATGTGAATAATAGGCCTTTTTACCTCTTCATTTTTTCTCTTTGATTGGCTTGGCCAGAAGCCTTCCAGTGCCCCACTTGAGGAGGGTTCTTCAAATACCATTTATTATTATTATTATTATTAGGGTATAAAAGGGAAATTGTCACAAATTCCACATTTCCTCAAAAAAAAATCTATCAATCTCTCATTTTCATATTTCAACCAAAAATAAGAAATGAAAAAGGGATATTTATATTTTTAGCCTAACATATATATACTCTCCAAGAACTTTATTGCAATTTTTCATTTCGTTCTCTTTCTCTCCTATCTTCTCTCTTCTTTCTTCTTTTTTTCTACAAAGAAGGAAGACATGTGATGAAGATGATGGGGAAGGTTGCGTCTTCTTCCTTTGCCTCTGCATTCTCTTTTTTCTCTTCATCTTCATCTTTATCTTCATTTTCATCTTTATGAGTTTCTGGTTATGTGCTATATAAGTGAAAATAATCGGTAATTATTGGAAAATCCAGAAACCCAAATGAAGATGAAGATGAAGGGGGAGGTTGCATCCTCTTCCTCTTCGTCTTCGTCTTCTTCCTCTTCCTCTTCCTCTTCCTCTACGTTTTCTATTTTTACTTCATCTTCATCTTCATCACATGTCTTCTTTTTTTGTAGAAAAAAAGAAGAGAAAAGGTAGAGAGAAGAGAGAAGAGAAAAGAGAGGAGAGATAGAGAGATAAAGAGAGAAATAAGAAATTGCAATTAAGTCTCTTGAGGATATATATATAGATATTAGGTTAAAAATGTAAATACTCTTTTTTCATTTCGTGATTTTAGTTGAAATATGAAAATGTGGGATTGGATATATTTTGGGAAAAGGAGAGATAGGTGACAATTCCCCTTAAATTTATCTGTGGGAAAGCTTCCGCTTTCATCATAATGGTCCTGAATGGTCAAAGTCTCAATTGATAAGAGTGAGCTTTCATTTTTTATTTTTTATTTCTCTTTTTGGGGAGTTTTGGTGTTTGGCATAGTGGAGGACCGGAGGTGGAGGACCTGCATTAGTTTCACTAGCCTTTTTAGGACCATGGCGGGCACATATACAATATACATACATGCACGGATGCACCAACGCCAATATGACTATATTTAAGAACCAAACGATCATATATGGGCTAATTTACCAATTTTGTTTTGGATCATTCTTGCATCCAATACTAGTGATATCTTTTTATACTATTTTTTTAATTTTTTTAATTAATTTTTGTACGTAAATCATATTAGGATCCATTCATATTTTTAAATCATCATTTTAAAATTATTTTTATAAAAAATTAATAAGATTGGAGTTCATTTAACTATTCATTTGTATAAAATAAAACAACAATTTTGATAACAATTAAGATATTCATGTGAATCGTCTATTTAGTTGATACGTATGAAAGACTAAATTATCTTCAATTTCGTTGATTTTGTGAATAAATGATCTTAAAATGATGATTTAGGAGTTGATATGTTTAGATTATGATATATGTATAATTATAATTAGATAAATCGAAATAGTGGTATAAGAAAGTACCACCAAAATGGGATATAAGTATTGTTCTTTCATTTTTTTTCTTTGTTCTATGTCTTCAACCCTAGCATTCTAGCAACCTAGAGTTTTACATTTATTTATATCATTAGATCATTACAAAATTCAGACACAAAACTTTATACAAACTTTATAAAACTATCTAAATCAAAGTCACAGATTGAATGCAGAGACTCTGCTTAAATAGGCATCATCATGCCTTTGGATTTAACTCTATTTGAGCAACATATGATATATCTCATATATCCTTGGCCATTATCCAACTTTGGATTGTTAATTAAACTATAACTTTTACTTTTCTTGAAGCTTACTTCATTCATTATTATGATTGTTTCAACTTAACTAATAAAAAAGTAAAATGTCATATTACAATTTCTGTTTTTTCATTCACTAGGAAGTCGATTAGGGCCTAATACTGATATGACACATATTCGAATAAAAACAGATTATTTACATTGAAAAGCTAGCATGTTGCGATTAAAAAAAATCAACTTAATTCTATTGTTATGAAAATTAAATTTGAAATTTCTCACTTACTAATGAGGAGAAATATCACTATAATAGTGCTCGTTGTTTTAGTGTTTAGGGTTTATCTTTAAATTCAAAGAAAAAAAAAAGGCAATTTAGCCAATTTACTCCTTAAATTTGTACTTCCTTGTTAATTTTCTCCGTAAATTTTAATTTTAGCTACTTATCCCCTGAGCTCCAATTTCCCCTTATGCTTACATTTCATCTAACTTTTAGTCAAATTTATTACATTTCAAGCAAGTAAACGTGTTATATAACTTTAATAAAAAAAAAGTTACTCATAACGAATCATATTTAACGACTAAAATGTGATTTTTCAGACAAAGAATTGAGAAAATGTGAGTAAATATGATGATGTGAGGTAAATTGACTATAATAAAAGTTTAGCAAGAAAAATGATTGAAATAAAAATTTAAGGGAGAAATTGACAAGAGGTTATAAATTCAGGAGATAAATTGACAAATTACTCTAGAAAAAAACCTCAGAAATTACCCCCTCATAAAGTCAACTAAATTGAAATATAAAGGACACATTTTTAACAATTTTCGTACCAGTAAATTTGAATACACAATAACAAAGTGAAGATTGAATACCAACCCATCATATCAGATCCCCCACCCCTCTTTTTTTTTTACCGGGGATCAGATCCCCCACCCCTCTTTTTTTTTTTTACCGGGGATCAGATCCCACCCTTTAATTCATTTTTTCAATCTTATGTCCTCCATAACATAAATTCTCATGAATTTAATTTTTATAAGAAAATAGATACACATACTAACATATTATCGAAATCAAACTATCATCATGGTATATATGCGCTTAAAATTTACTTTTAGAAATCAAACTTGGGTCATGAGGATGGTGGGTTTGAAGTCATTGAAAACAGGAGATGCATGCCAGTAGGCAAAGATTCAAAACTAACCATGTTTAGGCTGATGAAATTTATTTGGATTAAACCACAAGGTATGGTGTAGTTGGTAAAATGTCACCTTCAAAAAGTGAAGTTTTTGATGCCTAACTAGCAGGAGTTTGAAATTCGATCGGAGCACTTTATTGTCAGGGTCAAGCCACACTCCGAGTTAGAATTAGGCCCACATTTCGAGTGTTGGGGTGCGAAAATTAGGCCCAAATTAAATATAATTTGATCCTTAGAATTAAATATAATTTGATCCTTAGAATTAAATATATGCATCCAAATTATTTTATAGGGAATGGAATCTAAATCATTTTTTTAATGCAAGCTTATTGATATGCTTCCTTGTCCTTAATTTCCTAGGATGTCTCTAGTGTTAAGTGTTTTATGGTTTTACTAAATTTGACTCAAAAAGTGTGTCCCATTTGCTCTCACCTATCATTCTCACGAAAGCACATTCACACGCGCACACACACACAGAATATTATATCAAGAAAATGGAATTTCGATTCCCATTCCAACAACCATGTGGTAAGGAAAGGAAGTACACCAATATCTAAAATAAGAAATGAACTTAATTAGTACAAAGCCCAAGTTTCCATTCGTATTAATTAGATGTGGTTTGAACTCTTGACTTTCAAATCCACCATACCTGGGATTAGCTGAATCTCTGAAGTTGTCTCTTCGAACTTCAAGAAGAAAGAACCTCAAAACATGCACCTTTGAGGTCACTCAGTTTGTGATGAGTTCACAAGCTATGGTTAGAGTAATTGAGTTCACTAGTGCATGGGCAGATAAAGGATTTTTCAGTAATTAATATTTATAAATTTTAAAATATTTGATATTATCACTATTATCAAGATATATCAGTTGTTAATTAATGTTTATGATTTCTAAAAAGTCGCTAGGCGAAAAGCTGGTGACCAGGAGGGGCCTAGCTAGCTAGCGCTTAGGGGGTTTTTATTTTTATTATAATTTTATCGTGCAACATATAAAATTATAAATAAAATGAGTCCAACACACTTATATCGAATTTCAAGCCCAAACTCTTATTCAGTACTACAATTTTATAACCAAAACCCAAATCCTTATTAATTGAGCCCAAGTCCAATACACCTAAACCCTAACTCATCTCACGTATCTTCAACCATAGCCTCCGAGCTGCAACCAGCGCGATCGACCAAAGAGTGAGAGTTAGCGCCGCCTAATCAACGCCAACCGCTTAATGACCGCCTAACCGGCCGACTAAATAACCTCCCACTTTCTTTGTCGTTTTCATCAAATGCCTAGCGCCCACCTAGGCTGATTTTCGAACACTGACACACTCATTAATATAGTGTGAATAAACAATTATAATAAAATAATATCTTTCACAAAAATAATGGATTCTTTGTAGAATTTATCATTTATAAACTAATTTTTTCCTGTGTAAATTTTCTCATGAACTTGTACGTAATTGCTAATTTCACAATGGATTTTTATTTCAGCTGATTTCAGCCCAATAATATATTTACTCATATTTCATCCATCTTTTTATCTAAACTAGTATAAGATATCTGTAATCCTTCGTTAGCATGTACCGCACGACATTAAATATTATTTATTATGAGCAATATTTGCTAAAATATGAACATAATATGGCATATATTTTTGGGCTAATTTTAGTTAAAATCAAATTAAGAAAGTCTAAAAGAAAGAGTTTTATTTGTTTGTTTTTAAAAAAAAAAATGATATTAGGGAAGAATGATTACATTACATAGACATTGAGTATCGACCTTACCCGAAGAGAGTCGAATCCAAAATCTCACACATAACATATGAAGATGAATACCACTAGGTCATAGTACTAATATTGATAGGTATTGAGTGTTATTTGTCTACATAATAGCGTATTGTCTCTTAGAAGAGAGTAGGCTTAATCTTTGGACTATAAACTATTGATAGTTTGAGCAATGAAAATTCTGAAAGAGGTAAGAAGGTTTGCTTGCAAGAGAGCAACGGCTTCATCATCCATCACTCCATGTTAGTTTCTTGTGTGTTATGTAATTAATTAGCTTAATTGTTTATATTAATAGTGGTTAATAGACTTGTTTTGATCTTGGCAGAATTGTTAGTTTACTCTATTAATACCTTATTAATGTTATTGATACTTTTTGTTTATTAAAATGTGAAAAACTTAATAAAAAGTTGGACGAAATGTGACCATATCATAAAAATTGGCCATTAACAATATATAGTTTATAGGTACATTAACAAAGAAGTACAAATTTAAGAGAAGAATTAGTAAAATATGAGAAATTATTAAATTGTATCGTACTATGACTATATGACGGATTCAATCTACGTATTATGACATGAATAGATATATGTGATATTCTCAATTTTTAGGAGATAATATCAATAATTATCTTTTCATATTATGATATGAACGGGGGATGTATAATATAATCATGATATATTATTTGATAATAATATTTTTTTATGCAAAAAGTTTACATACTCTCAATTGATGTGGTTTTTATGCCTACTTTTATTATTTTTATGATGTCACGTAATGAGTGCTGTATTGATACAAGGTTAATGTCGATCTGTTCATCAAAGTAAGTTTTCAGTGATAAACTAATTTTCAATCAAGTGTAGAATTACCACGTTCACATCTTGCACATTAACAAGTATAATCAAGCAGACAAGTCAAATAAACACATTTATTTTTTATAAAAAAATCAAACATTACAAAGAAAAATCTCGATGGCAGTTTCTACCCGACAAATCAAATTGAAGGGCCGGAAGAGCACAATTAAGGACATTCTGAGACCGTAGAGACTCCGGTCAAATAAATGCATGAAGCAACTAAAAGATAAGAAATTAACCTGACCTAAATATATATATATATATATATATATATATGTTGTGTGGGTTGACTTCGATTTAATAAGGAATGTGAGGGTAATGTATAGCAAAGTTGAGGAAGGTGTCGTGGCCGGATTCAGTGGACAGCAGGCTGAGAACTTCAATAAAAAAGTGTAATAAATACATGGCTTATTACTTAAAATGCACAAAGAACAAGCTAATTATTCTCAAAATATACTAAGAATTATAATTTGTCTCAGATTGCGTAAGGAATAGTAACTTCGTTAAAAACGTTGCACCGTTTCATCAATACCGCCGTTAAGATTTTACTGAGAAAATAAATTAAATGTAATAATAAGGTGTAATAAATACAAAATACTAAATACAGTGTCAATGTGGTAAGATTTTACTGAGAAAATAAATTAAATGTAATAATAAGGCCAGTGTCGACAAGCAGAAAGGAAGCTTCTTCCCTTTCTTGTTGGATAAAATAAATATGGAGTCCGTTGAATTATATATATATTTATGGTGCATTGCGTATTATTACTTTATTTACAAATATATCGATATCTCTTCAGCCTACAAGATTGAAGAACAACACATTTATTGGGCAGTCGTGTGCACACCTAACCCAAAACATTGCCTGCTCTAATGGGCAATGGGCAGCATGATATATCGAATAAATGGTATTCCCTCTATAAATCTGGAGCTAGAATGCAGACTCAGATTATGTTCAATGATAGCTGTAAAGGGTGTTGTAAAGTCACATCTACAGCAGTGAATTTTTTTCAATCGCTCCTTGGGTGTCAAGGCAATGGTGTCAAATTTCCTGGTGGCTTGGGAAGTAACCGGGTGCAGAACTCTGTTAAGGGCTGCTGATAGGAAATAAAACAGGCAACAATAATGAAGCCTATTCTATATAGCAGCACGATACCCACAAACATTTTACTAAAACATTTAACATGCTAGAACAATACTTGTAATCAAGGGAATAAGGACCAGAGTAAGTAGACATGCTTTGCAGAACTAAAAGGGATGTCATAGCCGTGAGTGTCATTTGTATGTGTAGGTGCCAATAGTTCAAGTGAACATGTTTAAAAACAACTTCATCCAAGTGATCAAGAAAGATATCGCCTCGACTCTAATCCTCACTAGGCAACTCTCAATTCAGACAAGAATCCTAGGCTTTTCAATCTTATCAAGCATATGTGATGGAGTTTATGTCATGGAATTGAAGTTTAATCACATATGAGTAGCAATGAAGAATAACAATTTAAGGAGTTAAGATCTCATGAATGGAATTGAACTTTAGGAACATAGATACGTACCTTAATCCTCAGCATAGTTGTCCATAAGATCAGTTAGGTCTTCCATTTAGGTTGTAATGGGGCTAGACGCATGAGTTTAGAAAGGAAGGATTGGATTCAAAGAACCTGAGTTGTGCCAAGGCATGAGAAGTCACACCTTGAACTTGGAATTTCTGATTTGAATCCTGCTTAAGGCCCACGGCTCTTGTTGGCTTTCCTTGAGGTTCTTTTGAGTGCATTGGCTCACTTGGATCAAATCGACATTTCTTTTACTTTCTTTTCTTTTTCTTTTCTCATTTCCTTTTCTAACTTCTTGTCTTTTGTTTCTTTTCTTTTTGAATTGACCCAAGATCATGCAATGATTCTCTTATTCCTTGTAGAGTTTCTTTGGTACTCAATTTTTCAGCATTTTGAACTTTCACCCTTTTGACAATGACGCCAACATCTCGGGATTGGGCAGCATTTTTCTTCTCACCATGACTCTCATTTAAGACAACCTTAGCACCAACTTAGGTTATAGGGTATGGCTTATTTGAATAGTTGAGTATTTTGGGGAGGTTATACTTTGGTTGATGAAAGAAAGAGACTGAGTGTTTGGCTTCAAAGGGGCTTAGGGAGCACACAACAAGGTGGAATTAGACATTTCCAGGTTAAAGCACACATAGCCTACATCACTTCTTATGGAAAACCACACATCAAATCAAGAGTACCTCTATGTTTTTAGTTCTTTAAAGCTCAATGCAAATATGATGTAATTAGATCAACATTTAAGAACAAAAGTGAAGAGTGTTTTAAGAGTAGAAACAATGTAAATCCCTCTGAAAGAATGACAATAAGGCTCATGGATCTCACAGGGTAGTCGCTACTAATTTTCTAAAGTTCATTCAAATTCAATTTTTTGTTCCCTTAATCACTTAAAACATGGCATTGTAAAGTGCAAGCTGTGAACTACCTGACTATGGCCTGAATCGTAGTAGGACAAAGATAGTTAACTTAGCATGTACACCCTTATTAACAAGTTAAAGCACTATCACTAGAAAACTTAAACTACTAACTTAAAATTTTCAAATTTTGTAGACGTGTACCACTCCCAAACCTAATTGTTTCTATATGCAAAAGTTCAATCCACACCCCCAAACTGAACATTGTCCTCAATGTGATAAGCAATATGCATGACAAAACAGAATGCAGGTTCAAAGAGTGTAATAGGGTAGAAACAGTAAAGTAAGAGAGAACACAAACCAGGGCTAGGTTGCCTCCTAGGAGAGCTTAATTTAACGTCTGGGCAAGACGTGGCAGGCAGGCTAGGTACTGGGCACGTGTTGAAGATCAAGGCCATCTATGACAGGATCGGGGACAACCTCGAGGTAATGTGAGAGACAATGACCATTCACCTTGAACGACTCCTGCTTAACCGAGTGCTGAATTTCAATTGTACCATGGGGGAAAACGTGAGTCACAATATAAGGTCTAGACCATCTAGAACATAACTTACCTGGGAATAACTGAAGGCGTGAGTTGAAGAGGAGGAATTTTTGTCCGACTTGAAAGTGCTTGCTCTAGATTTGTTGGTCATGAAAGGCCTTCGTCTTCTCCTTGTAAAAAATGAGCACTCTCATAGGCCTTGTTCCTGAGCTCATCCAATTCGCTTAGCTGAAGCTTTCGATGACTTCCAACTTCATCCACGTCCATGTGCATCTTCTTGATAGCCTAGAATGGTTTGTGCTCGAACTCCATAGGTAAGTGACATCCTTTCCCGAAGACAAGTCTGAAGGGGGACATGCCAATGGGGGTCTTGTATGCCATCCTATGGGCCAACAACGCATCGTTTAATCTGTTGTACCAGTCTTTACGGTTGGGGCTCACGATTTTCTCCAATATGGCCTTGCCTTCTCGATTGGAAATTTCAGCTTGGCCACTTGTCTACGGATGGTAAGGGGTGGAGATTCTGTGGGTGACACCATACTTCTTCATTAAAGCTTCAAAGGATCGATTGTATAAGTTCGTGCCCCCATCACTGATGATTGCCCTTGGTGCTCCGACACTCACAACAACCTTGGCATAATTAGTTATAGGGGGAATCGCTTCCACCCACTTTGAGAAATAATTCACCGCCAGTAAAATGTAAAGATAACCAAAAGAGTTCGGGAAGGGTCCCATGAAATCAATTCCCCATACATCAAAGATCTCCACAACGAGGATAGGGTTTAGTGGCGTTTGATTTCGAGAGCCGAAGTTACCTTGGCTTTGACATATGTCGCAGGTGAGAACGAACTCATAGGCGTCCTTGAATAGTGTTGTCCAGTAGAATCCACATTAAAGTACTTTGAGGGCCGTCTTCTTAGCACCAAAATGCCCTCCACAAGCTAGGCTATGGGAGAGAGTTAGGACTGATTCCAACCCAGCTTCTGGAATGCATCTTCGGATGATTTGATCAGAGCAGTGCTTATCCCAGATGTAGTACTTGGCTTGTTTGGCCAGCTTGTGCTTCTGATACTTGCTCAAAGACGAAGGAATTCGTTTAGTAGAAAGATAGTTAATGAGATTTGCATACCATGGATCAATGGCAAGTGCTCAGCTTCCTCATTAGATTCGTGAATTAGTCGGCTCATGTGATCTACAACCACGTTTTCACTCCCCTTCTTGTCTCTGATTTTGAGATCGAACTCTTGGAGAAGTAGCGTCCACCTTAGAAACTTTGGTTTGGCGTCCTTTTTTGTAAGGAGGTACTTCAATGCCGCATGGTCCGTATAGGCAATGACCTTCGTTTGAATCAGGTAAGACCTAAACTTTTCTAGGGCAAAGTTGATGGCAAGAAGTTCTTTTTCCGTGGTGGAATAGTTCAGTTGTGCGTCATTGAGGGTTCTGCTCCCATAGTAGATGACGTGAGGTAACTTATCCACTTTCTGCCCTCACACAGCTCCTATGGCAAAGTCCGAAGCGTCACACATCATTCGAATGGCAAGTCCCAGTTGGGTGGCCTAATGTTAGGTGAGGCCGTGAACTTTGCTTTGAGGGTGTTGAATGCCTCACGGCATTCCTTGGTGAATTTAAAAACTGTGTCCGTGGCCAAGAGATTGTATAGTGGTATGGTGATCTTTGAAAAGTCTTTAATGAATCGCCTATAGAAACCGGCATGCCCTAGGAACGGTCTGACTTCTTTAACTGATGTAGGATACGGCAATCTCTCCAATATGTCAGTCTTGCCCTTGTTGACTTCTATGCCACGGCTGGAGATCACGTGGCTTAAGACGATGCCCTGTTGTACCACAAAATGGCACTTTTCATAGTTTAGAACCAAGTTTCTCTCCTTGCATCTCTCCTTGCATCTCTCCACTACTCTGGATAGATTTAATAAACATAGCTCGAATGAGTGACCAAACACCAAAAAGTCGTCGATGAAGACCTCAATGATGTCCTCCACCATGTCGGAGAAAATGCTCATCTTGCGACGTTGGAAGGTAGCTAGGGGGTTGCATAGAGCCAATGGCATTCATGGATATGAAAACATGTCATAGGGACACGTGAAGGTGGTTTTCTCTTGATCTTCAGGGGCGATGGCAATCTGGTTGTACCCTGAGTATCCATCAAGAAAGCAGTAGTGAGAATATCTTGCTAACCTTTCGAGCTTTTGATCGATGAAAGGTAGGGGGAACTGGTCTTTGCGTGTGGTGGTGTTCAGCTTCCTGTAGTCGATGTAGACTCTCCACCCTGTCTGAACTCTTTGAGGCACGAGCTCATCAAGCTCATTCTTAATGACCGTGATCCCACTATTTGGAATCGGAGATGAGACAGATGATTCTGACTTCCAATAGTTTGAGTACTTCCTTCTTTACGACTTCCTTCATAGGCGGATCAAACGCCTTTGTGCCTCCCTTTAAGGCTTGGCCTCTTCTTCTAGAAGGATACGGTGCATGCAGTTAGAAGGCCTAATTCCCTTGATATCTGCGATGGTCCATCCAATTGCAGTTTGATTGGCCTTCAGAACTTGCACCAACTCCTTTTCTTCCTGAGTACTTAGGTTCGAAGCGATAATGATTGGAAGGGTCTGATTGTTGCCTAAGTATGCATATGTTAAAGCAATGGTTTTAGTTCAAGTTTAGGGGCTTGAACAATGGAAGGCAAAGTTGGCTAGGCCAGTGGTGGAAGCTCTTTGAATGGTTGTTTCCATGACAGATAGGGCATGGCCGTGAGGAACCTCAGTTCCTCCATGATGTTCTCTTCTGGATTCTCATCGGTTGGTGGAGGACTAATGATGGCGTTTTCAAGATCATCCTTCGTACATGAGTTGGCTATTGTCTTTTGTAGTAGCATGTCCATCATGTTCAATGGAAAGTCCTCGATAGGTTCCGCAGGGTATTGGACGACATCATGAATGGAGAAAGTCCGTATTTTGTCTAAGACCTTGATGGAGACTTGGCCGTTTTTGACATCAATCATGCACTCGGCCATGGCTAGATGAGGTCTGCCAAATATTAAAAGTTGTTCTTCGTTCTGATCGATCCGGTCCATCTTGAGAATGTAGAAGTCTACCGGAATGCATGTGTCTTCGATTTGTACGAGCACATTCTCAAGCACACCCATGAGATTAGTAACATAAGCATTAGCTAATCAAACACATAAATGTGTTGGTTTTAGTGCCCCCAGGTTGAGTGATTTGTAGATGTGGGACGACATGATACTCACAGAGGCGCCTATGTCACATAGACAATGTTCGAATCTTTTCGATTGAATGACACAGGGAAGTGATGGAGGCCCGAGATCGTTGGCTTTGAGAGGCATACTGATAGAGGAAATATTGAACACAATAATTATGAACTTTATTTCTACTAAGTATAACTTTGCATGTGCACAAAATCGATGGAGATAGTATAATGACAAGCAAAGGTCGATCCCTCGAGAACTTGTTCAACGATTAATCCAATTAAGTTTAGATTCGTTAACTTAGAGAAAAACGCACACACACACACACCAAGGGGGGATTTTAAAGATTTTGGAGAAACATAATTCAATCAAGTAAAAACGCAGAATATTAATATTGCAAGAATGACGGGAGATTGATTTAATTAACTAAGGCGAATTAAGGCTTACTATCCACTCTAACCAATTATAGTTACTAATAAGATTTCCTTGACCTAATTACTATGCATTCTCTGAATTACGTGCCCGTGCCTAGGTCATGGCGTTGGTTCACTAGACACATCCTATTCCCTCTTACTTAGCATGTTCTAAACAGGGCATATGCCTAGAACGTCTATCACCTACCGTTGAAGATGATGCATGAAGTACAAAGAGAATTTAATGACACCACACTAGCCTAGAAAGGCGACATGCAATCCTAGGTCGTCATGAGTTAAGATTACAGGTAAGTGTCCCAAATACCCTTGATGCTACAAATCACAAGATGATATGACGGTCACTCAAGCAATTATATCAATAATTATATGCAAACAAGGTAGCTAATCTTTTAGGCATAAATTAAGGTCATTAAGCATAGTAATCTAACTTATTCAACATGCATAGCAATCATAATCAAGAGCCAGAAATTTAATTAATGAACTAACATGGTTAGGGCTTCAAGCAGCCCTAATCCTGAAATGCCTACTCACACATAACTGAAATTAAAGACATAATGTAAATTCTCATTTAAAATTACAATGAAATAAAAGCTTAAACTAAAGAATGATGATGAACAATGATTCACAGTAGAGACACGGCAAGGCCTTCCTCTCCAAGCTCCACGCACAACACTCTCGACTTTGGAAAAGTAAAAACTGTGTGAATTTAAAACTGAATTACAAAGAGACTTTGCGGCTAGGGTTCTAAAAGTCCCTCACCCGTGAGCTTAAGGCTCCTATTTATAGGGTGCCTAGTCCCCTAAAGTTTAGGAGACTAATCAGGATAGAAATCCAATTACAAACTGACTTAACACTGCTATCCTAGTTAGGTTAGATGAACAAAAAGCATTCCTTTTGGAACAAGGAGTATAACTTCTACACGGCAAAGACTTAGAATCAGTCTTCTGAGCTTCCTTCCATTCCAAAGCAGTGTCTGAGAACCTTCTAGGGCTGCTTAGACGTCAAGTGATGGATTGGGCCAAGCCTGGCACATTCAGAGCAGATTTCGACTTTAATTAGGCACTTTTGGGCCTTTTAAAGACTCGATAAAATGTGTGCATTTTCTGGGCCTTAGAAATTGAGTCTAGCCACGTCCTGGACCTCCATATAGACCACTTTGATGATTTATAACCCAGGATCCCGCAACAGACGGGTGGAAAGCAGAGATCGCAAAACTGCGCCCTAATTGGGGCGCAATCAGGGTCTGGGATGCGCCCTAGAACACGACGTGGACTTGAGCGTGGCGTGATCTGAAAAACACCCAATGCCTGCACTGGTAGTGCGCTTTTGAAGAACATATTTGTATTGTTAGAAGCGCACTAGGCCCATAGTTGGTACATCGGGACATGGCCTTCATCGCAAAGGTCTAAATGAGTGCACCGCTGGGACATGGTTAGGGTGGGGACATGCCCTGGGTCTTGGCGGGGACACATTCTGGGTCTTGGTGGGGAAACGTCCTGGGTCTCGAGTTGGGCGCACCAGGGACCTGGTCCTGGAGCTCGATAGGGGCACGATTAGGGCGGGGACACGCCATGGATGCGCCTGGGACATGTCCTAGGACTCGGTTTTCAACTGGCGGTAACTTCTTCGTTATAACTCCGAATTGAGTCCTTCATTTTGCATTCTTCTCAAAATTCACCTATCTTTCCAAATCTGCACAAGCCTCACAAGATTGATCATTTCCCCTATTGATGGCACGAAATCATTCAAAAGACATGTAAGAGAGGTACTTCAAGACATCGAAACGATGCTTAAATAATGACTGAACAAATACCCCCAAACCTTTCTTTTGCTATTCCCTTAGCAAAAAAAAATTTTAAAAAAATAAAAAAGACTCGATCTTAGTTAAGATATAACATTTAAACCCCTAGATTCACCTAGTAGGAGGAGTTTTATCCCCTAGATTCACTAGGAAACTCTCAATTCGCACAAGAATTCTAGGCTTTCATTCTTTTCAAGCATATGTGATGAGTTTATGTTAAGAAGTTGAAATTTAATCACATATGAGTATTGATCAGTCATTATTTTTGCATCATTTTGATGTCTTTATATGCCTCTCTTACATGTCTTTTGAATGATTTCGTGCCATCAATAGTAGAAAATGATCAATCTTGTGAGACTTGTGCAGAGTTAGAAAGATAGGTAAAATCTGGAAAGAACTCAAAAGAATGACTCAAATCGGAGTCCAGATGAAGGAGATATCCTCATTTCAATATCAGGTCCTGAACGGAGTCCTGAGTGCGCCAGTGCGCCTATTTTGGGCCACTGGCCAAGTACCTCATATCAGGCCCTCCGGGTCTCAAACCTGTGTTTCATGACATCAAGGTCAAGTCCTAGAAGTGCCAAGGTCGCGCCAAGGCAGGTCGAGGACATGTCCCAAGAACTCCCATCCGAGCCCAGATGTGCGCCTAAGCCGGGGTCCCTGTTCCGGCAGCGGTGGATCAAAGGTTCTCCGTCTGCGCTAAGCCTTACAACATTTGCGCCAAGCCTGAATGAAGATGCACTTCTAATGTACTCATGATTTGCTTCAAAAGCGCAGTCCCAGATCCTGATTACGAAGACAGTCCAAAATCCAAGTTTGGCCAGCTTGCGTTCCCACTTGCCAGCTTGCATTCACACTCCCATCCATGCTCTGATTGGTTCTAATAGATTTAAGGACTTTGAAATTAATTAAAAGTACAATAACTTTCCCTATCCATATAGGACATGGTTTTACCATTCCTTATAGAATATGGTTTTACCAATCCTTATATGACAAGGTTTTCCCTTTGTCTATAAAAGGGAGCCTTTGTTCAGTGTTTTAGAGAGGAGAATCAGGCAAAAAGAGGGAGATAATTAGCTAGAGGCGTTTTTGGGAGATACAGAGACACCTTAGCCGCATATAGTATTTTGGTTTTTTAGAGTTTTACGTTAAAGCTTGGTTCTTCCCGAAGTCGAGTGTGTTGGACGTGGAGCTTGGAGAAGAAGGCTCTGCCGTGTCTTCTGCTGCACCTGTTCTTCACAATATCTTCTGTACCCTTATTTTCATTATTGCAATTTACTTATGAATTCAATTATATTTGTTTCAATTTCAGTTATGTGTGAGTAGTCATTAGAATTAGGGCTGCTTGAAGCCCTAGCCATGTTAGCTTGTTGATTGGATTTCTGGCTCTTGATTATGATTGCTATGCATGTTGAATAAGTTGGATTACTATGCTTAATGACCTTAATTTATGCCTATAAGATTAGCTACCTTATTTGCATATAATTATAGATGTAATTGCTTGAGTGACCGTCATATCATCTTGTGATTTGGAGCATCGAAAGTATTCTCACTTGTAATCTTAACTCATAACGACCTAGGATTGCATGTCACTTTGCTAGGCTAATGTGGTGTCATTAAATTCTCTTTAAACTTCATGCATCATCTTCAAAGGTAGGTGATAGATGTTCTAGGCATATGCCCTGTTTAGAACATGCTAAGTAAGAGGGAATAAGATGTGTCTAGTGAACCAACGCCAGGTCCTAGGCACGGGCACCTAATTCAGAAAATACATAGTAATTTGGTCAAGGAAATCTGGTTAAGAGCTATAATTGGTTAGAGTGGATAGTAAGCCTTAATTCGCCTTAGTTAATAATCAATCAACCATTAATTCTTGCATTGTTATTTTCTGCATTTTATTTTACTTGTCTTTAAATTTCAGTTCTCACATCATAAACCCCCCTGCGTGTGTGTGTGTGTGTTTTCACTAAGTTAATAAATCTGAACTAAAGTGGTCATAACGTTGATACAAGTCCTCGAGGGATCGACTCTTGCTGTGCTACTATATTATTCTTATCGATTTGTGCACTTGCAAGGATTTTATAACTGTTAGAATTGAATTGCATATTTCTTGCTCTTTAATTTTACCAACAAGTTTATGGCGCCGTTGCCGGGGACTTGTCCCTCAACGGTGCCCATTCAAGTTTAGATTTGTAACCTAGTTTTTCTTTTTGTTAGGTACCCGCGTATGTCATTCCAAGGTTCAGTGCACGGGTCATCAAGTGGACCATCATCGCAAGCATCTTCAGTCCATGGCTCCCCGCCACCAAGCCCAAGGAGGATGGCAGACCACAGAGAAGAGCAGGGCCTGGAACGTGGCCTAGTACCGCAAGCCCCACGGCGCCTTAAGGATTTTGCCATGCGCCATGTCTCGGAGGATCAATTTCCAATTGTTTTTCCCGAGTCAACAGTGGCAAAATTCGAATTAAAGTCGGGGACAATTCACATGCTGCCTACATTCCACGGCCTTGCTGGCGAGGACCCGCACTTTCATATCAAGGAATTTGTTGAGGTTTGTTCAACACTGCGCATCAATGGTATGACAGAATCTGAAATCCGCCTGCGGCTCTTTCACTTCAGTCTCAAGGATCGCGCCAAGACATGGTTTCATTCACTGGCGCCGGCTTCCATTCACTCTTGGAGGGACTTGACGTCCAAATTATTAACACAGTACTTTCCCGTAGAAAAGAAAAATGAGTTAAAGTCCAAGATCATGAACCCACGGCAAGACATGGAGGAGTCTTTCTACGAGTTTTGGGAGCGGTTCAATCAGATGCTACGGGCGCCCCCACCACCATATTGATGCCCATCATCTTATGCTATACTTCTATGGAGGCTTGAAGACTAGCGATCGGACAATGGTGGACTCTCAATCCCAAGGGATTCTAGAAGGCACAGCCGAGGAAGCAAGGATCGCCTTTGAGAACATTGCTCAAAGGGAAAAACAGTTCAGCTACAGGGTTCCCTCCTCTAGAGCTACGGGTGATGCATCCGCCAAATACAAAGATGACGCCATTGCTCAGCTCACGGCAATGGTGAAGCAGTTGTGTAGCGTGAAAGCCAAAGAAGTTCACATCTGCGTGGTATGTTCAATTCAGGGCCACAAATCCCAGGACTGCCCGGTTGTGGAAGATGCCAACTTTGCTGGAGGGTTCAACAGCAATTCTCGACCCCGGAATGACCCATATTCCAACACTTACAATCCGGGGTGGAAAAATCATCCAAATTTCCGTTGGAGCAACAATCAAGCAGCCGCAAATCCCTTGCCACCTCCTGGATTTGAGCAGCAAGCCGCAGGCCCTAAGGGGAACTATCACGGTCCTTCCTCAAATCAGAATGGTGGAATCAAGTCTCTTGAGGCCTCCCTTCATATCCTGACTCAACCGCATGCTCAATTCAAAAAATTCATGCAAGATACCCAGAGTCAGACGGGAGACATAAAAAATGCAATTGCAAACTTGGAGCGTCAAATGGGACAGGTGGCGAACCAACTAAATTAGCGAGAGCAGGGCAAGCTACCGAGTCAAGTCCTGGTAAATCCGAAAGGATTTCACAATCCTACGGCTAATGCCATCACGCTGGAGAGGGAAACACTACTTCAATACCCCACATATGCCACCCTCACAGGACCTGAAACCGAGCCTCAACCTACTCTGCCAAGGATCACCGACTAGGGCGCGCCGCAAAACATGCCACGGCCAACACCTCTGGCGCAGAACCAGTCCAATGAGTCACCAAGTGCCCTACCGCAAGGAGGACCTGACACTGCGCCTACTTCGGCCATGGCTGGCATGCAACCTGCTCCTCAGCCCAAGTCGCAGCACTCGAATACTTCTAACTCAAAACCTCAGAATTCCAATTCTAAAAAAGTCACTTTTGAGTTAGCTAATAATGTTGATTATCCATTTCCTCGCAGGTTCCAAAACAGGAATAAGCAAAGGGAGGACTTTGAGGAAGAGATCATCAGCATGTTGCAGAAGCTTCAGATCACATTGCCTTTCCATAAAATTGTCAATCACATGCCTATCTTTGCAAAGCTGATCAAGGACTTAGTTGCAGGAAAGCGTGGTTTTAGCTCCACGGACACCATTGACATCCCTAAGGCCTGCTCGGTTGCCCTTTTACGCATGCCCCTTAAGGCCAATGATCCTGGGCCGTCATCCCTTCCATGTGTCAGTCAGTAAAAAAGATTCAAACATTGCCTTTGCGACACGGGAGCATCAGTGAACATCATGCCATTCCACATTTACAGGTCACTCAACCTAGGCGCACTCAAACCCACACACCTATGTGTCAGATTGGCTAACGCTTCTGTAACCAACCTAATGGGGGTTCTTGAGGACGTACTGGTACAAATCGGAGATACATGCATCCCTGCAGACTTCTACGTACTAAGAATGGACAGAATTGACAAAAGTGAGGAACCTCCCCTCATCTTCGGAAGGCCCTTACTAGCCATAGCCGAGTGCCTCATCGATGTCCAAAAAGGGCCAGGTCTCCATCAAGGTCCTGGACCAGCTTTGGACATTCTCCATCCATGACACCATCCAGTACCCTGCCGAGCCTATTGTAGATTTTCCATTAAACACAATGGACTTACTGCTATGGGAGACAATTGCTCAGTCTTGCATGACGGATGATCTTGAGAAGGCTGTTACTAGTAACCCACACACTGTGGATTCACTTACAGATAGCGTGATCGAAGAGGTACGAGCCCTTGACATCTTGCCAGCCCTCCCATTCCACAGGCCTCCCTTCGAAGCGTTACCACTCACAAGTCAGAAAACCCTGCCGTCCATCATAAAGGCTCCTGAACTCGAGCTGAAGCCCTTGCCCGAGCACTTAAAGTATGCATATTTGGGCGACAATCAAACCCTTCCAGTCATCATTGCATCTACCCTAAGTACGAAAGAGGAAAAGGCATTGGTTCACGTCCTTAAGGTCAATCAAACGGCAATTGGATGGACAATAGCTGACATCAAAGGCATAAGTCCCACAAAATGCATGCATCGGATACTGCTGGAAGAAGACTCCAAACCATCACGGGAGGCGCAGAGGCGATTGCATCCACGTATGAAGGAGGTCATGAAGAAAGAAGTCCTAAAGCTTTTGGACGTTGGAATCATCTATCCAATTAGTGACTCCAAGTGGGTGAGCCCAGTCCAGGTCGTGCCAAAGAAAAGTGGGATCACAGTGGTTAAAAACGAGCAGGATGAGCTTATACCTCAACGGATTCAAACAGGATGGAGAGTGTGCATTAACTATCGAAAGCTAAATATAACCACACGCAAGGACCACTTTCCTTTGCCCTTCATTGATCAAATGCTCGAGCGCCTGGCTAGACACTCCCAGTATTGCTTCTTGGATGGCTACACAGGATACAATCAAATTGCTATTGCACCCAAAGATCAAGAAAAAACAACATTCACATGCCCATATGGCACTTTTGCATACAGAAGAATGCCGTTTGGATTGTGCAATGCCCCAACTACCTTTCAGCGTTGCATGATGAGCATCTTCTCCGATATGGTGGAAGATATAATTGAAGTTTTCATGGACGACTTCTCGGTGTTTGGACATTCATTCAAACTGTGCTTAGTTAACCTAACCTGAGTACTGGATCGGTGCAGAGAAAGTAACTTAGTGCTGAATTGGGAAAAGTGCCATTTCATGGTACAACAGGGAATTGTCTTGGGTCATGTGATCTCTAGCCGAGGCATAGAAGTGGACAAAGAAAAGTTAGACATAGTAGAGAGGCTGCCGTACCCCACTACAGTCAAAGAGGTTCGATCGTTCTTAGGGCATGCTGGTTTTTACCGCAGATTCATCAAAGATTTCTCGAAAATCACAAGACCTTTGTGTGATCTTCTAGCCAAGGACGCCACATTTGAGTTCACTAAGGGATGCCGTGAGGCATTCAACACACTCAAGGCAAAGCTCACGGCATCACCCATCATCATGCCACCGAATTGGGACTTACCATTCGAACTAATGTGTGATGCCTCGGACTTCGCCATAGGAGCAGTTTTGGGACAGCGTGTTGACAAGCTCCCTCATGTCATTTACTACGCAAGTCGAACCCTGAATGATGCCCAGCTGAACTACTCCACCACCGAGAAGCAGCTCCTTGCGGTTATCTTTGCCCTTGAGAAGTTCCGCTCATATCTAATTCAAACCAAGGTCATAGTATACACGGATCATGCTGCCTTGAAGTATTTGCTCACTAAAAAGGACGCCAAGCCAAGGTTGCTACGTTGGATGCTACTGCTCCAGGAATTCGACCTTGAAATTAGAGACAAGAAGGGCAGCGAAAACGTGGTCGCTGACCATATGAGCCGATTGCTTCACAGTTCCAATGAAAAGGCCGATCAGTTGCCCCTCCTCGAGACCTTTCTTGATGATCAGCTCTTCGCAATCCAAGCTATTGATCCATGGTATGCCGATCTCATTAATTACCTTGTCACTAAGCAAATTCCTTCATCTTTAAACAGGTACCAAAAGGACAAGCTGGCTAAACAAGCGAAGTACTTCATATGGAATGAGCCGTACATATGGAAGCATTGTCTAGACCAAATCATTGGGCGCTGCATCCCCGAAGACGAGATGAAATCCGTCTTGACATTTTGCCATAGCTTGCCAGATGTGCGCCTAAGCCGGGGTCCCTGTTCCGCCAGCGTGGATCAAAGGTTCTCCATCTGCGCTAAGCCTTACAACATTTGCGCCAATCCTGAATGAAGATGCACTTCTAATGTACTCATGATTTGCTTCAAAAGCGCAGTCCCAGATCCTGATTACGAAGACAGTCCAAAATCCAAGTTTGCCCAGCTTGCGTTCCCACTAGCCAGCTTGCATTCACACTCCCAGCCATGCTCTGATTGGTTCTAATAGATTTAAGGACTTTGAAATTAATTAAAAGTACAATAACTTTCCCTATCCTTATAGGACATGGTTTTACCATTCCTTATAGAATATGGTTTTACCAATCCTTATAGGACAAGGTTTTCCCTTTGTCTATAAAAGGGAGCCTTTGTTCAGTGTTTTAGAGAGGAGAATCAGGCAAAAAGAGGGAGATAATTAGCTAGAGGCGTTTTTGGGAGATACAGAGACACCTTAGCCGCATATAGTATTTTGGTTTTTTAGAGTTTTACGTTAAAGCTTGGTTCTTCCCGAAGTCGAGTGTGTTGCACGTGGAGCTTGGAGAAGAAGGCTCTGCCGTGTCTTCTGCTGCACCTGTTCTTCACAATATCTTTTGTACCCTTATTTTCATTATTGCAATTTACTTATGAATTCAATTATATTTGTTTCAATTTCAGTTATGTGTGAGTAGTCATTAGGATTAGGGCTGCTTGAAGCCCTAGCCATGTTAGCTTGTTGATTGGATTTCTGGCTCTTGATTATGATTGCTATGCATGCTGAATAAGTTGGATTACTATGCTTAATGACCTTAATTTATGCCTATAAGATTAGCTACCTTGTTTGCATATAATTATAGATGTAATTGCTTGAGTGACCGTCATATCATCTTGTGATTTGGAGCATCGAAAGTATTCTTACTTGTAATCTTAACTCATAACGACCTAGGATTGCATGTCACTTTGCTAGGCTAATGTGGTGTCATTAAATTCTCTTTAAACTTCATGCATCATCTTAAAAGGTAGGTGATAGACGTTCTAGGCATATGCCCTGTTTAGAACATGCTAAGTAAGAGGGAATAAGATGTGTCTAGTGAACCAATGCCAGGTCCTAGGCTGGCACCTAATTCAGAAAATACATAGTAATTTGGTCAAGGAAATCTGGTTAAGAGCTATAATTGGTTAGAGTGGATAGTAAGCCTTAATTCGCCATAGTTAATAATCAATCAACCGTTAATTCTTGCATTGTTATTTTCTGCATTTTATTTTACTTGTCTTTAAATTTCAGTTCTCACATCATAAACCCCCCTGCGTGTGTGTGTGTGTGTGTGTTTTCACTAAGTTAATAAATCTGAACTAAAGTGGTCATAACGTTGATACAAGTCCTCGAGGGATCGACTCTTGCTGTGCTACTATACTATTCTTATCGATTTGTGCACTTGCAAGGATTTTATAACTGTTAGAATTGAATTGCATATTTCTTGCTCTTTAATTTTACCAACAAGTATCAATGAAGAATAGCACTTTATGGAAATAAAGATCTCATGAAAGGAATTGAATTTTAAGAACATAGATACGTACCTTAATCCTCAACATGATTGTCCATAAGATCAGATAGGTCTTCCTTTTTAGGTTGTAATTGGGCTAAGCTTCAGGGTTTAGAAAGGAAGGATGGGATTCAAAGAACTTGAGTTGTGCCAAGGCATGAAAAGTCATGACTCGAACTTGCAATTTCTGAACTGAATCCTTGCTTAAGGCCATCGGCTTGTGCTTCCTTGATGGCTTCTTTCGAGGTTCTTGGCTCACTTGGCTCAAGAATACTAGAAAATTTATACTAGAAAATTTAAACTAATTGACACTTGAAAGTTAAATTTTTCTGGCCGTGTGTCTCCCCCAAACCAAGAGGTTTCTATATGAAAATTTTAAGTCCATACCCCCATACCTAAACTGAACATGGTCCTCAATGTGATAAGCAATAGGTAAGACAACAACATAAAGGTTTGGAAGATATAAAGAGCAGAAACAGTAAAGTAGGAGAGAAACACAAACCAGGGCTAGGTTGCCTCCTAGGAGCGCTTTGTTTAACGTCTGGGAAAGAAGAGGCTGGCATGCTAGGTACTTAGCGCATGCTGAGTTGCAGGGTCGGCT
Organism: Oemleria cerasiformis; assembly: GCA_037349345.1. Lineage (NCBI taxonomy): Eukaryota > Viridiplantae > Streptophyta > Magnoliopsida > Rosales > Rosaceae > Oemleria > Oemleria cerasiformis. Next base: position 251,702 of record JAZGTL010000021.1, read on the forward strand.
GGGCTTGGATTGCGAAGGTCCTTGTTCAGTCATTATTTATGCATAATTTTGATGTCTTTATACGCCTCTCTTACATGTCTTTTGAATGATTTCGTGACATCAATAGTAGAAAATGATCAATCTGGTGAGACTTGTGCAGATTTAGAAAGATAGGTAAATTATGAGAAGAACACCAAAAAAAATGCCGCAAATCGAAGTTCAGATGAAGGAGATGTCCACATTTCAATATAAGGTCCTGAACTGGATCCTGAGTGCGCCTATTTTGGGTCCTTGGCAAAGTACCTCAGATCATGCCATCCGGGTCCCAAACCTGTGTCTCATGACATCAAGTTCATGTCCTAGAAGTGCCAAGGTCATGCCAGGACATGTCGAGTACATGTCCCAAGAACTTCCCATCCGTGACCAGCCTCTGCGCCTAGACCCTATTTCCTGTTCCACCAACGATGGATCAAGGTTCCTCCTCCGCGCTAAGCCTGACAACCTGTGCGCCTAGCCTGAACCAAGATGCGCTTCTACTATGCTCATAGGGTACCTCAAAAGCCTCGTCCCAGATCCCTATGATGAAGAGATTCCAAGGGCCAAGTTCTAAGTTCCAGTGTCTGACCGCGAGAAGACGGCAGGTTGTCCGCAGCCAGCTTGTGTTCCCACTTGCCAACTTGCATTCACACTCCCAACCGTGCTCTGATTGGTTCTGATAGATTTTAGGGACTTTGTAATTACTTAGAAGTACAATAACTATTCTAGAACACTCTAGGCTAGGGTTTCTAATTCCAATTCTTGTAGGACAAGGTTTTCCTTTGTCTATAAAAAGGAGCATTGTTCGGTGTTTTAGAGGCCATTATTTTTACGCACCATTTTTGGAGACCATATTTTTAGACGCCATTTTGGATCTCTAGACACCCTAGCCGCAATTTACATTGTAATTCAACTTTTCAATTTAAACAGTCTTTAGTTTATGCTTGTGAGAGAGTTGGACGTAAGCATTGGAGGACAAGCCCTGCCGTGTCTCTGCTGTGCCTATTCTTCAACAATCTCTTTTGTAACCTTATTTTTATTATTGCAATTTAATTATGAATTCAATTATATATGTTTTAATTCCAGTTATGCGTGAGTAGTTCTTGTTAGGATTAGGGCTGCTTGAAGCCCTAGCCATGTTAGTTCTTTAACTAGATTTTGGCTCTTAATTTTGATTGCTATGCATGTTGAATAATTCTGATTACTGCTTAAACTACCATTCTTTTATGCCTATCTGCTTTGCTACCTTGTTTGCATAAATTCTTGATGGAATTACTTGACGAACCAATATATCATCTTGTAATTCATTAGCATCAAGAGGTTGAGGTTAAGAAACTATCTTGTAGTCGGAATTCATGACACTCTAGGAATGCACATCACTTTTCTAGGCTAGTGTAGTGTCATTAAATTCTCTTTGTACTTCATGCATCATCTTAAACGGTAGGTGATAGACATTTTAGAGTACACATTATGCTTAGAACATGCCAAGTAAGAGAGGATAATATATGTGGAGTGGGCGAACCATCGGGACCTTTGCATGGGCACTTAATTCAGAAGTTGCTTAGTAATTAGGTCAAGAAAATCTAGTTAAGGACTGTTGCTGTGCTACTATACTATTCTTATCGATTTGTGCACTTGCAAGGATTTTTTAACTGCTAGAATTAGATTGCATATTTCTTGTTCTCTAATTTTACCAACAGTCCTCGAAGTAGTGTTTGAAGTGATAGCCATTTACCCTGAACGGATCCTTCCTATCCGGGTGTTGGATTTCAACTATACCGTGAGGAAAAACGTTTGTTACAATAAATGGTCCAGTCCATCTCGATCGCAACTTACCTGCAAATAGTTTGAGCCAAGAATTAAAAAGGAGGAATTTCTGTCCGATTTGAAAGTCCCTAGGCTGAATGTGCTTGTCATGAAAAGCTTTGGTCTTTTCCTTGTAAATTCAAGAACTTTCATAGGTCTCGTTTCGAAGCTCTGCTGATTCTCTTAGTTGCAGCTTTCTATGTATTCCAGCAAAATCGACATTCATGTTCATCTTTTTAATTGCCCAAAATGCTTTATGCTCTAATTCCACCGGTAGGTGACATCCTTTTCTGAAAACAAGCCTGAAGGGAGACATGCTAATCGTGGTCTTGTATGTTGTCCTATAGGCCCACAATGCATCGTTCAATCTGCTGGACCATTCCTTGCGGCTAGGGCTCACCGTTTTCTCCAATATAGCCTTTACTTCTCGATTGGAAACTTCAGCTTGGCCACTCGTTTGAAGGTGATAAGGCGTTAAGACCTTGTGGGTGACACCATACTTCTTCATTATAGCTTCAAACGAACGATTGCAGAAGTGCGTCCCCCCATCCCTAATGATTGCCCTAGGTGCTCCGAACCTAGCTAAGATGTGACTCTAGAAAAAGCTCACAACTACTTGGCATCGTTAGTTTTGGTGGGAATTTCTTCCACCAATTTGGACACATAATCAACCGCGAGCAAAATATAAAGATTACTAAAAGAGTTCGGAAAAGGCCACATGAAATCAATGCCCCACACGTCGAAGATTTCGACCACGAGGATAGGGTGCAATGGCATTTGATTCAGAGGGCCGATGTTACCTAGTCGTTGGTAGCTGTCATACGTGAGTACGAACTCATATGTGTCCTTGAAAAGTGTGGGCCAATAGAATCCACTTTGAAGTACTTTGAGGGCCGTCTTCTTGGCTCCAAAATGGCCCCCACACGCCAAGCTCTTGGAAAATGTTAGGACGGATTCCATCTCAACTTTGGGAAGGCATCTTCAAATGATTTGATATGGACAATGCTTCCATAGATACGGCTCATCCTAGATGAAGTACTTGGCTTGTTTAGCCAGCTTGTCCTTTTGATACCTACACAAAGATGAAGGAAATCGCTTAGTGGAAAGGTAATTAATGAGATCGGCATACCCAGGATAACTTGGAACCATGAATCATCGGCTCATATGGTCAGCAAACACGTTTTCACTCCCCTTCTTATCTCTAATTTCGAGGTCAAACTCCTAGAGAAGTTGCATCCAACGTAGCAACCTTGGATTGGCGTCTTAGTGAGCAAATACTTCAATACGGTGTGATCAGTGTACACTATGACCTTGGTTTGAATCAGATATGATCGGAACTTTTCGAGAGCTAACATGATGGAAAGGAGCTCTTTTTCAATGGTGGAATAGTTCAATTGGGCATCATTTAGTGTCCTACTTGCGAAGTAGATGACGTGAGGAAGTTTGTTCACACGCTGTCCCAAAACAGCTCCTACTGCGAAGTCCGAGGCATCAAACATTAGTTTGAATGGTAAGTCCCAATTCAGTGGCATGATGATGGGTGATGCCTTGAGCTTTTCCTTAAGTGTGTTGAATGCCTCACGACATTCCTTAGTTAACTCAAATGTGGCGTCTTTGGCTAGAAGATCACACAAAGGTCTCATGATTTTTGAGAAGTCTTTGATGAATCTTCGGTAAAATTTGGCATGCCATACGAACGATCGAACTTCCTTAACTGTAGTGGGGTACGGTAGCCTTTCCACTATCTCCAACTTAGCTTTGTCCACCTCTATTCCACAGCTAGAGATCACATGGCCCAAGACGATTGCTTTTTGTACCATGAAGTGGCACTTCTTCCAATTTAGCACTAAGTTGCTTTCTTTGCATCGTTCCAGCACTCGGGATAGTTTGGCTAAGCAAAGTTCGAATGAATGTCCAAACACCGAGAAGTCGTCCATGAACAGTTCAATTATATCCTCCACCATATCAGAGAAGATGCTCATCATGCAGCGTTGGAAGGTAGCCGGGGCTTTGCATAATCCAAATGACATTCTTTTGTACGCAAATGTACCATATGGGCATGTATCATTTTTTCTTGATCTTCAGGAGCAATAGTAATCTGATTATACCTCGAGTAGCCGTCCAAGAAACAATAGTGTGGTTGTCCTGCCAAGCGCTCGAGCATTTGATTTATGAAGGTTAGAGGGAAGTGATCCTTGCATGTGCTTGTATTTAGCCTTTGGAAATCAATGCACACTCTTCGTCCCATTTGAACTCGTTGAGGTACAAGCTCGTCATGTTCGTTTTTAACGACCATGATCTTGCTTTTCTTTGGCACGACTTGAACTGGGCTCACCCACATGGAATCGCTAATTGGATAGATGATTCCGACATCAAGAAGTTTGAGTACTTCTTTCTTCACGACCTCCTACATAGGTGGATTCAATTGCCTCTGCACCTCCCGTGATAGTTTGGAGTCTTCTTCCAAAAGCATCCGATGCATGCACTCTGCGGGACTTATACCTTTGATGTCGGCGATCGTCCATCCAATTGCCGTTTGATTTACTTTAAGAACTTGAACCAATGGCTTCTCTTCTTTCGTACTTAGGTTAGACGCAATGATGACCGAAAGGGTTTGATTGTCGCCTAAGTACGCGTATTTCAATTGTTCGTGCAGGGGCTTCAACTCGAGTTCAGTAGCCTTCGTGATGGACGGCAAGGTCTTTTGGGCCGTGAGGGGCAAAGCTTCGAAGGGAGGCCTGTAGATTTGAAGTGTTGGCACGGTATCGAGGAATCAAACCTCCTCAATCACGTTATCTTCAAGTGACTCCTCAGTGTGTGAAGTACTTGTGATGGCCTTCTCGAGATCATCTTTCATGTAAGACTGCGCAATCGTCTTCTGCAGCAGTATGTCCATCGCATTTAACGGAAAATCCATGATGGGTTCAGCAGGATATTGGATCACATCGTGGATAGAGAATGTCCATAATTTGTCCAAGACTTTGATGGATACTAGATCATTTTTAACATCAATAAGACATTATGCTGTGGCTAGAAGGGGCTGTCCAAAGATGAGTGGAGGTTCCTCGTTGCGATCGATTCGGTCCATCCTTAGAATGTAGAAATCCGCCGGGATGCATGTATTTCTGATTTGCACCAGTACAAGTACGCCATAAGACATGTTTATTGGTGGCGCCTTCAGCATGACTCTCGGCAGGTCCGGAGACATGGATTGCAGCTGGGCTTGGAGCTGCTGCATAGGTGTGTCCCAGGGCAGATCCTGCGGGATGCCATACGGTTGTCGTACTGGATGTTTGGAAGTCCTTGGCAGGGCCTGCAGTGGGGCCTTCGGTAGAGCAGTAGTTACGGCTGAATTTTGTCCCGAGGATGCCATCGTTAAGTCATCCTCTGCAGCGTCAAGTTTACCAACGTTTTCTGCATCGGCAGCGTACGTAGGGCCTTGGAGTTGGGTTCCACTTCGTAATGTAATGGCGTTGGCTATAGGATTGTGAAATCCCTTAGGATTTACCATCACTTGACTTGGTAGCTTCCCTTGCTCCCGTTGATTCAATTGATTCGCAATCTGTCCCATTTGACAATCTAAGTTCGCGATTGCGTTGTCCGTCTTCGCCATATGGCCGCGGCTCTCTTGAATAAAAGCATTGGTGCTGTGAATGAATTGGATGTTCTGTTGGGCCATGACATTGACAATATCCTCCATGGACTTGCTTCCGGTGTCCTGGTTGGATGAAGGGCCGTGAGAATTCACTTGCGGGGCCATGGCTTGTTCCTGAAAACCAGGAGGCAGCAAAGTGTTTATGGCACATTGATTATTGTTCCAATGGAAGTTGGGATGGTTTTTCCACCTCGGATTGTAAATGTTGGAATATGGATCATTGCGGGGCCGCGCACCGTTGTTGAATCCTCCCAAATAGTTGGCGTCTTCCACCATTGGGCATTCTTGCGAAGTTTGTCCCTAAATTGAACATACTTCGCGCAGATTTGAAATCCTTTAGCCTTCTCGTTACACAATTTTTTCACCATTTCCGTTAGTTGGGTAATGGCATCATCATTGTGATTGGTCTAGTCATCACCAGTAGACATAGAGCAATGACCTCTGTAGCTAAATTGTTTCTCCCTTTGAGCGATGTTCTCAAAGGCAGTCCTTGCTTCCTCGGCTGTGCCTTCTAGAATCCCTTGGGATTGAGAGTTCACCATTGTTCGATCCCTAGTCTTCAAACCTCTGTAGAAGTATAATATAAGGTGATGGTCATTGATATGGTGGTGGCGGCAAGCCCTTAGCATCTGGTTGAAACGCTCCCAAAACTTGTAGAAAGACTCCTCCAAGCCTTGCCGTGGGTTCATTATCCTAGACTTCAATTCGTTCGTCTTTTCCACAGGAAAATATTGAGTCAATAATTTGGACATCAAGTCCCTCCATGATTGAATGGAAGCCGGTGCCAGCGAATAAAACCATGCCTTTGCGCGATCCTTGAGACTAAAGTCAAAAAGCCTTAGGCGAATCAGGTTCTGTCATGCCGTTAAAACGCTGCGTTGAGCAGACTTCAACAAATTCCTTGATATGAAAGTGCGGGTCCACGCCGGAAAGTCCATGAAATGTGGGCAGCATGTGAATCATCTTAGACTTCAACTCGAAATTCACCACCGTTGACTTGGGAAAAACAATGGGAAATTGATCCTCCGAGACATGAGGAATGACAAAGTCTTTAAGGAGCCGTGGGGCTTTCGGTAGAAGGCCACATTCTCGTCCTTGCTCTTCTCTTTGATCCGCCATCCTCCTAGGACTTGGTGGTGGTGAGTCGTGTACTGAAGATTCTCTTGAAGATGGCCCACTTGACGATCTGTGCACCGAGCCTTGGAATGACATACACGGGTACCGAACAAAAAGTAAAAAAAAAACTAAGTTAAAAATCCAAACTTAAATGGACATCGTTGAGGGACAAGTTCCCTGCAACGGCGCCAAAAACTTGATAGAAGAAATTTTGAACACAATAATTATGAACTTTATTTCTACTAAGTATAAGTTTGCAAGTGTACAAAATCGATGGAGATAGTATAAAGACAAGCAAAGGTCAATCTCTCGAGGACTTGTTCAACGATTAATCCAATTAAGTTCAGATTTGTTAACTTGGAGAAAAACACGCACACACACACGCCAAGGGGGGATTTTAAAGATTTTGGAGAAACATAATTCAATCAAGTAAAAATGCAAAAAATTAATAATGCAAGAATGACGGGAGATTGATTTAATTAACAAAGGTGAATTAAGGCTTACAATCCACTCTAACCAATTATAGTTACTAATAAGATTTCCTTGACCTAATTACTATGCATTCTCTGAATTAGGTGCTCGTGCCTAGGTCCTGGCGTTGGTTCACTAGGTACATCTTATTCCCTCTTACTTAGCATGTTCTAAACAGAGCATATGCCTAGAACGTCTATCCCCTACCATTTAAGATGATGCATGAAGTACAAAGAGAATTTAATGACACCACTCTAGCCTAGAAAAGTGACATGCAATCCTAGGTCGTCATGAGTTAAGATTACAGGTAAGTGTCCCAAATACTCTCGATGCTACAAATCACAAGATGATATGACGGTCATTCAAGCAATTACATCAATAATTATATGCAAACAAGGTAACTAATCTTATAGGCATAAATTAAGTTCATTAAGCATAGTAATTAAACTTATTCAGCATGCATAATCAAGAGCCAGAAATTTAATTAAAGAACTAACATGGCTAGGGCTTCAAGCAGCCCTAATCCAAAAACGAGTACTCACGCATAACTGAAATTAAAGACATAATGTAAATTCTCATTTAAAATTACAATGAAATAAAAGCTTAAAGTAAAGAACAATGATGAACGATGATTCACAGCAGACACACGGTAAGGCCTTCCTCTCCAAGCTCCACGCACATCACTCTGAACTTTGGAAAAATAAAAATTGTTTGAATTTAAAATTGAATTACAAAGAGACTTTGCGGCTAGGGTTCTAAAAGTCCCCCCACTCGTGAGCTTAAGGATCCTATTTATAGGGTGCCTAGTCCCCTAAAGTTTAGGAGAATAATCAGGATGGAAATCCAATTACAAACTGACTTAACACTGGTGTCCTAGTTAGGTTAGAAGAACAAAAAAGCAATCCTTTTAGAACAAGGAGTATAAATTCTACACGGCAAAGACTTAGAATAAGTCTTCTGAGCTTCCATCCATGCCAAAGCAGTGTCTAAGAACCTTCTAGGGCTGCTTAGACGTCATGTAATGGACTGGGCCAAGCCTTGCACATTCAGAGCAGATCTAGACCTTAATTAGGCACTTTTCGGCCTTTTAAAGACTTGATAAAATGTGTGTTGGGCCTTAGCAATTGAGTCTAACCACGCCCTGGACCTCCATATAGTCCAGTTTGATGATTCATGTGGAAAGCAGAGATCGCAAAACTGCGCCCTAATTAGGGCGCAATTTGAGTATGGGACGCGCCCCGGGGCACGACGTGGACATGAACGTGGTGTGATCTGGACATCACCCAATGCCTGCATTGGTAGTGCGCTTTTCAGAACACATTTTGATTGTTAGAAGCGCACTAGGCCCATAGTTGGTACCTCGGGACATGGCCTTCATCACGGAGGTCTAAAAGAGTGCACTGTTGGGACATGGTTAGTGCGGGGACACGTCCTGGGTCTTGGCGGGGAATCGTCCTGGGTCTCGAGTTGGACGCAGCAGGGACCTGGTCCTGGAACTCGATACGGGTGTGATTAGGGAGGGGACACGCCAAGGAAGCGGCTGGGCTCAGTTTTCAACTGAAGATAACTTCTTCGTTATAACTCTGAATTGAGTCCTTCTTTTTGCATTCTTCTCAAAATTCACCTATCTTTCCAAATCTTCACAAGTCTCACAAGATTGTTCGTTTTCTTCTATTGATGGCACGAAATCATTCAAAAGGCATGTAAGAGTGGTACTTAAAAACATCGAAATGATGCTTAAATATTGACTAAGCACATATGCAGAAGGGCTGCGGAATAAGCCTTGGGAATATTGATGATATCGATGGTATTGAAATCACACTTTCTAGCCACCAATTCTTTGATAAGTTTGACGAAGATGGCATGTGTTTGACGAGCTTGTGAAATGGCAGTGTGATTTACAGTGTCTACAACATGCTTTTGATTTTGTCCTTGAATTCCTCCTTCTTCTTGTTCTTTTTTGTGAAACCTGCAAGGAAACGGTAAAGCGGCGTCATTATCTAAATCTAAATGCACATTTTTAGTGTGCTTAGGAGTTGAAGTTTGAGATTTAGAGTTAGAATTATCTGTGGGATTAGGTTGCCCGTTGGTACCCAAAGATGTGGCCGTGCCCTTATCATTGGCCGTAGGAGCAGTTAGGGCTCGAAGAGGGCCTGATGTAGACATGTCCTGAGAGCTTGTCACAGCCGAGTACTTGTCCTAGTGGTTTGATGCAAATGGCGCAGAGTGACGCATCGCAGCTGCGTCTTGGAGATATCCTGGTGCTGCAGTGAGAGGCTTGTCTACGGTTCTGCGCAAGGCGTAGCTCGTGACATGCAAGGGGCATCGCTATGCGGTGGGGGACCTGATCAATCGTTATTTATGCATCATTTTGATGTCTTTATATGCCTCTCTTACATGTATTTTGAATGATTTCGTGCCATCAATAGTAGAAAATGATCAATCTTGTGAGACTTGTGCAGAGTTAGAAAGATAGGTAAAATCTAGAAAGAACGCAAAAAGAATTACTCAAATCGGAGTCCAGATGAAGGAGATATCCTCATTTCAATATCAGGTCCTGAACGGAGTCCTGAGTGCGCCAGTGCGCCAGTCCGCCTATTTTGGGCCGCTGGCCAAGTACCTCATATCAGGCCCTCCGGGTCTCAAACCTGTGTTTCATGAAATCAAGGTCAGGTCATAGAAGTACCAAGGTCGCGCCAAGGCAGGTTGAGGACATGTCCCAAGAACTCCCATCCGAGCCCAGATGTGCGCCTAAGTCCGGGGTCCCTGTTCCGCCAGCGGTGGATCAGAGGTTCTCCGTCTGCACTAAGCCTGAAACATTTGTAATAGATTTAAGGACTTTGTAATTAATTAAAAGTACAATAACTTTCTCTATCCTTATAGGATTAGGTTTTACCCATCCTTATAGGACATGGTTTTACCAATCCTTATAGGACAAGGTTTTCCCTTTGTCTATAAAAGGGAGCCTTTGTTCAGTGTAAGGCAAAAAGGGAGATAATTAGCTAGAGGCATTTTTGGGAGATACAGAGACACCTTAGCCGCATATAGTATTTTGGTATTTTAGAGTTTTACGTTAAAGCTTGGTTCTTCCCGAAGTTGAGTGTGTTGGACGTGGAGCTTGGAGAAGAAGGCTCTACCGTGTCTTATGCTGCAGCTGTTCTTCACAATATCTTTTGTACCCTTATTTTCATTATTGCAATTTACTTATGAATTTAATTATATTTGTTTCAATTTCAGTTATGTGTGAGTATTCATTAGGATTAGGGCTGCTTGAAGCCCTAGCCATGTTAGCTTGTTGATTGGATTTCTGGCTCTTGATTATGATTGCTATGCATGCTGAATAAGTTGGATTACTATGCTTAATGACCTTAATTTATGCCTATACGATTAGCTATCTTGTTTGCATATAATTATAGATGTAATTGCTTGAGTGACCGTCATATCTTCTTGTGATTTGGAGCATCGAAAGTCTTCTTACTTGTAATCTTAACTAATACGACCTAGGATTGCATGTCACTTTGCTAGGCTAATGTGGTGTCATTAAATTTTCTTTGAACTTCATGCATCATCTTAAAAGGTAGGTGATAGACGTTCTAGGCATATGCCCTGTTTAGAACATGCTAAGTAAGAGGGAATAAGATGTGTCTAGTGAACCAACGCCAGGTCTTAGGCACGGGCACCTAATTCAGAAAATGCATAGTAATTAGGTCAAGGAAATCTGATGAGTAACTATAATTGGGTAGAGTGGATAGTAAGCCTTAATTCGCCTTAGTTAATAATCAATCAACCATTAATTCTTGCATTGTTCTTTTCTGCATTTTATTTTACTTGTCTTAATTCGCCTCGAGGGATCGACTCTTGCTGTGCTACTATACTATTCTTATCGATTTGTGCACTTGCAAGGATTTTATAACTGTTAGAATTGAATTGCATATTTCTTGCTCTTTAATTCTACCAACAAGTTTTTGGCGCCGTTGCCGGGGACTTGTCCCTTAACGGTGCCCATTCAAGTTTAAATTTGTAACTTAGTTTTTCTTTTTGTTAGGCACCCGTGTATGTCATTCCAAGGTTCAGTGCACGGGTCATCAAGTGGACCATCATCGCAAGCATCTTCAGTCCATGGCACCCCGCCACCAAGCCCAAGGAGGATGGCGGACCACAGAGAAGAGCAGGGCCTGGAACGTGGCCTAGTACCGCAAGCCCCACGGCGCCTTAAGGATTTTGCCATGCCCCAGGTCTCGGAGGAACAATTACCAATTATTTTTCCCGAGTCAACAGTGGAAAACTTCGAATTGAAGTCGGGGACAATTCACATGCTGCCCACATTCCACGGCCTTGCTGGCAAGGACCCGCACTTTCATATCAAGGAATTTGTTGAGGTTTGTTCAACACTGCGCTTGAATGGTATGATAGAATTTGAAATCCGCCTGCGGCTCTTTCACTTCAGTCTCAAGGATCGCGCCAAGACATGGGTTCATTCACTGGCGCCGGCTTCCATTCACTCTTGGAGGGACTTGACGTCCAAATTCTTAACACAGTACTTTCCCGTGGAAAAGACAAATGAGTTAAAGTCCAAGATCATGAACCCACGGCAAGACATGGAGGAGTCTTTCTACGAGTTTTGGGAGCGGTTCAATCAGATGCTACGGGCGTGCCCCTACCACCATATTGATGCCCATCATCTTATGCTATACTTCTATGGAGGCTTGAAGACTAGCGATCGGACAATGGTGGACTCTTAATCCCAAGGGATTCTAGAAGGCACAGCCGAGGAAGCAAGGACCGCCTTTGAGAACATTGCTCAAAGTGAAAAACAGTTCAGCTATAGGGGTCCCTCCTCTAGAGCTACGGGTGATGCATCCGCCAAATACAAAGATGACGCCATTGCTCAGCTCACGGCAATGGTGAAACAGTTGTGTAGCGAGAAAGCCAAAGAAGTTCACATTTGCGAGGTATGTTCAATTCAGGGCCATAAATCCCAGGACTACCCGGTTGTGGAAGATGCCAACTTTGCCGGAGGGTTCAACATCAATTCTCGACCCCGGAATGACCCATATTCCAACACTTACAATCCGGGGTGGAAAAATCATCCAAATTTCCGTTGGAGCAACAATCAAGCAGCCGCAAATCCCTTGCCACCTCCTGGATTTGAGCAGCAAGCCGCAGGCCCTCAGGGGAACTATCACGGTCCTTCCTCAAATCATAATGGCGGAAACAAGTCTCTTGAGGACTCCCTCCATATCTTGACTCAACAGCATGCTCAATTCATAAAATTCATGCACGATAGCCATAGTCAGACGGGAGACATGAAAAATGCAATTGAAAACTTGGAGCGTCAAATGGGACAGGTGGCGAACCAACTAAATCAGCGAGAGCAGGGCAAGCTACCGAGTCAAGTCCTGGTAAATCCAAAAGGATTTAACAATCCTACGGCTAATGCCATCACACTGGAGAGGGAAACACCACTTCAAGACCCCACATATGCCACCCTCGCAGGACCTGAAACTGAGCCTCAACCTACTCTGCCAAGGATCACCGACCAGGGAGCGCCGCAAAACATGCCATGGCTAACACCTCTGGCGCAGAACTGGCCTAACGAGTCACCAAGTGCCCTACCGCAAGGAGGACCTGTCACTGCGCCTACTTCGGCCACGGCTGGCATGCAACCTGCTCCTAAGCCCAAGTCACGGCACTCGAATACTTCTAACTCTAAACCTCAGAATTCCAATTCTAAAAAAGTCACTTTTGAGTTAGCTAATAATGTTGATTATCCATTTCCTCGCAGGTTCCAAAACAGGAATAAGCAAAGGGAGGACTTTGAGGAAGAGATCATCAGCATGTTGCAGAAGCTTCAGATCACACTGCCTTTCCATAAAATTGTCAAGCACATGCTTATCTTTGCGAAGCTGATCAAGGACTTAGTTTCAGGATAGCATGGTTTTAGCTCCACGGACACCATTGACATCCCTAAGGCCTGCTCGGCTGCCCTTTTATGCATGCCCCTTAAGGCCAATGATCCTGGGCCGCCATCCCTTCCATGTGTCATTCAGTCAAAAAGATTCGAACATTGCTTTTGCGACACGGGAGCATCAGTGAACATCATGACGTTCCACATTTACAGGTCACTCAACCTAGGCGCACTCAAACCCACGCACCTATGTGTCAGATTGGCTAACGCTTCTGTAACCAACCTAATGGGGGTTCTTGAGGACGTACTGGTACAAATTGGAGATACATGCATCCCTGCAGACTTCTACGTACTAAGAATGGACAGAATTGACAAAAGTGAGGAACCTCCCCTCATCTTCGGAAGGCCCTTACTAGCCATAGCCGAGTGCCTCATCGATGTAAGAAAGGGCCAGGTCTCCATCAAGGTCCTGGACCAGCTTCGGACATTCTCCATCCATGACACCATCCAGTACCTGGCCGAGCCTATTGTAGATTTTTCGTTAATTGAAGTATTCATGGACGACTTCTCGGTGTTTGGACAATCATTCGAACTATGCTTAGTTAACCTAACCCGAGTACTGGAACGGTGCAGAGAAAGCAACTTAGTGCTGAACTGGGAAAAGTGCCATTTCATGGTACAACAGGGAATTGTCTTGGGTCATGTGATCTCTAGCTGAGGCATAGAAGTGGACAAAGCAAAGTTAGACATAGTAGAGAGGCTGCCGTACCCCACTACAGTCAAAGAGGTTCGATCGTTCTTAGGGCATGCTGGCTTTTACCGCAGATTCATCAAAGATTTCTAGAAAATCACAAGACCTTTGTGTGATCTTCTAGCCAAGGACGCCACATTTGAGTTCACTATGGGATGCCGTGAGGCATTCCAGACACTCAAGGAAAAGCTCACGGCATCACCCATCATCATGCCACTGAATTGGGACTTACCATTCGAACTAATGTGTGATGCCTCGGACTTCGCCATAGGAGCGGTTTTGGGACAGCGTGCTGACAAGCTCCCTCATGTCATTTACTACGCAAGTCGAACCCTGAATGATGCCCAGCTGAACTACTCCACCATCGAGAAGGAGCTCCTTACTGTTATCTTTGCCCTTGAGAAGTTCCGCTCATATCTAATTCAAACCAAGGTCATAGTATACATGGATCATGCTGCCTTGAAGTATTTGCTCACTAAAAAGGATGCCAAGCCTAGGTTGCTATGTTGGATTCTACTGCTCCAGGAATTTGACCTTGAAATGAGAGACAAGAAGGGCAGCGAAAACGTGGTCTCTGACCATATGAGCCGATTGCTTCACAGTTCCAATGAAGAGGCCGATCAGTTGCCCCTCCTTGAGACCTTTCCTGACGAACAGCTCTTCGCAATCCAAGATATTGATCCACGGTATGCCGATCTCATTAATTACCTTGTCACTAAGCAAATTCCTTCATCTTTAAATAGGTACCAAAAGGACAAGCTGGCTAAACAAGCGAAGTACTTCATATGGAATGAGCCGTACATATGGAAGCATTGTCTAGACCAAATCATTGGGCGCTGCATCCCCGAAGACGAGATGAAATCCGTCTTGACATTTTGCCATAGCTTGGCAAGTGGGGGCCATTTTGGAGCTAAGAAGACAGCCCTCAAGGTACTACAAAGTGGACTCTACTGGCCCACACTTTTCAAGGATGCACACGAATTTGTACTCACCTGTGACCGCTGCCAACGCCTAGGTAACATCGGCCCTCGAAATCAAATGCCATTACACCCTATTCTTGTGGTCGAAATCTTCGATGTAAGGGGCATTGATTTTATGGGGCCTTTTCCGAATTCCTTTGGCAATCTTGATATTCTGCTTGCAGTTGATTATTTCTCCAAATGGGTGGAAGCAATTCCCACCTAAACTAACGACGCCAAAGTAATGGTGCGTTTTTTGCAGAGTCACATCTTAGCCAGATTCGGCTCACCTAGGGCAATCATCAGTGACGGGGGGATGGGGGGGATGGGGGGGGGGGGGGGGGGGGGGGGGGGGGGGGGCACACTTCTGCAATCATTCGTTTGCAGCCCTAATGAAGAAGTATGGCGTCACCCACAAGGTCTCAACATCGTATCACCCTCAAACGAGTGGCCAAGCGGAAGTGTCCAATCGGGAAGTAAAGGCAATATTGGAAAAAAACGGTAAATCCTAACCGCAAAGATTGGTCCAGCAAATTGAATGATGCGCTGTGGGCCTATCGGAGCGCATACAAGACTCCGATTGGTATGTCTCCCTTCCGGCTTGTTTTTGGAAAAGGCTGCCACCTACTAGTGGAATTGGAGCATAAAGCATTCTGGGCTATTAAGCAGATGAACCTGAACTTCGATGATGCTGGAATACATAGGAAGCTTCAGCTAAGTGAATTAGAGGAGTTGCGAAACGAGGCCTTTGACATTGCTCGTATCTACAAGGAAAAGACCAAAGCTTTCCACGACAGGCGCATTCAGCCCAAGGACTTTCACATCAGACAGGAAGTCCTCCTCTTTGACTCCCAGCTCAGACTAATGCCAGGTAAGTTGCGTTCAAGATGGACTGGACCATTTATTATTACTAACGTTTTTCCTCATTGTGCAGTTGAAATCCAACACCCGGAACGGAAGGATCCGTTCAAGGTAAATGGCCACCGCCTCAAACACTACTTCAAGGACCTCTCTTATCCTAGCGCAGTCAACCCTGCAACTCCGCATGCGCCCAGCTCCTAGCATGACAACCCTGTCTTGCCTAGACGTTAAATAAAGCTCTCCTACGAGGCAGCGTAGCCCTAGTTTGTATTTCTCTTTTTCCTTTGCTGTTTCTGCCCGTTATATCTCTCAAGCCCTTCTACTATTGTCATGCTTACTGCTTATCACATTGAGGACAATGTTCAGTTTAGGTTTGGGGGTGTGGATTTAAACTTTTGCATATAGAAACAAGTAGGTTTGGGGATGATACACGGCCAGGACATTTAAATTTCTGCTTGTGATTAGTATGATAACTTGTTAATAGGAATGTATATGCTAAGTTAACTATCTTTGCTTTACTAAGAGTCATGCCATGGTCAAGTAGTTCATAATTTGCACTTCACAATGCCATGTTTTAAGTGATTAAGTGAACGAAATAACTGAATTTGAGTGAACCTTAGAAAATTAGTGGAGACTACCCTGTGAGATCTTTGAGCCTAATTGCCATTCTTTCAGAGGGATATACTTGTTTCTACTCTTAAACACTCATCACTTTTGTTCTTAATTGTTGATCTCATTACATCATATTTACATTGAATTTTAAAGAACTAACATCATTTAGATACTCTTGATTTAATGTGTGGTTTTCCATAAGAAGTGATGTAGGCTATGTATGCTTTAACCTCTAAAGGCTTTATCCTACCCTATTGCATGCTCCCTAAGCCAATTTTGAAGCCAAACACTCAGCCTTTTCTTTCATCACCCAAAGTATAACCTAACCGAAAATACTTAGCCATTCATCACAGCCATACCCTATAACCTCAGTTTGTGCTAAGGTTGCCATAAATGAGATTCATGGTGAGAATGAGAGGTGAAAGAAGATGATGCCCAATTCAAAGGACATTGGCGTCAATTGAAAGTTCAAAAGTAAAGAAAAGATTTACAAGTTGCAAGCTGCGCGAAAATTTGAGGAAATCATTGCATGATCTTGGTTCAATTCAATTCAAAAGAAAGAACAGAAAAAAAACGTTCAAATAAAAAGAAAGAAAGAAACATTGAGAAAAAGTGAAAAACAAAGTGAATTTAGCCAAGTGAGCCAAGAGCCTCAAAATAAGCCACAAGAGCCTCAAAATAAGTCATCAAGAAAGCACAATGCCGTGGGCCTTAAGAAAGGATTCAGTTCAGAAATTCCAAATTTAAGTCATGACTTCTCATGCCTTGGCACACCTCAGGCTCTTTGAATCCCATCCTTCCTTGCTAAACCCCAAAGCTTAGCCCCATTACAACCTAAAAAGGAAGACCTAACTGATCTTATGAACAATCATGCTGAGGATTATGGTACGTATCTATGTTCTTAAAGTTCAATTCCTTTCATGAGATCTTTATTTCCATAAAGTGCTATTCTTTATTGTTACTCGTATGTGATTAAATTTGAATTTCATAACATAAACTCATCACATACGCTTGAAAAGAGTGTCAGCCTAGGATTCTTGTGCGAATTGAGAGTTTCCTAGTGAGGATTAGAGTCGAGGCGAAATCTTTCTAGGGCACTTAGATGAAGTTGTTTTCAAACTTGATCACCTGAAAATATTGGCATTTATACACATACACCTTCACATGACACTCACAGCTTTGGCATTCCTTTTAGTTCTGCAAAGCATGTTTACTTACTTTAATTCTTATTAGCCTGTTAAGAGTACTATCTCTAGTATCTTTTTTTTAAGTAAAACGTTTGTGGGTATCGTGTTGTTATAACCCTCAGGAGACAAAACTCCTCCTACTAAGTGAACCTAGGGTTTGGGGGTATTTGATCAGTCGTTTGGGGGTATTTGATCAGTCGTTATTTATCCATCATTTTGATGTCTTTATATGCCTCTCTTACATGTCTTTTGAATGATTTCGTGCCATCAATAGTAGAAAATGATCAATCTTGTGAGACTTGTGCTGAGTTAGAAAGATAGGTAAAAACTAGAAAGAACGCAAAAAGAATGACTCAAATCGGAGTCCAGATGATGGAGATATCCTAATTTCAATATCAGGTCCTGAATGGAGTCCTCAGTGCGCCAGTGCGCCTATTTTGGGCCACTGGCGAAGTACCTCATATCAGGCCCTCTAGCTCTCAAACCTGTGTTTCATGACAGCAAGGTCAGGTCCTAGAAGTGCCAAGGTCGCACCAAGGCAGGTCGAGGACATGCCCAAGAACTCCCATCCGAGCCCAGATGTGCGCCTAAGCCCGGGGTCCCTGTTCCGCCAGCGGTGGATCAGAGGTTCTCCATCTGCGCTAAGCCTGAAAACATTTGCGCCAAGCCTGAACGAAGATGTGCTTCTACTATACTCATGAGGTGCTTCAAAAGCGCAGTCCCAGATCCTGATTTTGAAGACAGTCCAAAATCCAAGTTTGGCCAGCTTGTGTTCCCACTTGCCAGCTTGCATTCACGCTCCCAGCCGTGTTCTGATTGGTTCTAATAGATTTAAGGATTTTGTAATTAATTCAAAGTACAATAACTTTCCCTATCCTTATAGGATAAGGTTTTACCCATCTTTATAGGACATGGTTTTACCAATCCTTATAGGACAAGGTTTTCCCTTTGTCTATAAAAGGGAGCCTTTGTTCAGTGTAAGGCAAAAAGGGAGATAATTAGCTAGAGGCATTTTTGGGAGATACAGAGACACCTTAGCCGCAGATAGTATTTTGGTATTTTAGAGTTTTACGTTAAAGCTTGGTTCTTCCCGAAGTTGAGTATGTTGGACGTGGAGCTTGGAGAAGAAGGCTCTGCCGTGTCTTCTGCTGCACCTGTCCTTCACAATATCTTCTGTACCCTTATTTTCATTATTGCAATTTACTTATGAATTTAATTATATTTGTTTCAATTTCAGTTATGTGTGAGTAGTCATTAGGATTAGGGCTGCTTGAAGCCCTAGCCATGTTAGCTTGTTGATTGGATTTCTGGCTCTTGATTATGATTGCTATGCATGCTGAATAAGTTGGATTACTATGCTTAATGACCTTAATTTATGCCTATAAGGTTATCTACCTTGTTTGCATATAATTACAGATGTAATTGCTTGAGTGACCGTCATATCATCTTGTGATTTGGAGCATCAAAAGTATTCTTACTTGTAATCTTAACTCATAATGACCTAGGATTGCATGTCACTTTGCTAGGCTAATGTGGTGTCATTAAATTCTCTTTGAACTTCATGCATCATCTTAAAAGGTAGGTGATAGACGTTCTAGGCATATGCCCTGTTTAGAACATGCTAAATAATAGGGAATAAGATGTGTCTAGTGAACCAACGCCAGGTCCTAGGCACGGGCACCTAATTCAGAAAATGCATAGTAATTAGGTCAAGGAAATCTGATGAGTAACTATAATTGGCTAGAGTGGATAGTAAGCCTTAATTCGCCTTAGTTAATAATCAATCAACCATTAATTCTTGCATTGTTATTTTCTGCATTTTATTTTACTTGTCTTTAAATTTCAGTTCTCACTTCATAAACCCCCCCTGCGTGTGTATGTGTGTGCGTTTTCACTAAGTAATAAATCTGAACTAAAGTGGTCACAACGTTGATACAAGTCCTCGAGGGATCGACTCTTGCTGTGCTACTATACTATTCTTATCGATTTGTGCACTTGCAAGGATTTTATAACTGTTAGAATTGAATTGCATATTTCTTGCTCTTTAATTCTACCAACAGGACCTTCCTAGGTCTGAGGCTCTGTATGTGGATAATAACAGTTCTGCGGTGAAGCAATGGACGCATCTCGTCGCATGGCTCTCGATAGGCTAGATTGAGGCATGGCCCGCGGTATGACATGGTTTTGGTCCAGCGGTAAGGTTAAGGGCCTAAACACAGGGTTTGGTGAGTTTTTAGGCATAGACATGTATGCAGGCCCGGTCAAGTTCTCCTCGTCTTCTTCTGCTCCGTGGCTGTTATCTTCAAGGACAGGATGCTTGGGGCCTTGAATTCTTGTGCCACTCCGTAAAGTAATGGCCTATGCAGTGTGGTTCCGATAGCCCTTGGGATTCACCATCACTTGGCTTGGAAAATTTTCTAGTTCTCCCTGATTCAGATGTTTTGTAAGCTGCCTCATTTGAAGTTCCAAGTTTGTGATAGCTAGATCGGTCATATTAATGAATGCTTGGAGAATATCCTGCAAGGACTTGGTTCCACCCCCTTTGTAACGACTCGTTTTTTTAAATAGTCGAATTTCATAAATTAATTTGGGAAATGATGATTTTACCTTTAGTTTTATAAGAGGCGTGAAAGTCAATTGTTGTGTGGAGACAACTTTGGAAGTTTGTCGTGGACCGTTGCGTAGGTCTCGAACTCACGAGTTCGTAGAAAAGCGGCACGTGAAAAACGTAGTTCGTATGAGAGAGTTGTGGGTCTAGAATGTTCAGGGGCAATTTGATAATTTTCGCTTAGCAGATATTTTTAACTCAGACCCTCTCCAGATCAATCTCATTTTCCTCTCTCTCATCGTGATTCGTCATCCAAACCGTGCCACCGAACCCAAAACCCCATACCCTTGAACTTTGATTCGTAGCAACCTCGTCCATTTTGGTTCAACCCATCGGAATCCTCTTCTTCGTGCGATCAAAGACATACCGGTCGTCGGGGGAAATAGCCATGGGAAACACCGAACCGAGGAAGGAGAATACAGAACCTTTCGATCAATTTTCAGGCCAAATCAGTTATGGATTTCGTGTTTAGACCTCTGTTTCGAGTTCCTGGTCTCGAGTAGATAATGTTGGGCTATTAATTCATGGAAAAATGGTTAAGATTTGAAGGAGATTGGAATTTTCAAGGTCGGCCGTCAATGGCGATTCCGTTGACGGCAGACAGCGGCGCACGACGGAGCGGTCGTCTTCTTTGGCGATTGGTTCGATCAGAGAGTTAACGTGGCATGCCACTTGGTAGCCACATGGAGCAACGTGGAGGCCACCTGGTAGCCACTTGAAGCCAACTAGCAGCCGAGTCAGCGTGCGTGCAGGCGCTTGGGCACTGTAGCCGGCGCGTGAACGAGCCTCCTGCCTTCCGCAGGCGCGTGGGACCGGTCCTTGGGTCAGGACGGAACGTGTCGACTTGTTTTCAACTTTTCGAACCTTTTGGTGTAGGTTTCGAGTTAATCGGACATCGTTTGGGGGTAGTTTTGGGCGTCCGAAGTGGCTGCATTTTTTGTGGGACGCATGTGGACCTCCAGGGGTTTACGGAGTCTGAATGTAGGGTTTTTAATTATCGTTGGTAACCCCAATTGTCACTTTAGACAGGCGATACTTCTTTGGGAACTTCAGAGGAACGTACAACTCGGGATTGAGCTTAAATGGACGTTCAGTGAGTGGACTTTGGTTTGTAAATTGTCATGCATGCATAAATGTATATTTTAAATAAAAATATTATTCTAATAAATTATTACTGGACACGGGTTCTCAATAATAAATTGGAAATGACATTTTGGGCTGTCGCCCGGCTTTATGGACTCTGTTTTTATGTAGTTTTGACTTTATATATTTTGGGTTTCGGTTGAGTCCATGATTTTTGGGTTTAGACCCAGATTTGTGACTTTATTGGATTTGGGCATAGACCTGGTTTTTCAATGAATTTGGGTTAGGCCAAGAAACGAGGATTTAAAAAATGGCATTTGGATTTTACTTTACGAGTTTGTTTCCACTGTATATACTGTCCCTAAGGGTCATGGTTTTTCTCCAGCACATGATGTGTCGTATTTCTCGCCACGTGTTCCTCGAGGTTTCTCCGATGCTGGCGTCGAAGGGTATTTCTCCGATGCTGGTGTCGAAGCGTATTTCTCCGATGCTGGCGTCAAAGGGTATTTCTCCGCCATGTCATTGAGGCTGTCTACGCATAGCTCATGGTTACATCTGTACAACTCGAGGTATATCGGGTGTGTGAAGGGTTGGACCCGGGTCGATCAGCTCGGATATCGAGCAACGACCTGGGATTACATTCGGGGAGCGGTGAGATATGGTATGATATTTTTATGTCCAGGTCTGTTTACATAATTTTTAAACTCCTTTGAGGAGGGTTTTCAAAGCAAGGTTGTGGACCACGGGATGTTTCTATTGTTCGGGTTTTCGTGGGTCCCACCGAGTGTTTTTACTAAAATTGGATTTTCCGGAAAGTTTTCAGATTATCTCTATATATTCTTTGTTTAAAAAGGAAATTTATATTAGGCATGCATTGTTTTACTCATGGAGGGGGAAAAGGTATGTTTTCCACAGAAATTATTTTAAACGATTATTTTGTCCACTCACAATTTTCTTTGTTTTAGATCCCCCTCCAAGCCGTTGAGTTGACGAGGGCACATCCAAAGGCGGAGGAACTAAATTTCAACTGCACCTTTACCTAAGACTATCGAGTAGGACTTATAAATTTTTTGTATTTACCTTTCCTACCTAGTTGTTCTAATAAGCCTTTTGGACTTATTGTAAATTTTGACTACGTCGATGGTTATTTGGTGACGTTGGGATTCGAGAGTGGTATTTGATCATTCATCTGACAGGTGGAAGACGGTTAACCATTTTATAGGGGAGGTTCTGTCAGATTTTTGGTAGAATTTTCGTAACTAATTGCACGGGCTTAAGGGTATTCTAGGCAATTTATTAAGTTGTCAGGCGGGAGAAGGGCTTTTCACGGGTTTCGAGGGGAAATTTGGGAAGGGTCCTATCAGCCTTGGTGTGGTGGGGGGCCATGCTGGGTCACTTGAGGGGCCACGTCCTAAGTTTGAAATCCAGGTGGTGGATTTTTTGCAGATTGCATGTTGCTCCAGCGGAATTTGGGATGATTCCTGCACCCCGGATTGTATGTGTTCAAATATAGATCGTTTGGGGGCCTTGGACCATTTTTGAATCCTCCTGTGAAGTTAGCATCTTCGACCATAGGACATTCTTGGTAGCTATGTCCTTGAATGGAGTATACGTCGCAGACTTGAACTTCCTTAGCCTTCTCGTTGCATAACTTCTTCACCATGGCGGTGAGTTGGGCGATGGCATCATCCTTGTCTTTGGTGCATCACCAAATGTCCTAGAGGGATTGCCTCTGTGGCTAAATTGGTTTTCCGTTTGAGCGATGTTCTCAAAGGCTTCTCGGGCTCCTCCGCAGTGCTGTCCATCACGCCTTTGGATTGAGAGTTCACCATAAATTTGTAGCTCGTCGCAATCCACAATAGAAGTCGAACATCAAGGGACTGTTTGGAATGTTGTGGTGGGGACACGCCTGGATCATCTGATTGAACCGCTCCTAGGACTCGAAGAATGGTTCATCTTCGGCTTGGCTTGGTGCCACGATTTCACATCGAAGCTTATGTGTCTTCCTCGCATGATTAGGGCTTCATGATTAGGGCTTCAAGCTGCCCTAATTCTATAAAGGAGTACTTACGCATAATTGAAAAACAAAGCATAATGTAATACATAAGTGCAATAAAGTAAGATAAGAAAGAAAGAAAAACAATGTAGACTTGAGGACACGCCAAGGCTGCTCCAAGGATCTCCACGCTCAGTTCTCTCTCTTAAAACTGAAACTAAATTGTTTTGAATTGAAAATTTGAATATTACAAAGTAAACTGCGGCTAGGGTTCTAAGGGTCCTCACCCGTGAGGTTTAGGGCCCTTTAAATAGTCCACTGAAACCCCTACAAGTTAGCAGAGAATTTAAACCTAAATCTAATCATGAAAGGACTCAAAAATTGACTTCCTAATTCTGTAGGGATTTGACCCCAAAAGATAGGTGTTTTGATCTTCCTTGAGCGACAAGGAAACATCACATGCTGCAATCCTTCTCTGATTGGGTTCTGGGATTTCTTTTATGGCAAGGCAGCTTCTGAGAGTCTCTTAGGGTTGCCAAGATGTGTAGGAAAAGGCTGGGCCAACCCTAGACACCAATGACACGACATGACTCATCTTGGCACCTTTGGGCCTTAAAATAGGGCACAACGTGTCGTGGGCAGGTCCTGGTTATATTCTTCTGGGCCAAGCAGCTTCTTTCACTTCCATAGGATGTATCTAGGTTGGTTTTGGGCTTTGGTTTGCTTGAAAACTGATAGAAAGCTCAAGGGGCCATTATGGCTCAAATTAGGGCGCATCAGAGGTCCTTTAGGGCAGAACAGGCCATGGACAGGTCCTGGTCAGTTCTGAGCGTGCCTTCTGATGTCATTAGCTTAGGCAAGTGATTTTAAGTTTAGTTCTAGCCTCTGGCTCGTTTGGTTCCATCGATGTCTAGGGAAGGACACATTTTGGCTCACCCGGACATGTCACAGGACATGTCACGGGCCTTTGTCTAGCATGTCACGGCGCACCGCTTGAACTGTCTTATGAGGCACCAGGGATATGTCAAGGGACATTCCCTAGCATGGATTTGGGGGAAGACTGAGAGTCTTCTACGACACGTTTACGGACTGGTTTGAGTCTCCTGAAAGACTCAATGCAAGTCTCAATTTAGGCCACAGGAAGGACTTGTCTAGGACTTTTGAGGGGCTTGTCAAGGACACGTCTTGGCATTTCGGAGGGCTCGTTTTGGGACACAGCAGGTATTCCTCAAGGACGTGTCAAGGACTCGTCAGGGACACAGATTAGGGCTCGGATATTTGACTCAGGGTCGTGACAGGGACACGATTGAGGAAGCGCCTGGGGCTTGGATTGGGACGTAGGACATGTCTCAGGGACACGTTTTAGGATGCGTTTTGGCACGTTCTGTTTGGAACCAGGACTCAGTTTAGGACCATTTCTGGTCCCAAACTTCAACTTGAGACATCTCATTCGTTACATCTCTGATTTGAGCCATTCTTTTTGCATTGTTCTCAAAATTAACCTATCTTTCCAAATCCGCATATGTCTCACAAGATTGATCATTTTCTAGTATGGATGATAGGCAATTAGTCGAAAAGACAAGTAAAACGGGACTAAATGACATTTAAAAGTTGTAGGAAATAATGACTGAACAGACATGCCCAAACCTATCTTTTGCTAGTCCTTGAGCCAAAAAAAGGAAAACAGAACTAAACAAAATGAAAAGACTCAATATTAATTAAGATATGACATTTAAACCCCTAGGTGTTCCTAGTAGGAGGAGTTTTGTCTCCTGAGGGTTATAGCAGCACGATACCCACACGCGTTTTACTAAGAGATTTAACATGCTAGAACAATACTTGTAATCAAGGGAATAAGGACCAAACTAAGAAGACATGCTTTGCAGAACTAAAACGGATGCCACAGTTGTGAGTGTCATGTGTAAGTGTAGGTGCAAATAGTTCAAGTGATCCTATTTAAAAACAACTTCATCCAAGTGATCAAGATAGATTTCTCCTTGGCTCTAATCCTCACTAGGAAACTCTCAATTTACACAAGAATCCTAGGCTTTTCACTCTTATCAAGCATATGTGATGGAGTTTATGTCATGGAATTGAAGTTTAATCACATATGAGTAGCAATGAAGAATAACACTTTGTGAAGTTAAGATCTCATGAAAGGAATTGAACTTTAAGAACATAGATATGTACCTTAATCCTTAGCATATTTGTCCACAAGATCTGTTAGGTCTTCCATTTAGGTTGTAATGGGGATAGGCGCATGGGTTTAGAAAGGAACGATTGGATTCAAAGAACCTGAGTTGTGCCAAGGCATGAGAAGTCACACCTTGAACTTGGTATTTCTAATCTGAATATTTCTTAAGGCCCATGGCTCTTGATGGCTTTCTATCAGGTTCTTTTGAGTGCATTGGCTCACTTGGGTCAATTCGAAGTTTCTTTTACTTTCTTTTCTCCTTCTTTTCTCATTTCCTTTTTTGACTTCTTGTCTTTTGTTTCTTTTCTGTTTGAATAGACCAAAGATCATGCAATGATTCTCTTATTCCTTGTAGAGTTTCTTTTGCACTCAATTTTTCAGCATTTTGCACTTTCACCCTTTTGGCATTGACGCCAAATCTCGCGATTAGGCAGTACTTTTCTTCTCACCATGACTTTCATTTAAGACAACCTTAGCACCAACTTAGGTTATAGGGTATGGCTTATTTGAATAGTTGAGTATTTTGGGGAGGTTATACTTTGGGCGATGAAAGAAAGAGGTTGAGTGTTTGGCTTTAAAGGGGCTTAAGGAGCACACAACATGGTGGAATTAGGCCTTTAGGGGTTAAAGCACACATAGCCTACATCACTTCTTATGGCAAACCACAAATTATAATCAAGAGTATCTTTAAGATGTTAGTTCTTTAAAGCTCAATGCAAATATGATGTAATGAGATCAACATTTAAGAACCGAAGTGAAGAATGTGTTAAGAGTAGAAACAATGTAAATCCCCCTAAAAGATTGGCAATAAGGCTTAAGGATCTCATAGGGTAGTCTCCAATAATTTTCTAAAGTTCACTCAAATTCAGTTGTTTTGTTCACTTAATCACTTAAAACTTGGCCTTGTGAAGTGCAAGCTATGAACTACTTGACTGTGGAATGACTCTTAGTAGGACAAAGATAGTTAACTTAGCATGTACACCCTTATTTACAAGTTAAAGCACTATCACTAGCAAACTGAAACCACTAGCTTAAATTTTTCAAAATTTATGGCCGTTTACCATCCCCAACCCTAATTGTTTCTAAATGAAAAAGTTCAATCCACACCCCCAAACCTAAACTAAACAGTGTCTTCAATGTGATAAGCAATAAGTATGAAAAAACAGAATGCAGGTTCAAAGAGTGTAATAGGGCAAAAACAGGTTGCCTCCTTGTAGCGCTTTATTTAACGTCTGGGCATGACGTGGCTGGTAGGCTAGGTATTGGGCGCCTGCTGAAGGTCAAGGCTGTCTGTGACAAGTTCGGGTAGAGCCTCGAGGTAATGCTTGAGACGATGACCATTCACCTTGAACGACTTCTGCTTAAGCGGGTGCTGAATTTCAACTGCACCATGGGGGAAAACGTGAGTCACAATATAAGGTCCAGACCATCTGGAACGTTATACCTAGGAATAAAGTTAAGTGACATCCTTTCTCAAAGACAAGTTTGTGGGGGGACATGCCAACGGGGCTCTTGTATGTCATCCTATGGGCCCACAATGCATCGTTTAATCGGTTGGACCAGTCTTTGCAGTTGGGGCTCACGGTTTTCTCCAATATGGCCTTGACTTTTTGATTGGAAATTTCAGCTTGGCTACTTGTCTGCGGTTGGTAGGGCATGGTGATTATGTGGGTGATACCATCCTTCTTCATTAAAACTGAAAAAGGATCGATTGTAGAAGTGCGTGCCCCCATCACGGATGATTACCCTTGCTGCTCCGAACCTGGCTAAAATATGACTTTGTAGAAAACTCACAACAACCTTGGCATCATTAGTTTTAGTGGGTATTGTTTCCACCCACTTTGAGAAATAATCCACCACTAGTAAATTATGCAGATAACCAAAAGGGTCGGGAAGGGTCCCATGAATCAATGCGCCATACGTCCAAGATC
Organism: Oemleria cerasiformis; assembly: GCA_037349345.1. Classification (NCBI taxonomy): domain Eukaryota; kingdom Viridiplantae; phylum Streptophyta; class Magnoliopsida; order Rosales; family Rosaceae; genus Oemleria; species Oemleria cerasiformis. The sequence goes on from JAZGTL010000021.1 coordinate 278,855, forward strand.
TCCACAACGAGGATAAGGTTTAATGCCATTTGATTTAAAGGGCCTAAGTTACCTTGGCTTTGACATCTATCGCAGGTGAGAACGAACTCATAGGCATCCTTGAATAGTGTGGGCAGTAGAATCCACTTTGAAGTACTTTGAGGGCCGTCTTCTTAGCACCAAAATTCCCTCCACAAGCCAGGTTATGGCAAAGATTCAGGACTGATTCCATCTCAGCATCTAGAATGCATCTTTGGATGGTTTGATCGGAGCAGTGCTTATCCCAAATGTAGTACTTGGCTTATTTGGCTAGCTACCTGCTCAAAGATGAAGGAAGTCGCTTTGTAGCAAGATAGTTATTGAGATCTGCATACCAGGGATCAATGGCCTTGAGAGCAAAGAGTTGTTTGTCTGGGAAGTTTTCAAGGAGGGGCAAGTGATTGGCTTCCTCATTTGATCCGTAAATTAGTCGGCTCTTGTGATATGCAACCACGTTTTCCCTCCCCTTCTTGTCTCTAATTTAGAGATCGAACTCTTGGAAAATAAGCATCCACCTTAGCAACCTTTGTTTGGCGTCCTTTTTTGTAAGGAGGTACTTCAATGCCACATGGTCCGTATAGACAATGACCTTCATTTGAATCAGGTAAGACCTAAAATTTTCTAGGGAAAAAATGAAGGCAATAAGTTCATTTTCCGTGGTGGAATAGTTCAGTTGGGCGTCATTGAGGGTTCTACTTGCATTGTAGATAGCGTGAGGTAACTTATCCACTATCTTCCCTCACACAGCTCCTACGGAGAAGTCCGAAGCTTCGCATGTCAATTCAATTGGCAAGTCCCAGTTGGGTGACCTGATGATGGGTGAGGCATTGAGCTTTGCTTTGAGGGTGTTGAATGCCTCACCGCATTCGTTGGAGAATTCAAAAATTGCATCCATGCCCAAGAGATTGTAAAGTGGTATGGTGATCTTTTAAAAGACTTTAATGAATCTCCTATTGAAACCAATGTGCCCTTGGAACGATCTGACTTCTTCAATTGAGGTAGAGTACGACAATATCTCCACTATGTCAAGCTTGGCATTGTCGACTTCTATACCACAGTTGGAAATCACTTGGCCCGAGACGATGCCCTGTTGTAGCACGAAAGGGCACTTCTCCTTGTTTAGAACCAAGTTGCTCTCCTTACTTGTTTTATCCATGACTTAATGCCCTTTTACTTATATTTTGTTAATATTTCATTCTATGCAATTGGAGAAAATAATATACCTGTGAGAAGTGTGCAGAATTAGATAGAGGATGAAATTATGAGAATTTGAGCAAAAGAATCACCTCAATCGGAGTTATAACGAATAAGTTATGAAGTATACAAGAGAGGCCACCAAGAAGAGAAAACCCATTCGGTAGGCACCTACCGTGCCTACCGAAATTAATTAAGCAGAGCCCAGCGCTTTTGACCAGCGCTGACTGAGCATTTTGAACACCCAAATTCGGTGGTTGACCACCAAAATGATGGCTGAAGCCTTCCCGGCTCCTTGCCGTGTTTGCTCCTTGTTTTAAGGGTTTTCAGCCTTGCATTCACACTTGTTCTCCATATTTCAAGTGGATTTCAATCCTATTTCACTTTGTGATAATATTTCTACTTTTTTTATTTTTAGAAAAGGTTTTTAATTAATTTTCTTTATTATTTAGGAAACCTATTCTTTATAGAATTTAATGTAAACTTCTATTTTTTTGAGGATTAATAATTCTCTATAAATAGAGGGTCTAGGACCTTGTAAAAGGGGGGAATCGAAATGCATAGAGAGCAACAAACACTTGTAGTTTTTTTTTTTTTTTTAGGTTAGGGCTTCTTGAAGCCCTAGCCATGGTTATTCTTTAATTTGATTTTGGCGCTTGGTTTGATTATTATGGTTGTCTTGGTAGATTGCTTTACTGTTTTTATTGAGACTATTTTATGTTTTTAAGATTAGCTACTTTAATTGCACAACTTAATGATTAGTTTGCATCAAGGATTATAACAAACATGCCAAGTAAGAATGAACAAATGTGTGAGGGTGAGCTTAAGAGACCCCTTGCATGGGCACTAGGCCAAGTAACAAACATAGTAATTGACCTTGCAAAATAAGTTGGGAAGTAATTTTGGTTAGTGGTGGATTGCGTGTCTTAGCGTACTATCTTTATTTATTTCTTTATTTTAGGTTTTTTAATTGTTTTATTTTCATTTATGTTAAAACCCCCCATGTGTGTGTGCGTTTGTGTTTTTATATTATTGTTTATAAGTCTCTGAGTTAATGAATTAATCTAAGTAATTAAGTGAAACATAGTTAAGACAAGTCCTTTGTGGGATTCGACCCTTGCTTATTTGCTATACTTTCTTCACGATTTGGGCACTTGCAAGGTTAAACTAAATATAATGGGCTTCAAATTTATGGTGTCTATTTTATCCAACAAATGTCCTGCAAACTTTTCGAGCATTTGATCCATGAAAGGAAGGGGGAAGTGGTCTTTGCATGTGATGGTGTTCAGCTTCCTGTAGTCGATGCAGACTCTCCACCTTGTCTGAACTCTTTGGGCCACGAGCTCATCATGTTCATTCTTAATGACCACAATCCCACTTTTCTTTGGAACTACTTGGACGGGGCTCATCCATTTGGATTCGGAGATGGGATAGATGATTCCGACGTCCAATAGTTTGAGTACTTCCTTCTTTACGACTTCCTTCATAGGCTGATTCAAACGGCTCTGTGCCTCCCTTGAGGGCTGGACCTTCTTCTAGCAGGATATAGTGCATACACTTAGAAGGGCTAATTCCCATAATATCTACGATGGTCCATCCGATTGTAGTTTTATTGGCCTTCAGAACTTGCACCAACTCCTTTTCTTCCTGAGTACTTAGGTTCAAAGTGATAATGACTGGAAGGGTCTGATTGCTTCCTAAGTATGCGTACTTTAATTATTCACACATCGCCTTTAGTTCAAGTTTAGGGGCTTGAACAATGGAGGGCAAAGTCGGCTGGGCCAGTGGAGGAAGCTCTTCGAATGGTTACTTCCTTGACAGATAGCGCATGGCCGTGAGGAACCTCATTTCCTCCATGACATTCTCATCCGGATTCTCATCGGTTGGTGGAGGACTAGTGATGGCCTTTTGAAGATCATCCTTCGTACATGAGTTGGCTATCGTTTTTGTAGTAGCATGTCCATCATGTTCAATGGAAAGTCCTCGATAGGCTCCGTAGGGTATTGGACAACATCGTGAATGTAGAAAGTCCGCATTTTTTCTAAGACCTTGATGGAGAATTGGCCGTTTTTATCATCAATCATGCACTCGGTCGTGGCTAGAAGAGGTCTGCCAAAGATTAAGGGTGGTTCTTCTTTCTGATCGATCCGCTCCATCTTGAGAATGCAGAAGTCTACAGGAATGCATGTATCTTCGATTTGTACGAGCATGTCCTCAAGCACACCCATGAGATTTGTAACATAAGTGTTAGCTAATCCAACACATAAATGTGTTGATTTCAGTGCCCCCATGTTGAGTGATTTTAAGATGTGGAATGACATGATACTCACGAAGGCTCCTGTGTCACACACACAATGTTCGAATTGTTTCGATTCAATGACACAGGGAAGTGATGGAGGCCCGAGATCGTTGGCTTTGAGAGGCATACGCAGAAGGGCTGCTGAACATGCCTTGGGAATATTGATGATATCCGTCGTACTGAAACCACACTTTGCGGCCACCAAGTCTTTGATAAGTTTGGCGAAGATGGGCATGTGTTTGACGAGCTTGTGAAACTGCAATGTGATTTTCTGTTTCTGCAACATGCTTATGATTTTGTCCTCGAATTCCTCCTTCTTCTTGTTCTAAATCAAAATACATATTTTTAGTGTGCTTAGGAGTTGAAGTTTTAGATTTAGAGTTAGAATTATCTAGGGGATTAGTTTGCCCGGTAGGACCCAAAGATGTGGCTGTGTCCTTGTCATTGGCGCTAGTCGCAGTTTGGGCTTGAGGAAGGCTTGCCGTAGACATGTCCTGAGTGCTTGTCGCGATATGGTCCTTGTCCAGGTGGTTTGATGCAAATAGCGCAGAGTGACGAATCGCAGACGCGTCCTGGAGAGATCCTGGTGCTGCAGTGAGCGGCCTGGTCTGTAGTTCTGTTCTAAGCGCAGCTCGTAACATGCCAGGGGCCTGGCTTTGCTGGGGGGGGGGGGGGGGGGAGCTGCGCAAGTTTGAAGATCAGTGCGAGGCGCAGAACAGATCTGCAGTGAAGCAATGGACATGTCTCGTGGAATGGCTCTCGGTATGCCAAATTGAGGCATGGCCTGTACCATGACATGGTTCTGGTCCAGCGGTAGGGTTAAGGACATGTCTTGAGTTAGCGGCAAGGGCCTAAACACTGGTTTTGGTGAGTTCTACAGCAAAGACATGTATGCAGGCCCGGTCAAATTCACCTCGTCATGTTCTGCTCCGTGAATATTATCTTCAAAGATAGGATGCATGGGGCCTTAAATTCTCAGGCCACTCCGTAAAGTAATGGTATTTGCAGTGGGGTTCTAATAGCCCTTGGGATTCACCGTCACTTGGCTTGGCAACTTTCCTGGTTCTCGCTAATTCAGTTGGGTTGCAAGCTACCATATTTGAAGTTCCAAGTTTGTGATAGCTTGATCGGTCTTATTCATGAATGCTTGGAGAATATCCTTTAGGGACTTGGTTCCACCGCCTTGATGTGGTGGGGGGCCATGCTGGGGCATTTGAGTGGCCACGACCGGAGTTTGAAATCCAAGTGGAGGATTTTGTGCAGCTTGCGTGTTGCCCCAGCGGAGGTTGGGATGATTCCTCCACTCCGGATTGTATGTGTTCGAATATGGATCATTTCGGGGCCTTGGACCATTTCGGGGCCTTGGACCATTGTTGAATCTTCCAGCGCAGTTAGCCTCTTCGACCATAGGACATTCTTGGGAGCTATGTCCTCGAATGGAGCACACGTCGTAGACTTGAACTCCCTTAGCCTTCTCGTTGCATAACTTCTTCACCATGGCAGTGAGTTGGGCGATGGCGTCGTCTTTGCCTTCGGTGTATGCATCACCAATGGACCTAGAGGGATTTCCTCTGTGGCTAAATTGTTCTTCCCTTTGAATGATGTTCTCAAAGGCATCTCGAGGGGCTGTCAGGAACCTTTTGGTGGGGACACGCCTGGATCATCTGATTGAACCGCTCCCAGTACTCGTAGAATGGTTCATCTTTGGCTTGGTGTGGTGCCATGATTTCACACTGAAGCTTGTGTGTCTTCTACGTAGGGTAGTCCTGAGTTAGAAACTTTGATTTTAAGTCCCACCAGGATCTAATTGACGTAGGTGCCAGCAAATGAAACCAGGACTTAGCTTTGTCTTTAAGACTAAAGTAAAAAATTCTTACCCTAATTTAAGTTTCCTTCATTCCGTTGATGCGCAATGTTGAGCATACTTCAACAAATTCCTTGATGTGTAAGTGTGGGTCTTCTCCGTGAATTACTCCAAGAAACTTCGGCAGGATGTGGATGGTTCCAGACTTCAACTCGAAATTCTCCACTGTGGATCCTGGAAGCACGATGGGATATTGATCCTCCATGACATGGGGCATAGTATACTCCCGAAGGAGTCTAGGGGCTAGGTCGGTGTTGGAAGAAAAGTATGACAAGCAAATGAATACAATACTTAACAATTATATCCTATCAAGTGCAGTAATCAATGGACAATATAGTGGTACAAGCAAGGGTCGAATCCCACAAGGACTTGACTCGACAATGTACTCAATGCAATAGATTGCTTAGCACACAAGTTAGGTACTCAAAACAGAAAAGAAAGACACTAAGTAGATATGCTTTGACACAATTAAGACTCTCAACTAGGACACTAAATAAGACACGGGCAAATCGGGGGGGTTTTTGGTTCAAAAGATGCTATGAAAGTAAATAACTTGTAATGGAAGAAAAAGTAAATAAAGAAGAGGTTTTAACAATGTAAAGGGCAAAGTTAAGGCAATTACTATCCACACCTAACCACAACGTTTTCTAACTTGGTTTGCAAGGTTCAATCATCGTGTTTGTTTCTTGGTTTAGTGCCCATGCAACGGGTCTCTTAAGCTCACCCTCACACATTCATTCCTTCTTACTGAGTATGTCATAAGCCTCACGGGTACCTAAGACGTCTATCAAATTATGCTCAATCTAGTCACACGGTTTACAAATTAAACACGAAGAGAAGCATTAACTTCAAAAGTTATTTAATGACACTACACTAACCTTAGAGATTACACGGTAACTCTAGGTGAGTCATGGATCTTGATACATATTATTTCTCTTATAACTCTTGATGCAAGTGCATCATTAGATCATACAAATAAAAGTGATCAGTTTTCAAAAGCACAAAATAGTCTCAATTAACAAAGTATCTCAATCTTCTAAGACAAACACAATTATCAAACCAAGCGCCAAAACCAAGTTAAGTAGTTGCCATGGTTAGGTCTTGAAGATCAATCGTAACTTAAAAGAAACTACTCACAACGCATAATGAAACGCATAAACATGAATTGTATTGAATAAAGAGTTGAAAGATTAAACCCAAATAATACTCTAAAGGACCAACTTCAAGCAATCCTCCAATAACAAAACTTGGTCTTTGTGAACAAGCCTCACGAACAAGCTTCAAAACAATAAGTAAAAAGTGTCTAAAATGTGTCTAAGGTGGCGTGATGAAAACAATGGACAAGGCTCACTATTTACAGACAAAGTCAAACCTCACTACACGAATTAGAACTAGAACCCTATTCTAGTGTGTTCTAGAATGTCTATTACACTTCTAATTGAATAAGAAGTCTCTAGAATCTTGGGAAACCAATCAGAGGATGGCTCCAAGTGGGAATGCAAGCTAGAAAGTGTGAACATTCTCTGCCGCTGGGCAGCTAGGGTGGAACCTAGGCAGGTTCCCCAGCTAGGGTGGAACTTGGGCAGGTTCCCCAACTAGGGTGGAACCTGGGCAGGTTCCCTAGTCATCCATAGGACCTGATATTGACCGAAGGATAACTCATTCATTTGAGCTCCGATTTGAGCCATTCTTCTTCCAGTATTCTTAGAATTAGGTTATCTTTCCTAATCCTACACATGGCTAAAACAAGCATCACTTTCTACTATGGATGAAATGAAATTATGCAAAGGACAAGTAAAGAGGCATTGAAGGACATCATATATGTGTAGAATTTATGGCATAACAAATATTCCCAAACCTAGCTTTTACTAGTCCTCAAGCAAAACAAAGAATAAAAACTAAACAAAATTAAAGGCTCAATTTTAATTAAGGATAGGACATTTAAACCCCTAGGTTCACCTTGTAGGAGGAGTTTTGTCTCCTTTTACTTAACAACTAAAAACACTAAAATACTTAACAAGTTAATAAGAAACAAAACAAATAGATCAAGTTATGCCAAACCAAAGATATGCCAATTTCAAGTAAGTACCATGTGTTAAGTGTGAATGTCTTTTACTTGAAGATTTCAAGCCTAAAATAACAAATTTCAAATGCGTTAGAACGATTTCTCCTCGACTCTAACATCACTAGGAAACTCTCTATTTCTCTCATGAATCCTAAGGTTTTCACTCTTGCAAGCATTTGTGATGAGTTTATGTCATGGAATCAATAATCACATATGGAAAAGTATAAAAGAAAGGCAATTTCTGACAATGGATCTCATAAAGGAATTGAACTTCAAGAATGTAGAGACATACCTTAACTCCAAGTAAGACTTCCCATAAGAACAATTAGGTCTTCATTCAAAGGTTGTAATGGGGCTAGGCTTAAAGGGTTTAAGAAGAAAGGGATAAGGATTCAAAAGGTTAGATTGGGACAAGGAATGAAGTAGCATGACTTGGAAAATTGATCTTCTCTTCTTGACTTCTTCTTGACGCACGGCAAGACTTTGTGCTTTCAATGGCTTCACGATTTTAAGCCTTGATTTCTTTGAATGATGATGATTTGTGACTCTTGTTTCCATTGGCTCGCTTGGTTTAGCTCATTGTTCTCTTTTCTCTTTTTTCTCTTTTATTTTTCACATTTTTTTTCTTTTCATATTTTTTTTTCAAACTAAGCCAAGATCATGCAACTACTTACATTCTTTTGTTTAAGTCTAAGATAGGACTTTGGTCACTTGGGACGTCTAAAACATTCTTCTGACATCAAATATTCGCTTGGGCACCTTTGGTCGTGACATGCCCTTGAGGAGCTTCACATCTTGTCTTTGAACTTGACTACTTGAAACTAGTCTTTCCTTTCCATGTCATGAACTTCATTTGATGCTGCATTATCACAACCTAGACCATAGGACATGATCAGTTTAAGGGCTTCCTATCTAGGGCTTTGGTATGATTGAGGTGATGAAAGACAGGTTTAAGTGTTTGGCTTCAAAGTGGGTTAAGGGAGCATGCAAAGAGACATATATGGCTTTAGAAGGCTTAAACATGTATAGCCTACATCACTTCTTATGGTTTATCAAACTTAGAGCTAAGAGCCTCTACATAAGATGCTAGTTCTTTAAAATGCAATGCAAAGTAATAGCAATTAGATCAATTAATATAGAGAGAATTGAATTGTGTTTAAGAGTAGAACAAAGGAAATCTCTCAAAAAGAAAGGCATTAGGCTCAAAACCTCACATAGGGTAGTCTCCACTAATTTTCTAGGGTTCACTTAAACAAAGTCATCTTTTAGCTCAAGTTCTTGAAGTTAGGCATTAAGTGAATAGATAAGGCACAAACCTAAGCATGGCATGGCTCTAGTATGGCACTAATGATTAATTCAACAATGTAACTTATTAACAAATAAAGTACTAAGTTCCCAGCCGTGTACCCAAAAACCTAAATGTTGCAAAATTTTGATCCACACCCCGAAACCTAAACTAAACATTGTCCTCAATGTTAAAAAATTAAACCACTAAGTTCAAATAACTAGAGACTTCAAGGAGGCATGCAAAGACAAAACAAAATGAAAAGGGAGTATTCACAAACCATGGGTAGGTTGCCTCCTAGGAGCGCTTGATTTAACGTCTAGGCAAGACATGCCTTGCAAGTCAAGCAAGGGGAGGCACGGCCAAGTACAGAACCTGCTCAGGTTCTTCCCTATAGGCTTTATAGTAAGGCTTTAAATGGTGGCCATTCACCTTCAACTCAAGGCCTGATTTAACATGCTTGATCTCCAAGGCATAATGGGGTAGAACTTTAAGAATAATGTAAGGTCCTGACCAACGAGACCTTAGCTTGCCAGGGAAGAGTCTCAATGTAGAGTTGAATAGTATGACCTTCTATCCTACTTGGAAGGCCTTGTGGACCAAGTGGCTATCATGATAGGCCTTGGACTTTCCCTTGTAAATTCTTGAACTCTCATAGGCCCCATTCCTTAATTCTTCAAGTTCTTGCAATTGGAGCTTACGGTGGTGCCCCGTCTCATCATGGGCCATGTTGACATGCTTGATGGCCCAAAAGGCTTTGTGCTCTAACTCCACGGGTAGATGGCATCCTTTGCCAAAGACAAGCCTGAAGTGGAACATGCAAATTGGGGTTTTGAAAGCTGTCCTATATGCCCATAGGGCATCATTGAGCCTATTGGACCAATCCTTCCTTGATGGTCCCACGGTTTTCTCAAGGATGGCCTTGACTTCTCTATTTGATATCTCAGCTTGTCCACTAGTTTGAGAGTGATTGATGAACAAAATTATATTTCTCGCAAGTGCAAGAATGAATGTGATAGTATAGCAAGCAAATACGGGTGTCGTACCCACATAGACTTGTAAAGTTTATTATATAAATCCAATTATGCAATGCCCTAAAGAAAACAAAAAATAAAACAAATTTGCTAAAATGGAAAAATAAAAGATCAATTAAGAATTTTGGTTTTTCTGAACAAGTAATTTAATTTGCAATTAAATGAAAGAGATCTTTTTATGATTGATTTGTGTAAAAATTGAAAGAAAATACTAGGTATCTGATTTCACCATAACAATCCAATTCTATGCCTCTAATTAACTTAGTGAAAAAGATTCAATTTAGTTTCTAGGATTCGTTCCGTCATATTATGATTATCCGTTAGGTGTCCGGTTGTAACCAAGTATTCTTAATCATCAACTCAACCATGGTGTCTAGTCTAAGTCCAAAATAAAAAATCCATTAAGTTCAAAAGGAACATACAGAATCAAAAAGTGTCTTAGCATGGTGTCTGCATCAACAAGAAAAGAAACATTGAATTGATAAAAGAAAGTTAACCAAGGCATAGAATTTTCATGGGTTACATCAGATTCCTAGCAAGCAATATAGCTGCTCATACTCACCATACTAACAAACATCATAGTTATGAAAATCATAATCACAAAGTTTGAACAAGAGATAGAAAAAACCCTTAGAGATTCCCTTTGGTGTCGGAGTTTCTCCTTCGGTTGATCACCAATGGCAATGGAGGCTATGAGAACTTTGGATCAAGATGGGTGCTAGGATATATATTTTTTTTTCTTGCCTGAGAACCTCCCCCTTTTTGCTGCTGCCATTTTTCTTTTATAACCATCCAAACTCAATTCATTTCCACACTTTTAATTCCATCACATTGAAGAGTCCTTAATTGCTTGAGGATGTTACTTTCCTTAGGCTTTCAATTGTCCCTCCAAGCAATTAGAGCTGATTATAACTGAATTAAAAGAGGTTTTAAATGCCCCAAAATGCCCATGAACCATCCAAAACGTTACCTTCCAAGACAGGTAAATTGTAATGCCACATTGTCAAAAATTGCGAAAAACATTCTGGCTGAATCTCTGGTACGAAAATTGAGATAACGTCTTCTAGAAAAGTCAAAATCACAAACCGTAAATGTTTTCAGAAACTAGACTTCCATAGCTTTCCAAGCATATAAGGTACAACACCCAGGTCATCCCGAGGAATTTATGGTGGCCAAACGAGTACGGCTATTTTGCACAAGAATTTCCAGCTTCAGCAGTTCTTTTAGCTTCCACATCATCAAATTAACTCCAAATCCATCAGGATTAATTACCTAAAAAATACAAATTAAACTCATAAAAGAACCAATTTCACAAGAAAACGTAACCCAAAACCTAGTAAAGAAGGGCATTAAATACGTATAAATATGACGTTATCAGTAATATGGAGGTGAAATTTGATGAGTGACTCCATACTTGCTCATGGGTGCCTCAAAGGACCTATTGCAAAAGTGTGAGCCACCATCATTAATGATGGCCCGTGGTATGCCAAACCTTGACAGGATGTTAGATTGGACGAAACGACAAACCACTTTAGAATCATTAGTCTTGGTTGAAATTTCTTTCACCCATTTAGAAACATAATCAACATCAAGTAGAATGTAAAGAAAACCAAATGAGTTAGGGAAGGGTCCCATAAAGTCAATGCCCCAAACATCAAATATTTCAATGACTAGAATAGGGATTAGGGGCATTTGATCTCTAGGGCCTATGTTACCTTGTCTTTGGCACTTGTCACAAGTGATGACATGCTCATGGGCATCCTTGAAGATAGTGGGCCAATAGAATCCACATTGAAGGACCTGAAGGGCTGTCGTTTTTGCACCAAAGTGGCCTCCACAAGCCTTGTTGTGGCAGAAATCCAAAATGGACTTTACCTCAGTTTATGGGATGAATCTCCTTATGAGTTGATTAGGGCAATGTTTCCGTAGATAGGGCTCATCCCAAATGTAATATTTGGCTTGCGTGACAAGCTTGTCCCTTTGAAACCTAGACAGATGAGAAGGAATCAACTTAGTAGCAAGTTAATTGATAATGTTAGCATACCATGGGTCAAAACGTTGAGATGGAAGACCTGCTCATCAGGGAAGGTCTCTTGGATAGGTAGTTGGTCCACTTCTTCATTGGACCTGTGTATGATCTTGCTCAGATGGTCAGCCACTACATTCTCACTTCCTTTCTTGTCTTTGATCACAAGATCAAACTATTGAAGCAATAGCATCCACCTAATGAGCCTTGGCTTGGCATACTTCTTGTTAAGAGGGTACTTGAGAGCTGCATGGTCAGTATAGAGTATAACTTTGGTTTGAAGAAAGTATGATCTAAACTTCTCTAAAGAAAATATCACAGCTAAAAGTTTCTTCACAGTAGTAGAATAGTTAAGTTAAGCATCATTTAAAGTTCTACTTGCATAGTAAATAACATGGGGCAGCTTATCTATTCTTTGGCCCAAGACTTCCCCAATGGCATAGTCTGAGGCATCACACATAAGCTCAAAGGGCAGGTTCCATCTTGGTGGCATGATGATAGGGGAAGCCATGAGCTTGTCCTTGATGGCCTCTAAGGGCTCAACCCATTCTTTGGCGAAGTCAAACGGTGCAGCCTTGGCAAGCAGATTGCACAAGGGCCTTGTGATCTTTGAGAAGTCCTTAATAAATCTCCTATAGAATCCAGCATGTCCCAAGAAGGATCGAACTTCCTTGACTGAGATGGGATAGGGCAGACCACTAATGACATCTATCTTGACCTTGTCTACCTCTATGTCACGGCTTGATATGACATGGCCAATCACAATGCCTTGCTGGACCATGAAGTGACACTTTTCCCAATTCATAATCAAATTGGAATCCCAGCATCTCACAAGTACCCTAGACAAGTTTCTTAGACATAAATCAAATGAGTTGCCAAAGAAAGAAAAATCATCCATAAATAACTCAATTATGTCCTCCACCATGTCTGAGAATATTCTCATCATGCATCTTTGAAAGGTGGCAGGGGCATTGCAAAGGACAAATGGTATCCTTCTATAGGCAAAAGTACCATAGGGGCATGTGAAAGTTGTCTTCTTTCGATCCTCAAGTGTTATGGCAATTTGATTGTATCCCGAGTAGCCATCTAAGAAACAAAAGTGAGAGTGCCCTGCAAGTCTTTCAAGCATTTGGTCAATAAAAGGTAATGGAAAGTGATCGTTGCAAGTAGTACCAATTAACTTCCTATAATCTATGCATACTCTCCAGCCTGTTTGGACTCTTTGAGGAACTAGTTCATCCTGCTCATTCTTGATGACTGTGATGCCACTCTTCATTGGCATTACTAGGATTGGACTGACCCACTTGGAATCTAAGATGGGATAGATGATTCCCACGTCCAAGAGCTTGAGGACTTCCTTCTTGACTACCTCCTTCATAGGGGCAATAAGACGTCTATGTGCCTATCTAGTTGGTTTGGCCTCTTCGTCAAGTATGATTCTATGAATGCATTTGGAAGGGCTTATCCCCTTGATGTCAGCAATGCTCCATCCAATGTCTTGCATGTTGTCCCTAAGAACCTGCGCTAATTGACTTTTTTTGCAAACATGTTAGATTAGAAGCAATAATGACAGGTAGTGTTTGATCCTTACCTAAGAAGGTATACTTCAAATGCTCAGGCAAAGGCTTGAGCTCAAGCTTGGGAGCTTCAATGATAAAAGGAAGAGACTTTTCTTCCTTTAGAGGAAAGGATTCAAACACATGTGGAGGTTGGGGGAACATAGGCATAGCTTCAAGCATATTGAGTTTCTCAAGGACACGACAATCAAGACCAATGTCATTTTGAGATGACAAGGTGAGGGCTTTCTCAAGAAGGTCATCTATAGAAGCATTCAAGATAGGTTGATGCAACAAAACTTCCATAGTATTCAAGGGAAAATCAATTACAGGCTCTAGGGGATATTGCATGGTATCATGAATAGAAAATGTCCTAGTCTAGGTTTATCTGACACTTTGATAGATATTTATGGTTGCCAAGAGAGGTCTTCCAAAGATCAAGGGAGGTTCCTCACTTTCAATCGTCTTTTCCATTTTCAAGATATAGAAATCAGAAAGTATGCATGTATCTCCTATTTGAACTATCACATCTTCAATCAAGCCATAAGTTGTGTCACAGAAGAATTAGCAAGTCTAACACACAGTTGAGTAGGTTTTAATTCTCCTAGTGCAAGTGAATTGTAAATAGGAAAGGGCATGATACTTACAGAGGCTCCTGTGTCACAAAGATAATGCTCAAACCTCTTGGGCAAGGCAGGACGACCTGGGTCTTTGGCCTTGGGTGGCAAGCCTTGAAACTTGAAACTTGTTCAGCGTGGCTGCACTAATGTCTAGGACATTGTTGAGGGAGGGAGGGGGGCGGGGGGGGGGGGGGGGGGGGGGGGGGGGGGGGGGGGGGGGTTGCAAAACCATGTTTTCCGGCTACTAGGTCCTTAAGAAGCTTGGCAAATATGGGCATGGTCCTCACAAGCTTTGAAAATGGCAACGTGATTTGAAGCTTGTGAAGCATGCTTGTGAGCTCTCGCTCAAATTGAGCATTCTTGTCCTTCTTTTGAAACCTACGAGGAAAATGTAAGTAAACATCATTAGTAACAAGAGGATTACTAAAAGTAACTTTAGACTTTGAATTTAAAGGAAAAGAAGAGTTAGAAAGCTCAGTATGTGATGTATCTTGGCCATTTAGGGCTAACCGAGACGGTGGCTCTTGAGTAGGCTCTCAGAGAGGTCTTGCACCTAAAATGTGCCCTAAATCTGGCCCGGCACTGCACCCTAATCTGGGCCCTAATTCTAGCACCTGGACAGGTTCTCGGCTATGCCTTAATTCTAACCCTGTGCCTAGAACAGGGCCTACAGCAGATCCTGCTGAGTCTTGGGTGTGCCCTAGACCTTGCTGAGGTTGTGTCAGCTCCCTTCCAGTCCTGAGTTGGATCACATTGGCAGTGGCCTTATGGATGGTGTTTTTGGGGTTGATTTGAACTTGGCTAGGAAGTTGAGGTCCAAGATCTAGTTGTTGTAAGAAAAGTATGACAAGTAAATGCACACAATCCTTAACAATTATATCCTTGAAAGTGCACTAATCAATAGAAAATATAGTGGTACAAGTAATAATCGAATCCCACAAGGACTTGACTCAACATTGTACTCAATGCAATAGATTGCTTAGTTCACTTGTAGGTACATAAAACAGAGAACAAGACACTAAGTAAGACACAGACAAAAGGGGAGTTTTGAGTTCAAAAGATGCTGAAAATGTAAAGTAACTTGTAATGTAAGCAAAGAGTAAATAAGCAACGCTTTTAAGAATGTAAAGGGAAGTTAAGGAAGTCCCTATCCACACCTAACCACAACGTTTGCGAACTTCGTTTGCAAGATTCAACTATCATGTTTGTTTCTTGGCCTAGTGCCCATGCATGAGGTCTTTTAACCTCACTCTCACACAATCATTCCTTCTTAGTTGATATGTTTAATTCTCTTAAGCCACTAAACTTCTAGTCAATTATGATATAGTTCTCTTAAGCCACTAGAACACAAAAGAAAGCATTAAGTATAAAAGGTATTTAATGACTTGACCTCACTAGCCCTAGGGATTACACGGTAACCCTAGGTGAGTCAGGGATCTTTTCACATATTACTTTTACTATAATCCTTGATGTAAAGTCATATTTTAAGTCATGCAATTAAAATGGCCAATTTCAAGAACAC
Organism: Oemleria cerasiformis; assembly: GCA_037349345.1. NCBI lineage: Eukaryota > Viridiplantae > Streptophyta > Magnoliopsida > Rosales > Rosaceae > Oemleria > Oemleria cerasiformis. The sequence goes on from JAZGTL010000021.1 coordinate 294,338, forward strand.
AACATAAACTCAATATAAGCAATGAATCAATCCACCAAGGTAAACTCAATAATCAAACTACACAAAACCAAATTAGGTAGTTGTCATCGTTAGGGCTTCAAGATCAACCCTAACTTATGAGGAACTTCTCACTACGCATAATGACAAGCATAAACATTAATTAAATTGAATGAAAAGTTGAAAGATTATACCCAAATAAAAACCCTTAATGGAAGACTTAAGCTTGGCTTCAAGATCCTCCTTCAAGTACTATTCTTGGACTTCAAGAACTCGTGAACAAGCCTCACAAACAATAGCTCTAAACAATAAGTAAAAAGTGTCTAAAATGTGTCTAATATGTCCTGTTGAAAACAATGGACAAGGCTCACTATTTATAGACAAAGCCAAACGTTGTCCTACAAATATTAGAATTAGAAACCTAGTCTAGTGTGTGCTAGAATGTCTATTACACTTCTAAGTGGATAAGAAGTCCCTAGAACCTTGGAAAACTATTAGGCGCATGGCTGGAAGGTATGAAATGCCAATTGGCACTTTGGGCAGCAAGTTGTCTCGATCAGGACCTAGGGTAGTCCTTGAATGTCGGTGGCTTGGCCCTACAGATGACATTATCGCGCCTTGGCTTGATTTTGGCTTTAATATGGACCAAGGGGACTTAAAGTACTATTTGGATCGATCGAATGGATGTAGGGTGGTTGATGGCCTCATTGGAACTAATTGGGTCATGTTAGAGACATGTCATGGGCCTGTCGATATATCGACACCGTTGATGGCACAATCGCGGCCCTAAATAAGGCACATCAGGAACTCGGCCTTGGTGTCCTTGGAACATGTTAGGGACACATCCTGGGACCTATTTTAGGGCGCAACAGAGGCACGGTTGATCTAGAACCTTGACTTGGGACTTGGCATCTTGGAGACATGTCTTGGGCTCTTCTGGGGCACTCAAGGGCATGCCTTGGCGAGGCTCTAGGGCTTGGTTCAGAGTGTCTTGGGGACGTGACAAGGACACATCCTCTTCCAACTTCTAGAAATGTTTGGGACATGTCCTAGGCTCAGTTCTTAGCATGACAAGGGCTTGTCATGGACTTAAGTTGCTGGTCCCTTGGCAAGGGTCTAGGACCCGAATGACATGATTTTTTGGTTCTTTGATTGTGGCCCTAAATAGGGTGCATGGACATGACCTTGGACATGTCAGGACCCAGTTTTGAGGAATGAGGACCCGATATGGATTTGAGGACATCTCCTTCATCTTAGCTCGAATTTGAGCCATTCTTTTTCCAGTACTCTTAGAATTAGGTTATCTTTCCAAATCCTACACATGTCTCACAAAAGCATCACTTTCTATTATGATTGACATGAAATTAAGCAAAAGACAAGTAAAGGGGAAAAATATGACCTGAATTACGTGTAGAATTTATGGCTTAACACTAGTCTATTGAGCTGGCTTGCCATTTTCCCTATTTGGGTCTCAAGGACAGTAATGGCATGATCATTTTGAATCAAATGGTTCCTAGTCTCCTACTGAAAGGAAGTAGTGCTTTGGAGTAGAGACTGCATCATATTATGAGTGGACTTCATCATTTCCTCGAGTGACTTGCCTGGAGGTCATGGTTTGCTTGAGGTGCATGCTGAGTGGCCTGATTTTGAACTTGAGGGCCCACGACATGTGCTTGGAATCCAGGGGGTGCGCTAGGGTTTTGCACATTCTGATTGTCACTCCACTTAATGTTTGGATGGCTCCTCCATCAAGGATTGTAAGTGTTGGAGTAAGGATCATTACGTGGTCTCATGCCATCATTGTACTTGCCAATATAGTTAGCATCTTCCACCATAGGACATGTCTGAGAATCATGTCCTTGAACTGTGCACACATCACAAGTCATAGTGGGCTTCGCTTTGGAATCACAGAGTTGCTTGACCATGGCTGTGAGTTGGGCTATGGTGTCATCCTTGTCCCTACTCATAGTACTAAGTGTTCTAGATTGTTGCCATCTATAACTAAATTTTTTCTCCCTTTGAGCAATGTTCTCAAAGGTTTCCTAACTTCCTCAACAATACTATCCAAGACTCCCTTGTATTGAGAGTTCTCCATTACTCTATCACTCGTTTTCAAGCTCCCATAAAAGTACAACATTAAGTGACAATCATCAATGTTGTGATGAGGGAATGCCTGAATCTTTTGATTGAACCTTTCCCAAAACTCATAGAAAGATTCATCCTCAGCTTGCTGGGGTGCTATGACCTCAGCCTGCTAGGGTGCCATGATCTCAGCCTTGAGCTTGATGGTCTTGGCCACGGGTTAGTATTAAGTGAGGAACTTGGAAGACAAGTCTCTTCAAGATGTGTTGGATGCAGGTGCAAGGGAATGGAACCATACCTTAGCCTTGTCCTGAAGACTAAAATGCAACAAATTTAATCTGATATCAGCCTTAGTCATCCCATTGATTCTTAATGTGGAACATACTTCCACAAACTCCTTGATATGCAAATGGGGGTCCTCACCCGAAAAGACGTGGAACTTTGGGAGCATGTGGATTGTCCTTGACTTGAGCTCAAAATTTTCCACTGTGGAAGGTGGAAAAACAATGGGGAATTGATCCTCACTAACATGGGGAGTGGAATACTCCTTGAGCAGCCGTGGTAGTGGATTGGCAAGCATACGTTCCTCACGTCTCTCAGCCATTCTTGGAGGGCTTGGTGGTGGACTTGCCTGAGGGGAACTGTGGACAGATGATGAGGCAGATGGTGGATTTGAAGAGCCGTGTACAGAGCCTTTGGTTGAACCTTGTGATGACATATACCTAAGTACATGAAAACAAAGAAACTACATTAAAACATTCTAAACAATGGACACCGTTGAGGGACAAGTCCCCGGCAACGGCGCCAAAAACTTGTTGGAAGAAAAGTATGAAAAGCAAAAGCACAGAATCCTTAACAATTATATCCTAGCAAGTGCACTAATACAAGTAAGGGTCGAATCCCACAAGGACATGACTCAACAATGTACTCAATGCAATAGATTGCATAGCTCACAAGTTATGTACTCAAAACAGAAAATAAAGACACTAAGTATATATGCTTTGACACAACTAAAACTCTCAACAACGACACTAAATAAGACACGGACAAAAAGGGGGTGTTTTTAGTTCAAAAGTTTCTATGAAAGTAAATAACTTGTAATGCAGGAAAAAAGTAAATAAACAAGAGGTTTTAACAATGTAAAGGGAAAAGTTAAGGCAATCACTATCCACACCCAACCACAACGTTTCTAACTTGGTTTGCAAGGTTCAATTATCATGTTTGCTTCTTGGTTTAGTGCCCATACAAGGGGTCTCTTAAGCTCACCCTCACACATTCATTCCTTCTTACTTCATATGTCATAAGCCTCATGGGTACCTATGACGTCTATCAAATTATGTTCAATCCAGTCACATGGTTTCCAAATTAAACACAATGAGAAGCATTAAGTTCAAAATGGATTTAATGACACTATACAAATCCTAGAGATTACACGATAACTCTAGGTGAGTCATGGATATTGACACAGATTATTTCCCTTATTCATCATTAAATCATGCAAATAAAAGTGATCAATTTTCAAAAGCACAAAATAGTCTCAATTAACAAAGTATCTCAATCTACCAAGGCAAACACAATTATCAAACCAAGCGCCAAAAGCAAGTGAAGAAGTTGCCATATTTAGGACTTCAAGATCAGCCCTAACTTAAAAGAGCCTACTCACTACGCATATTGAAATGGATAAACATGAATTGAATTGAATAAAGAGTAGATAGATTAAACCCAAATAATACTCTAAAGGACCAACTTCAAGCAATCCTCCAATAACAAAACTTGGTCTTCGTGAACAAACCTCACGAACAAACTTCAAAAAAATAAGTAAAAGTATCTAAGATGGCGTGATGAAAAAAATTGACAAGTCTCTCTATTTATAGACAAAGGCAAACCTTGTCCTACATGGATTAGAACTAGAACCCTAATCTTGCTTGTTCTAAAATGTCTATTACACTTCTAAATGAATAAGAAGTCCCTAGAATCTTGGGAAACCAATTAGAGAATGGCTGTAAGTGTGAATGCAAGCTAGCAGGTGTGTACATGCTCTATCGCTGGGCAACCAGGTTGGAACCTGGCAGGTTCCCCGGTCAGGCGCTACAACTTGGATTTTGGACTGTCTTCGTAATCAGGATATGGGACTGCGCATTTGAAGCACATCATGAGTATAGTAGAAGCGCATCTTCGTTCAGGCTTGGCACAAATGTTGTCAGGCTTAGCGCAGAGGGAGAACCTATGATGCACTGCTGGCGGAACAGGGACCCCGGGTTTAGGCGCACATCTGCGCTCGGATGGGAGTTCTTGGGACATGTCTTCGACCTGCCTTGGCGCTACGTTGGCACTTCTAGGACCTGACCTTGATGTAATGAAACACATGTTTGAGACCCGGAGGGCCTTATATGAGGTACTTGGCCAGTGACCCAAAATAGGCACACTGGCGCACTAGCGCACTCAGGACCCCGTTCAGGACCTGATATTGAAATGAGGACATCTCCTTCATCTGGACTCCGATTTGAGTCATTCTTTTTGCGTTCTTTCCAGATTTTACATATCTTTCTAACTCTGCACAAGTCTCACAAGATTGATCATTTTATACTATTGATGGCACGAAATCATTCAAAAGACATGTAAGAGAGGCATATAAAGACATCAAAATGATGCATAAATAACGACTGATCAGACACATCCTGGGCTAACTTCAAGACATGTCAAGGACATGTCTAGGGCTCTATTCTTGGCATGACAAGGGTATGTCATGGGCTTCATCTGATGGTCAACAGACAATGTTATTGGACCCGGATTGCCTGATTCAAGGCAGTTGACCTGGTCCCTAAATAGGGCGCACTAACATGTCCTTAGACATTTGAGGACCCGATATTGACCTGAGGATAACTCCTTCATTTGAGCTCTGATTTGAGCCATTCTTCTTCCAATATTCTTACAATTAGGCTATCTTTACTAATCATGCACGTGGCTCACAAAAGCATTACTTTCTACTATGGATGACATGAAATTAAGCAAAAGACAAGTAAAGAGGCTTAGAAGGACATCATATATGTGTAGAATTTATGGCTTAACAGGCACCAAAGGCACGTTCCACAACCATAGTACGTGGACTTGGTGGGGGACTTGGCGTTGGGGAAGGTTCTGAACTCGTTGGTGGACTTGGTGGTGAGGTCTTGTCGTGCTGGACAATTGGTGATGACACAGGGGACACTGGGGATGGTGGTGACGCATGTAAGGACTGGAAAGTGCTTCTCCTGGGCTTGATTGTCGACTTGGGCCTTTGGGCGTCCAACTCCTACTGCCTTCGTACGTATGCAAGTTGATCAGCAGAAAACACACTTGACATGTACCTAAAAGATAAAAAATAAAAAAAAAACTTTAGTTAAAACGATCTAAATTCAATGGACACCGTTGAGGGACAAGTCCCCGGAAACGGCGCCAAAAACCAGATAGGAAATAAAACAAGCAAAAATAATGAGCACAATTCTATCCAGTTATATCTTTGTAAATATACAAAATCGATTAAGAATATAAAATGGCAAGCAAAGATCGATCATTCGAGGAAAAGACTCAAAAAATAATAAATGAAAATAAAAGACACGGCTAGACCTAGAATCAAACAATTACACATGACATGGGGGGTTTTAAGATTTTTGGAATTGCAAATTGAAACAATTAAGTAAATATGCAAGGAATGAAAATACAAGAAAGATGATAATGTGATTGATTGATTAACAAAAGCTAATTAAGGCAAACTAACCACCACTAACCAATTACGTCATTAACAAGATTTCCAAGATTCAATTACTAAGAAACTTCTGAATATGACACCCATGGAAAGGTCCGACTAAGGCCCACACCATAAATATTATTCTCTCTGACTTAACATGTTCTAAGCCGAATGAGTACCTAGAACGTCTATGAAATTATATTAAGATGATGCATGAAGTACGAAGAGAATTTAATGACACCATACTATCCCTAGAAAAGTTATGTGCAGTCCTAGGTTGTCATGAGTTGAATTACAGGTAAGTTGTAAAGCCACTACCCTGGATGCTAAATAATTACAAACAGATGACTAGTCTAACAAGCAATTATTCATCAACATTTCGGAGCATGCCTTCTCTTGTCATTAGCTTAGACAATCGTTTTGAAGTTTAGTTCTAGCCTCTGGCTCTTTTGAGCCACCAAGGACATGCCATGGGACATGCCCTTGCATGGATTAGGGCGCAGACTCAGAGTCTTCTAAGGCACGTCCAGGGGCTCATCTGAGGCACTTGAAGGACTCACTATAGGATTCAATTTAGGGGTAACGACCCGGACCAGAATTTAAGAAATTTGAGAATTTAATTAGGAAAATTACGATTTTACCCTCGGGTTCGGAAGGGTTCGAGAATCAATTTTTGACTGGCAGTGGTTTTGAAAATTTTTATTGGGTTATTGCGTAGGTCTCGACCTCATGAGTTCGTAGACAGGTGGCACGTGAAAAATGGAGACCCGGTGAGAACGTTGAGGGTTTAAAGCTTAAGGGGCAATTTGGTCATTTTGGAAAAACTCCAAATTTTGGGGGATTTATTCTCTCTTTTCGGACTCTACCCAGAAAGACTGGACACAAACTCTCTCTCTCTCCTCCCCCGACTACTCTCTCTCTTCCCGTGCAATCACGCACAACCTCACATTCATCGTCCCATGTTGGGACCGAATTGAGCCAAACCGAGCCCAGATGCTGCTGGAGGCCATTTTCGAGGCGACAACATCGCCGTAGGTGGCAGATAGAAGGAAGGATTTATCCAAAGCTTCTTGGCCATCTTCCGACCAAATCAGGTATGGTTTCGAAGTTTTGATTTCAAATTCGGGTTCCTGGTGAAAAGTAGATGGATTTACATGTGTGGATCATGAAAAACGGTCGAGAAATGAAGTAGTTGGAAACTCACTGGAAATGCCGATTTCGATGGAAATTTCCCAATTCCGGCCACTGCATACGGCGTCAGGGTCAGCGTACAGTCAGCAGTCAGTTGACCATTAAGTCAATTGACGCCGTTAGGGTTTGACGGAATATGTTGACGGTGCGAGCATATTCCGTCAAAAGGTAACGGTGCTAAGACGGAACCCTAACACCATTAGTTTGGATGGAATATTCCGATTTCGTCAGGATATTCCATCAGGTTTGGCGTGTGGCAATGCGTGGCGGTGCGTGGGACTGTTTCCCGATCCACGTCAACGCGTGTCCAGGGTTTTGGGACATTCTGGATCGGATTTTGGTAGTTTCGAGGCCGTTGTAGTTCGTTTAGAGCCTTGTTTGAGTAATCACAAAGTTAAATGGTGACCACGGAGTGGGTTTTAGCTCGAGAGGTCAAGGGGGCCGGTTTATTGGTATGTCAAAGGGTTCCTTGGGGCTAAGGTTTCCTTGAGTTAGTATTTTGGATGTATTGTGAGCGGACTGGGTTTCCGGGATTGCATGGCATGTGTACTTCTAGGTATTATGCTATACCAAAGGGTTCTTCAATGATTGGCATGGAGGGTATCTTTCTCTGCTACATTGTTGAGGGTTCTCTGACTAGCGTTAGAGGGTACGCCTCCGCCAGATCGTTGAGGGGTTCTCCGATGTTGGCGTTCAAGGGGTCTTCTCCACTACATCGTTGAGGGGTTCTCCGATGTTGGCGTTCGAAAGGTCTTTCTCCACTACATTGTTGAGGGTTCTCCGACTAGCGTTAGAAGGTACGTCTTCGCCAGATATTAAGGGATTCCATCATACTCTCAGGATGAGCCAGATATCGAGTTACCACTCGGGGTGCTCAGGATGAGTCGGGATATCTAGTTACTACTCGGGGTGCTCAGGATGATCCAGGATATCGAGTTACCACTCAGGGTGCTCAAGATGAGCTGGGATATCGAGTTACCACTCGGTGTGCTCAGGATGAGCCGGGTTATCGAGTTACCACTCAGGATGCTCAAGATGAGCTGGGATATCGAGTTACCACTCGGGGTGCTCAGGATGAGCTGGGATATCAAGTTATCACTCATGGTGCTCAGGATGAGCCGTGATATCAAGTTACTACTCGGGGTGCTCAGGATGAGCGGGGATATCGAGTTGCGACTCGGGGTGGTCAGGATGAGCGGGATAAGTCAGTGAGGCTCAATTCAACCAAGTCTGGTACCTTCGTCATCCGGGTCAGTGGGTTGGTGTGGGCGGTGACCTAGATTGACGAGTTGTTGACGGTTCACACGAGGGTGACATGTCAGTTGTCTTGCTTAATTGCAGAGGAGGTCCTCCGAGATAGGTTGTGACCTACTGTCAACTTGGCATCAAGCTTGTTGGCAGAGGTCTATAAACTTCAAATCATGATCAGGGGTTCTCACATTGTGATATGTGGCAAAGCATTGGCTCTTACCCCTGACATCGCCAGGCCGGTTAGCCACTGGTGCGGTTGCTCAGTCGAGAGGCTAGGGCATAAAACAAGTTCGTGAGGTTACCCAGTAGGGCCACCACTGGTATGAGGCTTCAGCAATGTCTGACCTATCCTGCGTCTGACAGGTAGGTAAAGTCAGTCAAGTACTGAGGAGGTTCTGTTCGAACCCCTGTAAAGTTTTTTTTTTTTTTTATGTGTCCAAAGATTATGGATAACTCAGGTAATAACTTTTGTGGTTAAAGGCTATCAGACGGGAGTAGGCCTTTTCGCGGATTTCGTGACAAAATTCGGGAGAGGTCATGTCACAGGGACTTTTGAGGGGCACGTCAAGGACACGTCTTGGCGTGTTGGAGGGCTCAATCTAGGGCATAGTAGGGGTTCCTCAAGGACGTTTCAAGGACTCGTTAGTGACACGGATTAGGGCTTGGATATGTGTATGAGAGTCATGCCAAGGACACAATTGAGGGCGCGCCTAGGGCTTGGATTAGGGCGCAGGACATGTCTCAGGGACACGTTTTAGGGTGCATTTTGGCACGTTCTAGCAGGAACCAAGACTCAGTTTAGGGTCTTTACAGGACCCGAACTTCAACTTGAGACCTCTCCTTCGTTACCACTCCGACTTGAGCCGTTCTTTTTGCATTGTTCTTAGAATTAACCTATCTTTTCCGAATCTTCACAAGCTCACAAGATTGATCATTTCTACTATGGATGACATAAAAAAGATGTATGAAATAATGATTGAATAGCTGAATGGTGGATGCTTTCTCGGATTAGGACATTCAGAATGAGTGTTTTAGATTGAGTTTTAATAAGGCCTTGAGCCCTGACGAATTCAACGCTTTCTTCTTTCAGTGAGCTTCTAGCATAGTGGGGAGATGGGTTATTTTGGCAGCTAAGGAGTTTTTCAAAACGGAGCAACTGATGCATGAGATCAATGTTACTATTATTTTGCTGGTTCCGAAGTTAGCGAATCCCACCTCTATGGGAGATTTTAGACCTATCTCATGCTGTAATACCTTCTATAAGGCTATCTCTAGGCTTATTGTGGGGGGAATTAAAAGGGGTATGTTCTCCCATTAATTATTGGTCCTTCCCAATTAGCGTTTTTGGGAGATCGAAGGATTGGGGAGAATGTGCTCCTGGTTCAGGAATTACTCTGTGGGTATCACCTTAATTCTAGGTCTCCACGGTGCACTGCAAACGTCGACATTTTAAAAGCTTTTGGTACCCAAAATTGGGAGTTCATTGTGGGGGTACTTGCTTATATAAATTTCCATCTTGGATTGGTAACGTGGATTCGTGCTTGCATCATTCCTCCGAAGTTTTCTGTTGTTGTTAATAGGGAGTTGGAAGGGTTCTTTCCGAGTACTAGGGTTTTGAGGCAAGGAGATTGTTCAGTCATTATTTATGCCTCATTTTGATGTCTTCTAAGTACTTTTTTTCATGTCTTTTGAACGATTTCGAGCCATACATAGTAGAAAATGATCAATCTTGTGAGGCTTGTGTAGATTTGGAAATTTAGGTGAATTTTGAGAACAATAAAAAAAGAATGGCTCAATTCGGAGTTGTAACGAAGGAGATGTCTCAAGTTGAAGTTCGGGTTCTGAAACGGCCCGAAATCGAGTCCTGGTTCCTGCCCAGACGCACCCTAAATCGTACCTCAGAGACATGTGTTGTGCCCTAAATTTGCACCCTAATCTAAGTAGTAATTCGAGTTCTTGACACGTCTTTGAGGAGCCCGTGCTGCGCCCTAAACGTAGTCCCTGAAGAGCCCCTGCTACGCCCTAATTCATGTCCGGTTAGGCCAAAGTGTGTAAATGCCGAGAACTCTATAGAACCAAATGAGACAACTGATGGAATTGGGATTTAAAACACTTACCTAAGCTAATGGCATCAAGTGGCTTGCTCATAAATGCCAATGACATACCCATGGCATGTTTTTCAGTAAAAGAGCATCCCTAGTGTCCCGATTTGAGCCAAAACGTGTCATCGACTTTTCTACGAGGCTTTGAGTAGGACAAAGCCTGGAACCATGCTAGATACATCATATGGAAGTGGAATAAGAGGTTTGACCCAGCTGCATTGGTCAATGACATGCTTTGTAAGGACCCTTCCCGAATTTTCCCTCGAAACCCGGAAAGAACCCTTATCCCGTCTGACAGCCATTTTACCTCAAAATTTAAATACCAGAAATATCCTTTGTTCTTAAATAATTTTTATTAAACCTTACAGGGTTCCCAATAGAACCTCTGTACTTACTACCCACTCCTACTATCAGACGAAGGATAATATTCAGGTCAAAGCCAAGACCTCGGAATAGTGGTGATTCAAATAGAAATACTCTCTGACACCAAATGTCAGTAGGTCAGACATTGCTGACATCTCTACTGGAAAACCACAAGACAACAGACTAGTCAGATACTGGTGAATCAACAATAATTCGTCCCTCTGGGTCACCGCCCACACTAACCCACTGACCCGGATAACGAAGTATTTCCATAGGTTGAGTAAGCCCATGATAATTGCCGTCTAGTTCATATTAGAGCCGGAAATATCCTCGGCTATCATATCGTATCATCAGCCGGTATAACATTCGGCTATCATATCACATCAGTCGGCATATCTCTCGACTATCATATCATATCCCTAGCCACCAGGGTATCCCTTGGGGTGTGCTAGAATATGTACTACTTGGACTCGACCACAATCTTTGCAAAATCACCTTTTATATTGGAGGTTCACCGGGAGTCCGCCAACACGGAACCAAGGCCCGGATCCTAGGCCCCCTCAAATCGGTTTTGTTTATATTGGGGGTTCACCGGGAGTCTGCTAACACGGAACCAAGGCCTGGCTCCTAGGCCCCTTCAAATCGGTTTTGTTTATATTGGGGGTTCACCGGGAGTCCGCCAACACGGAACCAAGGCCCGGCTCCTAGGCCCTATCAAATCGGTTTTGTTTATATTGGGGGTTCACCGGGAGTCCGCCAACACGGAACCAAGGCCCGGCTCCTAGGCCCCATCAATCGGTTTTTGTTTATATTGGGGGTTCACCGGGAGTCCGCCAACACGGAACCAAGGCCCGGCTCCTAGGCCCCATCAAATCGGTTTTGTTTATATTGGGGGTTCACCAGGAGTCTGCCAACACGGAACCAAGGCCCGGCTCCTAGGCATCCTCAAAACGATATTGTATCCAAAAATCAAGTATATATATTTTGTTTATCATTTATCACAAATACGGTTTCAACTCCAAATCACAGACCCAAATAATTACCACGTCAAAACAATATCAAAACTGAATCCAACAACCATATCAATTCTCACAACACCCTTCCACTGAAATATTGGAAACAGCAATCATTTATAAATTCTAGGTAATCATTGCGATCATACACAACAGTATTTAAATCGAGGATATTAATACATGCATTACAATTTATAAATACAACCATACACAACAGTATTTAAATCAAAGATATTTATACATGCATTACAATTTATAAATCAAAAGTCTACTCACAAACATCATCCAACCTATAATTCATGGACACTCTAGCCCAAGAAACACATGCACAATAATGACCCGACTACCTTGATTTTTTCGAGCTCATAACCCGCTAAAAAGATCAACCATTACCGCTGGGATTGCCCAAAATGACCTCTAAACGACGTCCGATCAACCTGAAACCTGTACCAACAGATTCGGAACGTCGAAACTAGTTACCACGCGTCACCGGGACCTCAGACTTGGCCCTACTCGCCGCCGGAAGGTCGGCACACGCGCCCACGCACCCTCAAGCGCCGGTCATGCGCCCTCACGCGCCGGTCACGCGCCTGCTACAGTATTCACGCTCCTGGACCGGTCCAACCCGGTCCGGCTCAACCTGACCCGGTCCAACTCGCCCCACCCGACCGGTTCACTCAACTCGACTGGTTTACTCAACCCGACCGGTTCAACTCGATCCAACCGGTCCAACTCGACCCGACCGGTCACCGGTTACTCACCGGAGAAGACGACCAGACGGCCCTCGCCATCGCCGGAGGCTGGCTGGAGAAGATGACCGGACCGCCACCTCCGCCGTCGTCTGGTTCGCCGGAATCCCCCATTTCCGGCCGAACTTCAAGGTTTTCTAATTTCTTCATTTCTTAACCATTTTTCACGATCTACACATGGAAATTCATCTACTATTCACCAGGAATCCAAATATGAGGTCAAAGTTCCGAGATCGTACCTGGTTTGGCCGAAAAACGACCGAGAAGACTCGGTTCATCTCCCTCCTCCGTCCGTCGCCTACGGCGGTGCTCCCACTCCGATGATTACACCAAAGGACTCGTGGGGTCGCGAGGAAGATCCTCCCGACCTTGGTTTTGTTCGAATCGGATCGAAACCCATCCGATGAAAATGGGTCTTCGATGTTCACACGTGGAGGTCTTCGGGTGGAGCGAGATTGAACGGACCAATCTCCCGAGGAGAGAGAAAAATATCTTCTATATAATTCCAACTTTTCTAAAATTACCAAACTGCCCCTGAAGCTTCTAGACCCGTAACGAACTCATCGGGTCTCCGTTTTCCGCGTGCCGTTTGTCTACGAACTCGTGAGTTCGAGACCTACGCAACAACCCAAGAAAATTTCCCAAAAGTACTCCCAGTCAAAAAGTGACTCCCGAACTCGTCCAAAACTGAGGGTAAAATGGTCCAATTCTCAAAAGAATTTAAATTCTGGTCCGGGTCGTTACATGCTTAGTTCTCGACAAGTCCAAAAGTAGGCCCAAATGTGTCAAATTGAGGTCCTATTGTGTCAAAGGTGTCTAGGGTTTGCCTAGGCCACTACTTGACATCCATGAAGCCTCCAGAAGATCCTAGAAGCTGCCTTGATACACAAGAAAGATCAAAAGACAAACCCTAAAGGGTTGCCGCATAAGTCGTATTCCTTGTCTAACAAGGAAACCCTTTTTGAGTCCTTTTTCCTACCAAACTAGGATACCAATCTTTTAGTCATGATGTAATTAGGGTTTTTAGATTCTCTCCTATCTTATAGAGGTCTTGGTCTCCTATAAATAGGAGCATAAGCCTCACGGGTCAAGGACCCCAATTTTTTGACCTAGACGCAATTCACCTAGTTTTACAGTTTTTGAGTTTTAAACACTTTGAGTGTTGAGAGACAGTTTGGAACGCAGAGGAGGATCTGGGAGCAACCATGGCGTGTCTTTCAAATTCTTCCATTGCTTGCTAACTTTATTTTATTCATTTATTATTTTGAGTATGATTTACAATATATATATATTTTTTATAACTTTGTGTGAGTAGTCTTTTTAGGATTAGGGCTGCTTGAACCCCTAGCCATGTTAGTTCGTTAATTAGATTTTGGCCTCTTGATTTAATTGCTATGAATGCTGAATGAGTTGGACAACTGACCACAATGAACTTAATTTATGTTTATGAGATTGGCCACCTAGTTTGCATATAATTATTGATGTAATTGCTTGACGGACCACTATATCGTCTTGTTATTTGTTGCATCATGGGTAGGTGGAGGGACACATATCTGTAATCTAAACTCATGACAACCTAGCAATGCATATCACTTTTCTAGGGGGTAGTGTGGTGTCATTAAATTATCTTTGTACTTCATGCATCATCTTAACTGGTAGATGATAGACGTTCTAAGGTACTCATCTAGCCTAGAACTTTTTAAGTAAGAGGGAATAATATATGTGGAGTGGGCCTTAGTCGAACCTTTGCATGGGCACATAATTCATAGAATTCATAGTAATTAAGTTAAGAAAATCTGGTTAAGAACTTGAATTGGTTAGGGTGGATAGTAAGCCTTAATTCGCCTTAGTTAATAAAATCAATCAAGTTATCATCTATGCATTTAATTTTCTTGCATCTTTTAATTTTTTTTTTTAATTTTCAGAATTCCAAAATCATAAATCCCCCTTTTTCCGTGTGTCCTTATTTTGGAAAAGGGGCGTTTATGATTTTGGAATTCTGAAAATTAAAACAACACTTAAAAGATGCATGAAAGCTAAATGCAAAGATGATAGCTTGATTGATTTTATTAACTAAGACGAATTAAGGCTTACTATCCACCCTAACCAATTCAAGTTCTTAACCAGATTTTCTTAACTTAATTACTATGAATTCTCTAAATTAGATGCCCAGGTAAGGATCCGACTAAGGCCTACTCCACATATATTATTCCCTCTTACTTAGCATGTTCTAGGCCGGTTGAGTACCTTAGAACGTCTATCATTAACCAGTTAAGATGATGCATGAAGTACAAAGAGAATTAAATGACAACACACTACCCCTAGAAAAGTGATGAGCAGTCCTAGGTTGGTTGAGTTTAGATTACGAATAGGTGTCCCTCCATCTACCCGTGATGCAACAAATCACAAGATGATATAGTGTTCCGTCAAGCACTTAAATCAATAATTATATGCAAACAATGTAGCTCAGCTTTTAGGCATAAATTAAGTTCATTAAGCTCAGTAATCCAACTTATTCAGCATTCATAGCAATATAAATCAAAGGACAAAATCTAGTTAACCAACTAATATGGCTAGGGCTTCAAGCAGCTCTATTTCTAAAAGAGACTACTCACGCATGACTAAAATTAAAACAAACATAATGGCATTCATAATGTAAAATTAATAAAGGTACAAATACAAAGGAGATTATTGAAGATGAGGCACAACATAAGACCACGACAAGGCTTGCTTCTTCAATGCCTCACGCACAACTCTCTCACAGGTAGAAAACTAAAGTCTTTAAAAATGGAAAATTGAGGGGAATAAAAAGCCTTGCTCTATGGTTCGAGTCCCTGGAAGGCTGCAGCTAGGGGATTTTCGGACGGGGGCCAGGTAACAATACCTTTGTGCCGGTGTTGGCCGGGTGATAGGGGGATGCCACTAATGGCGCCGTTTGCCGAGGATTCGGGATGGGTCGTTACATAAAAGGTGCCTTTTATGTAATGATCCGTCCCTGGAATCCTTCGGACAACGGTCGTTATAGGAGTCCTCCTCCCACCGGCCTACCCCGGCACAAAGGTATTGTTACTAGCCCCCGTTCAAAAATCCCCTAGCCGCAGTATCTTTGAATGGGCCAAGCCTTTTTATTCCACTCAAGGTGGACACCTTTCACCAATTGAGCTCCTTAAGTGGAATAAAAAGGCTTGGCTTGGGTTCGATCCTCAAAGGTTGCAGCTAGAGGATTTGGACAGGGGCCTTGCTAACAATACCTTTGGGCTGGTATGTGTGCTTAAGGCTGCCACCAGGGGCTTCACTTTGGGAGGATTCCGGGTGGCCATAACGATGCCGTCAAGGCCGGGGTTGCCATGCGGCGCGGGTCGTTACATAAGTAGTCAGAACATGGCTGGGCCAGATTATGGGTTCCAAGGACCTCAGATTTTCGCTTTTAAGAACTCAACATGTCATTGACCAATCTAACTGGAACAAACCACTTAGTTCATTTCCTTCTGATATATCTAGTATTGTTCTTGGCTTTGTCCTACTCAAAAGCTCGTAGAAAACTCAATGGCCCAATTTGGAACAAATCAGGGCTCCTGGGACGTCTATTAGGGCAAAACATGCCAAGGGCATTTCATTCGCATTTATGAGCACGCCTCTTGGTTCCATTAGCTTAGATAGGTGTTTTGAAGTCCAACCATGGGTGGTGTGTCACTTGGTTCCATCGAGTTCCAGTCCTTGACTCACTTTGGCCTCACCAGACCTAAATTAGGGCACAACACAATTAGGGCGCAGCTGAGGCTCTTCAGGGACTCCATTTAGGGCGTAGATTTAGGGCGCTTCCTGGCTGGTCTTGTCATGTCTATGGCTTGTTCTAGGACTCGGCTTTGGACCTTTTTAGGGCCTGAACTTCAACTTGATACATCTCTTTCGTTATAACTCTAAATTGAGACATTCTTTTTGCGTAGTTTCGAGAATTTACCTACTTTCCAAATCTACACAAGTCTCACAAGATTGATCATTTTCTACTAAGGATGGCACAAAATCATTCAAAAGGCATGTAAAAGGGTACTAAGTGACATCAAAATGATGAATGAAATATTGACAGAACAAATACCTCCAAACCTAACTTTTGCTAGTCCCCGAGCAAAACCAAAGAAAACAGAACTTAAACAAAATGAACAGACTTGATCTTAGTTAAGATAGGACATTTAAAACCCTAGGTCTTCCTAGTAGGAGGAGTTTTGTCTCCTGAGGGTTATAGCAGCACGATACCCACAAACGTTTTACTTAGACACTTAAGATGCTAGAGATAGTACTTTTAACAATCTAATAAGAATAAAAGTAAGTAAACATGCTTTTCCTAACTAAAAGGGATGCCATAGCCGTGAGTTACATGTGTCAAGTGTAAGTGCTAAAATTCTAGGTGATCAGGTGTAAAAACAACTTCATCTTCCTGCCATAGAAAGATTTCGCCTCGACTCTAATCCTCACTAGGCAACTCTCAATTCACATAAGAATCCTAGGCTTTCACTCTTATCAAGTATATGTGATGGAGTTTATGTTATGAATTTCATATGTGTTGGAATTAAAGTTTAATCACATTTGAATTGCAATGAAGAATAGCACTTTAAGAAAATTAAGATCTCATGAAAGGAATTCAACCTTAAGAGCATAGATACATACCTCAATCCTCAGCATGATTGTCCATAAGATCAGTTAGGTCTTTCATTCAAGGTTGTAGTGCGGCTAAGCTTAGCGGTTTAGAAAGGAAGGATCATATTCAAAGAACCTGAGTTGTGCCAAGGCAAGAGATGTCATGACTTGAACTTGAGAGTTCTGACCTGAATCCTGGTTTAAGGCCCTCAGCATTGTACCTTCTTGATGGCTCAATTTTAGGTCTTTGGCTCACTTGCCTCAATTCACTTTGTTTTCCTTTTTCTTCTTTCAACTTTTCAATGTTTCCTTATTTCTTTTTCTTTTCTTTTTCTGTTTATTTTCTTTTTATTTTCTTTTTAATTGAACTAAACCAAGATCATGCAATGATTTCCTCATGCTTTCACGCAGCTTCTCACTTGTAGAGCTTTTCACTCCTTGAAACTTTTAACTTTTTATCTTAAAGGACGCCAATGTCTTGGAATTGAACATCACTTTCTTTCATCCCTCATTCTCACCATGAATCACATTTAGGGCAACCTTAGCACAAACTTAGATTATAGGGCATGGCTTTGAAGAATGGCTGAGTATTTTGGTTCGGTTATATTTTAGGCGATGAAGGAAAAGGCTGAGTGTTTGGCTTCAAAGTTGGCTTAGGAAGCATGCAATAGGGTACGATAAGCCTTTAGAGGTTAAGCACACATAGCCTACATCACTTCTTATGGCAAACCACACATCAAATCAAGAGTATCTATATGATGTTAGTTCTTTAAAATCCAATGTAAAATATGATTTAATGAGCTCAGCAATTATGAACAAAAGCGATGAGTGTTTAAGAGTAGAAACGAGTATATCGCTCAGAAAGATTTGAAATAAACCTCAAAAATCTCACAGGGTAGTCTCCACTAATTTTCCAGAGTTCACTCAAATTCAGTTGTTTTGTTCACTTAATCACTTAAAACATGGCATTGTGAAGTACAGCTTATGACTGCTTGATTGTGGCATGATTGTTAGTGGAACAAAGACAGCCAACTTAGCATGTACACTCCTATTAACAAGTTAAAGCACTATTACTAACAATAATTATCTAACTTTACTAACTTTAATTTTCTGGCCGTGTATAGCCCCAAACCTAATTGTTTCTATATGCAAAATTTTAAGTCCACACCCCCAAACCTAAACTGAACATTGTCCTCAATGTGATAAGCAGTAAGCATGACAAACACAGAATAAAGGTTCAGAAAGTGGAGAAGGCAGAAATAATAAAGTGAGAGAGAACACAAACTAGGGATAGGTTGCCTCCTAGGAGCACTTTATTTAATGTATGCGCAAGATGAGTTTGGTGGTTTAGATGTTAGGCGCCAGGTGTACGTCCGAGTCATATGTGATTGGATTGGGAAGGGCCTCGAAGTAGTGCTCTAGGCAATGACCATTAACTTTGAACAGCTCTAGCTTACTTGGGTGTCGGATTTCAACTCCACCATGAGGATACATATTGGTGATAATATATGAGCCAGACTATCTAGAACGCAACTTACCTGGAAAGAGTTTGAGGCGTGAATTGAAGAGGAGGACTTTCTGTCCAATCTGAAAATGCCTTTGCTGAATCTGTTTGTCATGAAAAGCCTTAGTCTTTTCCTTGTAATTTCGAGCACTTTCGTATGCCTCGTTTCTGAGCTCTTCCAATTCACTCAATTGCAACTTCCTATGTAGTCCAGCTGCATCCAATCCATGTTCATTTTCTTGATAGCCCATAATGCTTTGTGTTCCAACTCCAATTGGGTGGCATGATGATTGGGGATTCCGTGATCGTTTCCTTGAGTGTGTTGAATGCCTCATAGTATTCCTTGGTGAACGTAAATATTGAATCCTTGGCCAAGAGGTCGTACAACGGTCTGGTGATCTTCGAGAAGTCTTTAATAAAGTGTATGTAGAACCCGGCGTGCCCTAAGAATGATCGTACTTCCTTAATGGTTGTAGGGAATGGCAGTCTCTCTATGATGTCTAGTTTGGCCTTGTCGACTTCGATGCCCCAATTGGAAATCACGTGGCCCAAGACGTTGCCTTGTTGTACCATGAAGTGGCACTTCTCCCAGTTTAACACTAAGTTACATTTGTGGCATCTTACTAGCACCCGAGATAGATTGGCTACGCATAGCTCTAATGAATGACCAAAAACTAAAAAGTGATCCATGAAGACTTCGATGATATCCTCCACCATGTTGGAGAAGATGCTCATCGTGTAGAGTTGAAACGTGGCCGGGGTGTTGCATAGCCCAAAATTCATTATGCGGTATGCAAACGTGGCATTGGGACACGTGAATGTTGTTTTCTCTTGGTCCTCGGGAGCTATAGCAATTTGATTATATCTTGAGTATTTTTCCAAGAAGCAGTAAGGAGAAAGACCGGCTGACCTCTGAAGTATTTGTTCGATGAATGGCAAAGGAAAGTGGTCTTTGCATGTGGTGGTGTTGAGCTTCCTGTAATTGATGCACACTCTCCATCCAGTCTGAACTCATTGAGGTACGAGCTCATCATGTTCGTTTTTGATGACTGTGATTCCGCACTTCTTTGGCACGACCTGAACCGGGCTCACTCACTTGGAGTCGCTGATGGGATAGATGATGCCCACGTCTAGAAGTTTTAGAACCTCTTTCTTCACCACTTCTTTCATTGGTGGATTCAACCTCCTCTGCGCTTCCCGTGATGGTTTGGCATCTTCCTCAAGATTATTTGATGTATGCACTTCGCGAGACTTATGCCTTTGATTTCGGCGATCATCCATCCGATTGTCGTTTGGTTAACTTTCAGAACTTGAACCAACACGTTCTCTTCCTCCGTACTTAGGTTAGATGCAATAATGACCAGAAGGGTTTGATTTTCGCCTAAGTATGCGTACTTCAAGTGTTCAGGCAGTGGCTTCTGTTCAAGTTCAGGTACTTCCACAATGGATGGTAAGGTCTTCTGGGCCGTGAAGGGTAAAGCTTCGAATGGATGTTTGTGGAATGGAAGGGAAGGTACGGCATTGAGGATCCTTACCTCCTCAATCACGTTCCAATCAAGTGCCTCCTCAGTTGGTGAAGTTCATGTGATGGCCTTCTCGAGATCATCCTTCATGCATGAGTTTGCAATGGTCTTCTGCAGTAGTATGTCCATCGTATTCAAAGGGAAATCCATGTTAGGCTCCACAGGATATTGGACATCCTGAATGGAAAATGTCCTAAGTTTTTCCAAGACTTTGATGGAGACTTGGCCGTTTTTGACATCAATGAGGCACTCTATCTTGGAGGTTCCTCGTTTTGATACTGAGGCTCTCGTGTCGCAAAGGCAATGCTCGAAGAGTTTAGATTGGATGACACATGGGAATGATGGAGGCCTGAGATCATTTGCTTTGAGTGGCATGAGCAGAAGTGCAGCAGAACATGCCTTAGGAATTTCAACGATATGATTGGAATTGAAGCCACGCTTTCCGGCTACCAAGTCTTTGATGAGCTTCGCGAAGATGGGCATGTGTTTGACTATCTTATGAAACGGCATCATGATTTGAAGCTTCTTCAGCATGCTTATAATTTCCTCAAACTCTTCCTTATGCTTATTTTTATTTTGGAAGCTGCAAGGAAAAGGGAGATCAACGTCATTATCCAACTCATAAGTTACTTTTTTAGTGGTTTTATGATTTGAAGTGCTACATTGAGAGTTAGAATTATTTTGATGCTGAGATTTCGAATTTGGCCTTAAGGCCGTCGCTTTGGCATTGGAAGAAGGTTGGAGGTCAGCCGTGGCCTACTGCTGTGGCGCCATGGTGCTGTTCTGAAAGTTAGGCAAAACCGGGTCCTTGGGTCGTGTCTTAGACGAGTCAGCGCTGTTTCGTGTTGTGGCGCTGGGAGGTGCCTACGGCATGGCCTTAGGCGTGTCTTTCGGCATATCCTTTGACATGCCCCTTGAGGTGACTTGCGGCAAGACACGGTTGGAGTTTTGTGGCAGGTTTAGTGGCTTGTTTGGGGCGAGCGGCATGGACATGGGCGAGGACTGAGCCTGCGGCATGGAATTTGAGGTGTTCTACGACATGCCGTAGGTTACTTCCAAGTGCTGCAATTGCGGCAAGGATGCAGTTTGTGACTCGGGTGGTATCACGGCAGAGTGAGGCCTTGAAGAAGCCACGGTGAAGTCATAACCCTCCTCCTCTAACTCATTGTCATAGGAATCATATGTAGGTCCTTGGAGTCATTTTGCACTATGCAATGTGATGGCATTGGCGGTTGAGTTTTGGAATCCCTTAGGATTAACCATCACTTTGCTAGGTAACTTCCCTTGCTCCCTTTGATTTAATTGATTTGCAACCTGCCCCATTTGGCGGTCTAAATTGGCGATTGTATTATCCGTCTTTTGTTGATATGCCGTGTACTGAGCTTGATTTCAAAGCACTGTTTACAACATGCTTTGATTGGCGTGTAGCAACTCTTCCAAAGATTTGCCTCCGACATTCTGATTCGATGAAGGGCCTTGATGATTACTTGGAGGTACCGTGGATTGATTTTGGAACCCAGGTGGCGGCAAGGGGTTCTGAGTCTTTTGATTGTTGCTACAACTGAAGTTCGGATGATTCTTCCATCCCAAATCGTATGTGTTAGAGTATGGATCATTCCGGGGCCGTGCACCATTCTAAAAGCTTCCCTCAAAGTTAGCTTCTTCCACCGCAGGATAATCTTGTGAAGTATGACCATGAAGTGAACATACTTCACAGACTTGAATGCCTTAGGCCTTCTTGTCACAAAGCATCTTTACCATTTATGTTAGTTGAGCAATGGCATCATTCTTGTCACAGTTGTACATGTCGCCACTAAACTTAGAGGGATTGCCTTTGTAGCTAAATTGCTTTTCCCTTTGAGCGATGCTCTCAAACGACGTCTTCGCCTCCTCCGCAGTGTTGTCCATGATACCTTTAGATTGAGAATCGACCATGACTCAGTCATTGGTCTTTAATCCATCATAGAAGGACAACATTAATAGGCTATCTTCGATGTTATGGTGGGGGCAAGCTTGAATCAACTAGTGAAAGTGATCCCAGTATTTCGTAAAAGTGTTCATCAAATGCTTGCATTGGCGCCATGATCTCCTTCGTTAGCTTGTTAGTTTTTCTCTGCAGGATAGTACTGTGTGATTAACTTGGAAGCTAAGCCCCTCCGTGAGTTGATTGATGCGGCAGCCAAAGAGTGGAACCATGCATTAGCAAGATCTTTGAGGCTAAAGTGAAAGAGTCGTAGACGAATCTCCGCTTCCGTCATTCCATTGATGCACAACATGGAGCAGACATCAACAAATTCCTTGATGTGAAGTGCGGATCCTCTCCAGAAAGTCTGTGAAACGTTGGCAGCATGTGAATCGTTCCAAACTTTAACTCGAAATTCTCCGCAGTTGAGACCAGAAAGATGATGGGAAACTAGTCCTCCATGAAGTGGGGGGTGGCAAAATCCTTCAATAGTCGTGGAGGGGGATTGTTGACTAGGGCACGTTCTCCTTCACGTTGGTCTCTTCCATCCGCCATTCTTGGGCTTGGTAGTGGTGATCCATGGACTGAAGAGGCACTTGAAGATGGGGTGGAGACGTGTACTGAAGATGGTTCACTTGATGAGCCGTGAGCTGATCCCTGCACTGATCCTTGTGATGACATAAACAAGTACCTAAAAGAATTAAAACTGAGTTAATGAGTTCTAAATAAAGTGGACACTGTGGAGGGACAAGCTCCCGGCAACGGTGCCAAAAACTTGTTTGTTAAAATAAAGAACACAATAAATATGAACTATATTCTTAACAGTTATATCTTTGCAAGTGCACAAAATCAATTGAGATAGTATAATGACAAGCAAAAGTCGATCCCTGGAGGACTTGTTCAACGATTAATCCAATTATGTTCAGATTTTACTATCTCAAATTAAACACACACAATACACTAAAACAAACAAAGACACACGAAGTAAAGATGCAAAGGACATGGCAACAAACTTAATTAACCCTAGACTCCACTTGTGACGCAAGTAAGAAAATAAAACTCAAACAAGGACTTTTAAATAAGAAAACGGCAAGGATTCAACAGACTCAAAATAAGGACACGTGGCAATAGGGGGTTTATGATTTTGGAATTCTGAAAATTAAAACAACAATTAAAAGATGCAAGAAAATTAAATGAAAAGATGATAATTTGATTGATTTTATTAACTAAGGCGAATTAAGGCTTACTATCCACCCTAACCAATTCAAATTCTTAACCAGATTTTCTTAACTTAATTACTATGAATTCTCTGAATTAGGTGCCCATGCAAAGGTTCGACTAAGGCCCACTCCGCATATATTATTACCTCTTACTTCGAATGTTCTAGGCCGGATGAATACTTTAGAACGTCTATCACCAACCAATTAAGATGATGCATGAAGTACAAAGATAATTGAATGACACCATACTACCCCTAGAAAAGTGATGTGCTGTCCTAGGTTGTCATGAGTTTAGATTACGAAAAGATGTCCCTCCACCTACCCGTGATGCAACAAATCACAAGATGATATAGTGGTCCGTTAAGCAATTACATCAATCATTATATGCAAACAAGGTAGCTAACCTCATAGGCATAAATTAAGTTCATTAAGCTCAGTAATCCAACTTATTCAGCATTCATAGCAAAATAAATCAAGAGCCAAAATCTAGTTAACCAACTAACATGGTCAGGGGTTCAAGCAACCCTAATCCTAAAAGAGACTACTCACGCATGACTAAAAGTAAAACAAACATAATGGCATTCATAATGTAAAAAGCATTAAAGGTAAAGATACAAAGGAGGTTATTGAAGATGAGGCACAACCGAAAACCACACCAAGGCGTGCTCCTTCAATGCTTCACGCACAACTCTCACACAGGCAAAAACTAAAGTGTTTAAAAACTGAAAATTTGAATTACAATAATGAACTGCGGCTAGGGTATCTAGGGGTCCCAACCCGCGAGCACTTTGGTCCTTTAAATAGGGCCTCTAAACCTCTACAAAGTAGAAGACATTCTAGGACAAAATCCTAATAAAAAACATACTTAAAATCCTACCTTAGTTAAGTATGAAAAAGGACTCCAAGAAGGTAATCCTTGAGGGACAAGGAAAGCTTCTATGCGGCAAAGACTTGAGATAAAAACTTTGGCCTTCGTTATGCTCCAAGGCAGCTTCTGGAAACTTCAGAAGGTTGCTTGGACATCAACAACTGGGCTTGGCCATCCCTAACTAGTCAGACCGGGACTGGGCCAGATTATGGGCTTCAAGGACCTCATATTCGAGCTTTTCAGAACTCAGCATGTCATTGACCAATCTAACCCGGAAAACCCACTTAGTTCACTTCATTATGATATATCTAGCATGGTTCTTGGATTTTTCTCTCTCAAAAACTCGTAGAAAACTCAATGGCCAAATTTGGCTCAAATCAGGGCTCCCAAGATGTCTTTTTAGGCAAAACATGCCAAGGGCATGTCATTGGCATTTCATAGCGTGCCTCTTGATTCCATTAGCTTAGACAAGTGTTTTGAAGTACAATCATCGGTGGTGTCTCACTTGGTTCCATCGAGTTCCAGTCCTTGACACACTTTGGCCTCACCGAAACTGAATTAGGGCGCAACTGAGGGTCTTTAGGGACTCCGTTTTGGTTGCACATTTAGGGCAAAGGACATATCTTCGGGGCTCGATTTAGGGTGCAGATTTAGGGGGCGTCCTGGCTGGTCTTGTCATATCCCTAGCTGGTTCCAAGACTAGATTTTGGACCTTTTTAGGTCCTGAACTTCAACATGAGACGTCTCCTTCGTTATAACTCCGAACTGAGCCATTCTTTTTGCGGTGTTTCCAGAATTTTCCTATCTTTCCAAATCCACACAAGTCTCACAAGATTGTTCATTTTCCACTATGGATGGCACGAAATCATTCAAAAGAAATGTAAAAGTGACAGCAAAATGATGCATGAAATATTAATTGAACAGTTCAAGAAAATAAGGTGATCAAACTAATCAACACAAACTAAGTTCTAAGCACTACTTTGACATTTTATTAAGAAACCCATAATTGAATTCATAAGTACACAATTAATAAAGAAGAAAGGAAACGAATATAAAACACACAAACATGGTGCTGAATTGAGAAACACGTTCAAGGAAGCAACTCCACGCCTCCTTGCGTTCCAGCCTCTTCAACCGAGAAAAACTAAAACCTAAAACTCAGTGTACGCAAAAGGTAAAGTTTCTGCGTTAAAATTAATCTAAAGTGCAGCTAGGGTTAGCTCTCTAAAACGAATGCTAAAAACTCTTAGAAATACCAACCTAGAGAACCCCTAAAACATAGGACATAAAGCTGGAAATAAAAAGACTAAAATACCCTTAATGAAACCCTAAAAACGTTTTCCTACCTGGGCAGGGACACGGGCTGAAATTCAGCCCTTGGCCGTGTGAATTGTGGTGTAAGAAATCACCTTCTTGTGTGGAAATCCATTATGTGGTAGCCCAGGGGTGTCTTGAGTGACAAGGCATCCATTCTTGGTATTGTTCAACATTCTTGGACAGCAGGACACCATTTGGACATGTCTGGACACGGAGTTCCTCTCTCGGTGTCTCGAAACCCTTATTTCGGGGCAGAATAGCCCATGGACGAGTCCTGGCCAATTCTGAGCAGGCCCTTATGCTTCATTCACTTAGAAATATAGTTTACACGTGGTTTATGGGTTCTATCTCACTTTGTTCCACAATTGGCCACTATGTTCCTCTGTTGGAGTCGGCAGCTAGGTTTTGGCAAAGTCTAGGGCTTGTCCTGTTCCAGGTCTTGGTGCTAAGTCTCAGTGCCAATCCCGATGCTAGGTTCTAGTGCTAGTCTGGAACTCGCTGAAGGGTTCCTGAGTGACGCGTCTCGGACGTGTCCTGGACTGGAACTTGGGTTTGCTTTGGACACGTCTAGCACATGTCAGGGACATGTCCTGGCTTGAGTCAGTGGTTCTTGGGGTAGGTCCTTGGCCGGAACTGGGGCACATCTTCGGACACCAGGACTCAGTTTTGGACTTCTTTGGGACTCGATATTGAATTTGGGACATCTCCTTCATTTCAACACCGAATAGAGCCATTATTTTTGCATTGTTCTCTGAATTAACCTATCTTTCCAAATCTGCACATGTCTCACAAGATTGATCACTTTCAACTATGGTTGACACGAAATTGAGCAAAAGACATGTAAAGGGCCTAGAATGACATCAAGATGATGTATGTAATAATGACTGAACAAATACCCCCAAACCTATATTTTGCTAGTCCCTGAACAAAACAAAGAAAAACATACTACACATAATGAAAAGACTCAATCTTAATTAAGATAGGACGTTTAAACCCGTAGGTGCTCCTAGTCGGAGGAGTTTTGTCTCCTGAGGGTTAAGGCAGTTATGATACCCACAAATGTTTTACTTAGACACTAGAATGCTAGTGATAGTTCATTAAACAAGTTAATAAGAATCAAAGAAAGTAGACATGCTTTGCAAAAATAAAGGGAATGCTACAGCAGTAAGTCTCATGTGCAATGTGTGAATGCCAAAGTCTTAAGTGATCAGGTTTGAAACAACTTCTTCCAAGTGATCCAGAAAGATTTCGCCTCGACTCGAATCCTCACAGGACAACTCTCAATTCTCACAAGAATCCTAGGTTTACACTCTTAACAAGCATATGTGATGGAGTTTATGTAATGGAATTCAAGTTTAATTACATATGATTTGCAATGACAAACAACAATTTCTGGAATTAAGATCTCATGAATGGAATTGAACTTTAAGAACATAGATATTTCCCTTAATCCTCATCATGGTTATCCATAAGATCAGTTAGGTCTTCAAATTTGGTTGCAATGGGGCTAAGCTTAAGGTGAAAGAAAGAAAGGATGAGATTCAAAGAACCTGAGTTGTGCCAAGGCATGAAATGTCATGACTTGAACTTGGAATTTCTTGTCTGAATCCTAGCGTAAGACCCACGGCATTGGCATTTGTAAACTTCTTGATTGCTCTTCTTGAGGTCGTCTTAAGTTCATTGGCTCACTTGGATCAATTCAATTTTCTTTTCTTTTTTTTCTGATTTCTTTTCTTTCTTTTGTCCTCATTTTTTTTCTTTTGAATTGACCCAATATCTTGCAATGGTTTCCTCATTGTTTGTAAAGCTTTACACTCATCTTTTAGACTTTAACTTTCGCACTTGACATTGATGCCGTAGCTGTTGGAATTGGGCAGCTACCTCTTTGCTTCCTCCTTCTCACCATGAATTCTCATTTGATGAAACCTTAACACAAACCTAGGTTATAGGGTATGGCTTGATTGAATGAGTGAGTGTTTGTGTAAGGACCCTTCCCGAATTTTCCCTCGAAACCCGGAAAGAACCCTTATCCCGTCTGACAGCTCTTCACTTCAAAATTTAACCACCAGAAATACCCTTTGCTCTGGAATAATTTTTGTTAAACCTTACAGGGTTCCCGACAAAACCTCTGTACTTACTGATCACTCCTACCTGTCAGACGCAGGATAGTATACAGGTCGAAGCCATGACCTCGGAATAGTGGTGGTTCAAATAGAAACACCCTCTGACACCAAAGTCGGTAGGTCAGACACTGCTGACATCTCTACTGGAATACCACAAGACAACAGACTAGTCAAATACTTGAGAACCAACCATAATTCGTCCCTCTAGGTCACCGCCCACACCAACCCACAGACCCGGCTGACGAAGTATTTTCATAGGTTGATTAAGCCCATGACAATTGTCGTCTGGTTCATATTAGAGCCAGATATATCCTCGGCTATCATATCGTATCATCAGCCGGTATAACCTTCGGCTATCATAACATATCAGTCGGCATATCTCTCGACTATCATATCCCTAGCCACCAGGGTATCCCTTGGGGTGTGCTAGTCATGTATCATATCATATCAGTCGGCATATCTCTCGACTATCATAACATATCAGTCGGCATCTCTCGACTATCATATCATATCATATCAGTCGGCATCTCTCGACTATCATAACATATCAGTCGGCATCTCTCGACTATCATATCCCTAGCCACCAGGGTATCCCTTGGGGTGTGCTAGTCATGTATCATATCATATCAGTCGGCATATATCTCGACTATCATATCATATCAGTCGGCATCTCTCGACTATCATAACATATCAGTCGGCATCTCTCGACTATCATATCATATCATTATATTGGAGGTTCACCTGGTTCACCGCTAATAACGGATCCTCATCCCGAGTCCTGGCCTCCCTAAATTCAATGTTTATCTTGGAGGTTCATCGGGTTCACCGTTAATAACGGATCCTCATCCCGAGTCCTAGCCTCCCTCAATTCAATGTTTATCCTGGAGGTTCATCGGGTTCACCGCTAATAACGGATCCTCGTCCCGAGTCCTAGCCTCCCACAAATCAATGTTTATCTTGGAGGTTCATCAGGTTCACCGCTAATAACAGATCCTCATCCCGAATCCTGGCCTCCCTAAATTCAATGTTTATCTTGGAGGTTCATCGGGTTCACCATTAATAACGGATCCTCATCCCGAGTCCTAGCCTCCCTCAATTCAATGTTTATCCTGGAGGTTCATCGGGTTCACCGCTAATAACGGATCCTCGTCCCGAGTCCTAGCCTCCCACAAATCAATGTTTATCTTGGAGGTTCATCGGGTTCACCGCTAATAACGGATCCTCATCCCGAGTTCTGGCCTCCCTCACATATAACCAAATCCGATAAACTCATACAACATGGTCAAAACCCAAATCATTGACTCAATAATTTCCACGTCAAACGTTATCAAAATCGAGTCCAAAACCATGATATTTCTCAAATCACACTTTAATCAAAGTAGTGGAAAACATATATCCAGTAATCATTTCTAAATGTCCAGGAAATCATTGCTACAATACATAACAATATGTAAACAAAGATACATTGATGCATGCATTACAGTTTATAAGCAACAGTCCACTCACATACATCAACCAACCCTTAATTCATGGACGCTCTAGCCCAAGCAACACATGCACAATAACGACCCAACTAAAAATTCCCAAAAGTACTGCCAGTCAAAAAGTGACTCCCGAACCCGTCCAAAACTGAGGGTAAAATTGTCCAATTCTCAAAATAATTTAATTTCTGGTCCGGGTCGTTACAATTTGGGCATGTTATACTTGGGGAAATGAAAGAAAAGGCTGAGTGTTCGGCTTCAAAATTGGCTAAGGGAACACACAACAAGGCAGCACAAGGCATTTAGGGGTTCAATCACACATACCCTACATCACTTCTTATGGCAAACCACACTTTAAATCAAGAGCATCTATATGATGTTAGTTCTCTAAAATTCAATGCAATAGTAGTGTAATGAGATCAACATTTAAGAAAAAAATCAATGAGTATTTAAGAGTAGAAACAATGCATATCACTCTAAAATAATGGAAATAAAGCTCAAAATCTCACAAAATAGTCTCCACTAATTTTCTGAAGTTCACTCAAATTCAGCAATTTTGTTCACTTAACACTCGAAACATGGCATTGTGAAGTGCAAAGTATGATACAAGCTAATTATGGCAAGGTTCTTAGTAGAACAAAGATAGTTAACTTAGCAGGTACACCCTTATTAATACGTTAAATCACTAAGCACTAGCAAAAACTTAAACTAAGTAACTAAACAACTTAAGAGTAAAAACCGAAATTTTAAAACTTACTGGCCATGAGTACCCCAAACCTACTTGTTTCTATGTTCAAATTTTCAATCCACACCCCCAAACCTAAACTGAACATTGTCCTCTATGTGATAAGCAGCATGCAAAACAGAGACATAATTGAGGTTTAGAGAGCGCAATATGGCAGAAACGAGAGAATGAGAGAGAACACAAACCAGTGCTAGGTTGCCTCCTAGGAGCGCTTTATTCAACGTCTGGGCAAGACGTGGCACGACATGCCAAATTCTTGGTGTAGGCTTGGCAAGGATTGCAGCGTCAACCTGGAACATATTGTGAGACTCTAGTAGCAAAATTTTCGATGAGAACGTAAACCCTAAACCCTAAACCCTAAACCCTAAACACAAAAGGGAATCCACCGATGAGAACGTAACTTATTTAGAAATAGATTGAGAAGTGATTTCAATGAAAACAATTTCTTTCCATGCGCAAATATCTTCCTTCGAAAATGCTTGTGGTGAAACGGCTTAGGTTGTGCCATGTACATCCTAGAGGTCAGTAACCTTTTCCTTGGACCTTTCCGTCTTTTCCTTTTGAACTTGAAGAGGAGTACCAAGTTGAGGGCTTCCATCACCTCTTTTTTTATATTTGGAAGTGATTCACATGGTGGTTGTTTGACACCTGGGTCATAGGACACGGAATTTTTTCCTGTAACCTCCTCCAAAGCTGATTTGTTCTCAATTACATCCCTTTGAGAAGGTTTAGGGAGTTCCCCTTCAAGTGAGTCCATGAAGCACGAATTTTCTAGCACTGGAGGCATCAAATCATCCCTTAATTCCAAATAAAAATCAGTAGAAGAAGAGCTTGGGTGCAATGCAGAGGACATGGTGTTGGGGATAAGTCAAGTGCATTGCTGCTGGGCAGTATAGGGGACACGCTGGGCAGTGAAGTTCTGCGGGTTAGTGCAATGCTGCTGGACAGTTCAGGGGACACGCTGGACATCACAAGGGGCAGGGACTTAGGCGTGGCCAGATTGTCCTTTTCACCATCATCCTTCCTATTCTCTTCCTCCCATTCTTCCTCCATTTCACTTACCAACCTGTGAGTGCAAGGCAACGAAGTATGGTTATGCATTGGATCAAAATCAGGAACATTAGAACAGATGGAATATATTCGAGGGTCAAAATTGGAGTTTTCCCATTGCTCAATCCGAATTGTTGGCGTGATGATATCCTCATCATGGCCTTGGATGGAAGCCACAGCCTCCATCGCGGGCTATTGAAGTGTTGGCGTGATGATATTCTCATTATGATCATCATCCATGACTTCACTTAGTGGGGAAGGTGCCATGTCTTCGCTTTGCCTCATTTGACAAACAAACTACTCCATTTGATTGTCTAAGTTAGGCCCTCTATCCATCTCAACCATGCAATTTGTCATTTCTTGGACTTGTTGAGTATAGGCCTTAATGCTTTTTATCATGTTATCCAGCAAAGTTTGGAGTGGTGTTTGAGTGGTGTTCCACGTGAAATTAGGTTGATTGCTCCACCATGGATTGAATGCATTTGAGTATGGATCGTTCCAAGCTCCCATATCCATGTAAAAGTTGTTCATCTTTGCCTATTAGTGCAACAAAATTAAGTGAGTGCAACAAAATTGAGTGAGTAAACTGAGATAATGCAATCTAAATTAAATGGACATCGTTGAGGGACAAGTCCCGGGCAACGGTGCCAAAAACTTGTTGGTAAAAATAGAAGACACGAATATGCAATCTATTTCCAACAGTTAAAAAACCTTGCAAGTGCACAAATCAGTTAAGATATTATAGTAGGAAAGTAAGGATCGATCCCTTAAGGACTTGTATCAACGTTTAAATCCACTTATAAATTTGATTCAATTAACTCATATCATAACTACAAGAAATAATAAAAGAAAACAAATAAAACACCTAGACTCAACACTAATTAGATAAGAAAACACTCAAAGACACAAGCAGGATACCTAGACTCTAACTTAGACGCTGCCTTGGGACACAAGGACTCAAACAAAGGACTTGCGGCAATGCATTAAAAAGGGGGGGTTTTGTGTTTTAGAATTCTGAATTTACGGACAATAATTTAATATGCAAGAACAGAAATAATGCAGCAAGAATGATGATTATAGATTAATTAACTAAAGTCGAATTAATTAAGGCCAACTATCCACCACTAACCAATTAAGTTCCTAACATGATTTCCAAGATTCAATCACTATGAAAAGTCTAAATATGATGCCCATGCAAAAGGTGCCCACTGCACATATATTATTTGCTTCTTACTTAGCATGTTCTAATCAATGCGAGCACTTAAAATGTCTATCTACTTAATTAAGATGATGCATGAAGTACAAAAGAGAATCTGAGCAATCGCACTACCCCCAGAAGATGTTGTTTAGTCTAGGTTGTCATGAGTTTAGATTACAAGTAAAATGTAAAGCCACTACCCTTGATGCAAAACAATCACAAAAAGATGATCAATCAAATGAGCAATTATTCATCGATAGTTCATCAAAAGAAGGTGATCAAGCTCATCAACACAAACTAAGTTCTAAGGACAGTAATCCAAACTTTATTCAGCATTCAAAGCAATATAAATCAAGAGCCAAAATCAAATTAAAGAACAACATTCTTAGGGCTATAAGCAACCCTAATTCTAAAAGAACTACTCTGACATTTTATTAAGAAAAACCATAATTGAATTCATAAGTACATAATTACTAAAGAAGAAAGGAAAGGAAGATAATACACTGAAACTTAGGGCTGAATTGAGGAACACGTTCAAGGCATCAACTCCAAGCCTCATTGCATTCCAGCTTCTTCAAACCAAGAAATACTAAAACTTAAAACTTAGTGTACGCAAAAGCCAAATTTTATGCGTTAAAATTAATCTAAAGTGCGGCTAGGGCTAGCTCCCTAAAACTAACGTTAAAAACTCTTTTAAATACCAACCTAGAAAACCCCTAAAACTTAGGTCATAAAACAGGGAATAAAAAGACTAAACCCTTAATGAAACCCTAAAAACGTTTTCCTACCTGGGCAAGGACACGGGCTGAATTCAGCCCTTGGCCATGTGACTTGTGGTGCAAGAAAGCACCTTCTTGTGTGGCAATCCATTATGTGGTAACCCAGCGGTGTCTTGAGTGACAAGGCAACCATTCTTGGTATTCTTGAATGTTCTTGGGTAGCAGGACACCATTTGTACTTGTCTGGACATGAAGTTCCTCTTTCGGTGTCTCGAAACCCTCAGTTTGCGGTAGAATAGGCCATGGACGAGTCCTGGCCATTTCTTAGTAGGCCCTTGTACTTCACTCACTTAGAAATATGGTTTACAAGTTGTTTCTGGACTCTATCTCACTCTGTTCCACAGTTGGCCCACTCTGCTCCTCAGTTGGAGTCAGCAGCCAAGTTCTGGTTAAGTTTGGGGCCTGCCTATGCCAGGTCTTAGAGACAGGTCTCAGTGCCAATCTCGGTGCCAGATTCCAGTGCCAATCTTGTACTCGCTGAAAAACTCCTAAGGGACGCGTCTGGGACGAGTCTTGGACTAGAACATGGGTTTTCTTTGGACACGACTGGGACATGTTAGGGACATGTCATGGCTTGAGTTAGCAGTACTTAGGCCATTTCCTTTGCAGGATCCTAGGCCACTCTTGGGACACCAGGACTCGGTTTTGGACTTCTTTAGGATCCGATATTGAACTTGGGACATCTTCTTCGTTTCAACTCTGAATTGAGCCATTCTTTTTGCATTTTCTCAAAACTAATCTATCTTTGTAAATCTTCACATCTCTCACAATATTTATCACTTTCTGCTAAGGATGACATGAAATTGAGAAAAATACATGTAAAAGGGCCTAGAGTGAGATCAAAATTATGTATGTATTAATCACTGGACATCTAGCTCGGCTACTTCCGCGAGTGGTAGAATTCTTAATGACAGGACCCTTCCCGAATTTTCCATCAAAATTTGGGAGAAGCCCTACTCCCGTCTAACAAAACCTGAACCTCAATACAATTCCCGAAATACCCTCACTATACCAATAAAGACCCTACAAGAATTCTACCGAAAATTTGGCAGAGTCTTCCCTGTAGCCGAGTCAAACCTTCTTCCACCTGTCAGATGAAGGATACAAATAACAAATCCGCTAACCCAACATTCCAAAAAAATTAAATCCAAGTAAACCACACAACAACTCAATAACTAACCCATAAAACAACCGAAGCCCATTAGGTTAAATTACATAAACAACCCAGCCCAAACCTAAACCAACCACGCAACAGAAGGTGATGATAACAATAATAAGCAAACTCATGATAAACCCACCTCATGGTACCGTACTTACCATAATACACTCCAGTACAAATATATATATACTTAACAAAAATTCCTTAACTCACCCACTTGGAACCGACGCCAAATCTAATGTACCTACCATCATGATAACCCGGCATAACCCGGCCGAAGCTGATATTCACTAGTGATAACTTGGCATAACCCAGCCGAAGCTGATATTCAGAGCCTTAGTCCCACATCCCGACCGAAGTCATCATCCCGAGTCGTAGTTCAATATCAGAGCTCATCACGAGCCATAGCTCAATGTCCCAGCACATCCTGATTTGTACCTCAATATTCCAGCTCATCCCGAGTCGGAACTCAATATCTCGCCTCATCCTGAGCTATAGCTCAATATCTCAGCTCATCCCGAGCCGTAGCTCAACATCCCAGCTCATTCGAGCCGTAACTCAAAATCCCGGCTGTAGCCGTTATCTCGCTCAGCATATGATGGAATCCTCCACATCATAGCCTGATACCTCATCCAGCGTATGATGGAATCCTCTACATCATAGCTCATATCCTGCTGAGAGTATGATGGAATACTCCATACCATACATCGTACCTCTTCGAGACTATGATGGAATCCTCCATACCATAGCTCATATCCTACCGATATGATGGAATCCTCCCAACACACCTCGTACCTCTCCGACACTGTGATGGAATCCTCCATACCATAGCTCATATCCTACCAAGAGTAAGATGGAACCCTCCATACCATACCTCGTATCTCTCCGAGACTATGATGGAATCCTCCATACCATAGCTCATTTCCTGCCGAAAGTATGATGGAATCCTCCATACCATACCTCGTATCACGCTGAGTGTATGAGGGAATCCTCCCGGATATACTTCATGTTTGTCCGAGCATATGAGGGAATCCCCCCTGCAATACCTCATCGAGAAACTCCCACCAACCCTCCCACCAGGGTCAAAGCCCAACCCACCATCCTTGGCCGAAACCCCAAAACCATCAAATACCTAAGCCTAAGCCCAAATACATAACCCCGGGCCTAAGCCTAAAATCCATAAACCGGAATCCATAACATTAACCTTCCGGGTATAAGCCCAAGTCAACGCCAAAATCATTTCCCAAAATCATTGTTGAGATCCATAATGAGTGAAAACCCGAAATAAAATCATTATCCTAAATTTCCGAGGTTTAGAAAAATAATGAACAATTTATAATAATTATTCTTAATTTTTGAGGCCATGAAAATAATAAATCATTTTATAATCATTCCATTTATTTCCCGAAACTCATAATCGAAAACAAAATAATAGAACATAGAAATATGCATGCATTACGACCTAGAAAACAAAGCCCACTCACCATAACATCCAAACGAGTCTGATTCCAAGCTATTTTGTCCCCCATGACCTTCGAAGCCACCATTACTGTAAAAAATGACACTTGGCATTACTAAATGGCAATTGGGAACCTAAAATCCAACCCCCAAAATCCCTAGAGTACACGCGTGTTCTAACGAGTACAAAGTAACTTTGGATGCCTAAAACAACCCCTAAACGATCTCTGATTGACCCAAAACCTGCGCCAACAGATGTGGAACTTCAAAAACATCAAAACAAGAGTCGCGGGTACTGTTCAGTAGCAGGGTACTCTTTACTCATCAACCGGAACACTCCATTACCACCCGATTTTCAAACCTTCATATCTCACTCATTTCTCAACCAAATTCGATGTTCTATTAATGGAAATCTATCTACTCGAGCCAAGGAATCCAAATATGAGTTACAAACTGAGATCCCATTCCTGCGATGGTCTGAAATTGGATGAGAAGTTTCGGGCAGAATTCCGAGCTTCGCTGCATCGTCCATGGAGGTCATCAAGCTTCAAGGATGGTATGGTTGAGTTCGTAGAGATGACATGAAGGTTTTGGTGTCTTTAGTTTGGATCTAAAGGGCTAGTAAAATTGTTGTGTGTGTGTGTTCTTCGTGATCTCTCACGGGAAGAAGAAAGAAAGAACAAAAAAATTTGTGGGAAAGAGAGAGGACGGGAGAAGTCAGGAAAAATTGAGGAGAGAGAGTGAAAAGGAACTCAGAAATATCTAAGGCCAAAATTACCAATATGCCCTTACACTTCCTATACCCAGAACTAACTCAAACGAGCTCCGATTCTCGTGTGCCGCCTGTCTACGAACTCGGGAGTTCGAGAACTACGCAATGGTCCTAGAAAAACTGCCAAAGGTATTCCCAAACTCAAATTTACGTTCAACCACTCCTAAACTCTAGAGCAAAATTATCATTTCCTATATAATTTTACAAATTTTATTTCTTTTTAAGAACGGGTCGTTACAATTCACCCCCTTAAAGAAATTTCATCCTCGAAATTCAGGCCATCGCAACGAAATAGATGCGGATATTGGGCTCGTCCCTAAACCTCGTGCCACACAAGTATCCTCCTCAAGGCTCGAATCTTCCTTCGCTGAGAAACTATGATCACTACCTACCTCAACCGTCAGAAGTCCAACATAACTCATAAATAAATATTGGATCCCGTGCGCCTTGCACATTTATCCATTCCCATCTGAGCATCAGACCGTGCACGAGGACGTCGCGAAGGAAGCATCACAGAAGTGACAAGAATTCACACTTTGTGTTCGATCTACAGGAAATTCAACCTAGACCTTTGATACCAAGTTGACAGAACCCTGTTGAATTTCCCATCGAATTCCGTGAGAAGCGCTGCTCTCGTCAGACAAAACCTGAACCTCAAAATAGTTCCCAAAATACCTTCACTACACCAATAAAGACCCTACGAGAATTCTACCGAAAATTCGGCAGAGTCTCCCCTGTAGCTGGGTTAAATAGTCTACCACCTGTCAAACGAAGGATACAAATAATAAATCTGCTAACCCAACGTTCGAAAAAAACTAAATCCAAGTAAACCACACAACAACTCAATAACCTATAAAACAACCGGAGCCCATTAGGTTAAATTACATATACAACCCAGCCCAAACCTTAACAAACCACGCAACAGAAGGTGATGATAACAATAATAAGAACACTCAGGATAAACCCACCTCGGGGTACCGTATTTACCATAATACCCTCCATTACAGAGAGAGAGAGATATATATATACAAATTACCAGAAACTCCTTAATTCACCCAGTTGCAACCGACGCCATATCTAATTGTACCTACCAATGTGATAACCAGGCCGAAGCTGATATTCCAAGCGTTAGTCCCACATCCCGACCAAAGTCATCATCCTGAGTCGTAACTCAATATCCTAGCTCATCCAAAGCCGTAGCTCAACATCCCGGCTCATCCCGAGCCATGGCTCAATATCCCGGCTCATCCCGAACCGTTGCTCATCATCCCGGCTCATCCCGAGCTGTAGCTCAATATCCCAGCTCATCCCGAGCCGTAGCTCAATATCTCATCTCATCCCGAGCTATAGCTCAATATCTCGATTCATCCCGAGCCATAGCTCAACATCCCGGCTCATCCCGAGTCGTAGCTCAATATCCCGGTTGTAGCCATCATCCCGCTAAGCATATAATATAATCCTCCACATCATAGCCTGATACCTAATCCAGCGTACAATGGAATCCTTCACATCATCGCTAATACATCGCCGAGCATATGATGGAATCCTCCACATGAAAGCTCGTATCCTGTTGAGAGTATGTTGGAATCCTCCATACCATACCTCATACATCTCCGAGACTATGATGGAATCCTCCATACCACAACTCATATCATGCCGAGAGTATGATGGAATCCTCCATACCATACCTCGTACCTCTCTGAGACTATGATGGAATCCTCCATACCATAGCTCATCTCCTGCCGAGAGTATGATGGAATCCTCCATACCATATCTCGTATCTCTCCGAGAGTATGATGGAATCCTCCATACCATACTTTGTATCACGCTGAGTGTATGAGGGAATCCTCCCTGCCATACTTCCTATTTTTCCGAGCGTATAAGGGTATCCCCTCTGCCATACCTCACCGAGAAACTCCCACCAACCCTCCCACCAGGGTCAAAGCCTAACCCACCATCCTAGGCCGAAACCCCAAAACCATCAAATACCTAGGCCTAAGCCCAAATACATAACCCTGGGCCTAAGCCTAAAATCCATAAGCCGGAATCCATAACATCAACCTTCCGGGCCTAAGCCCAAGTCAATACCAAAATCGTTTCCGAAAATCATTCTTAAGGTCCATAATCAATGATAAAACGAAATAAAATCATTATCCTCAATTTTTGAGGTTTAGAAAAATAATTAACACTTTATAATAATTATTCTTAATTTTCGAGGCCATGAAAACAATAAATCATTTTAGAATCATTCCATTTATTTCTCGAAACACATAATCAATAATAAAATATTTAGAACATAGGAATATGCATGCATTACGAATTAGAAAACAAAGCTCACTCATCGTAACGTCCAAACGAGTCTGATTCCAAGCTATTTTGTCCCCCTGACCTTCAAAGCCACCATGCATGTCCAAAATGACACTTGGCATTACTAAACGGCAATTGGGAACCTAAAATCCAACCCCCAAAATCCTGGGAGTACACGCGCATTCTAACGCGTACAAAGTAACTTTGGATATCTAAAACAGCCCCTACACGATCTCCGATTGACCCGAAACCTATGCCAACAGATTTGGAATGTCAAAAAATCGAAACAAGAGTCGCGGGTACTGTTCACTCACTAGCCTGAAAACTCTGTAACCACCTGATTTTCAAACCTTCATATCTGATTCATTTCTCAACCAAATTCGATGTTCTAATAATGGAAATCTGTCTACTCGAGCCATGGAATCTAAATTTGAAGTCCAAATTGATATCCCATACCTGTGGTGGCCGAAAATTATACGAGAAGTTTCAGGAAAACTTCCGAGCTTCGTTGCGTCGTCCATGGCTATTCTCAAGCTTCAAGGATGGTATGGTTGAGTTCGTGGACATAAGAGGAAGGTTTTGGTGTCTTTAGTTTGGATCGAAAGGGCCAATAAAATTGTTGTGTGTGTGTGTGTTCTTCGTGATCTCTCACAGGAAGAAGAAAGAAAGAAAAAAACAATTGTGTGGGAAAGAGAGAGGACGGAAGAAGTCTGGAAAAATTGAGGAGAGAGAGTGAAAAGTAACTCAAAAATATCTAAGGCCAAAATTACCAATATGCCCTTACACTTCCTAGACTCGTAACTCACCCAAACGAGCTCCGATTCCCGCGTGCTGCCTGTCTACGAACTCGTGAGTTCGAGAACTATGTAATGGTTCAAGAAAAACTGACAAAGGTATTCCCAAACTAAATTTGATTTTCAATCCCTCCTAAACTCAAGAGCAAAATCGTCATTTCTTAAATAATTTTACAAATTTTAATTATTTTTAAGAACATGTCGTTACACTTAATGCATGGAATGTTCCTCTCTCCTTCGTTGCTTCGGCTATAAGTGGTTGGGGTGTTTCTTGCTGGGTGTTGTCCCTTTGCTGCTGGCGTTGTTGGTCTTCTTGTTCTTGGATGTGCCGTGCTCTTGTGGGGTTTTCCCCTTGTTAATACATTTTTATGTGCTAAAAAAAATTCGCATTTACAACATTTTTATGTAAGGCCTTCCACAATGGTTTATGTGAATTTTTGTTCCTATCTATAAGAATCAGGTCACCTAAGTTTGATTCCTATAATACTAATTATACACTATTAAGTGTAATATATATATATATTAATTAATGTTGGGACTCAACTTATTTTGATTGGTCATTACATTTTTATTGTTGTTTTTGTTTATTTTTCTCTCCATCAAAAAAAGTGGCACACTACAATAGGAATGAAACACATGAGAAATATATAGCTATCACCGATTAGAATCATGGCTGATCACCTAAAATGAACCCAGAACAAGCCACGTCGTCTCACTTTGCACACACAACACGATTTCGTCTTACTTTGGACACAGAACAGTGACAACGGCAACAATTAAGACATTTTGTCACAACTTAAATTAATTGAAGTTAATTTTTATTTTAAATATTTTATATTAAAACTAAATCTAAAAAAAAATTCTCAGAAATTTTTCCAAAACCCACCCGGACTCACTTTGACTCGTCGAGATCCCCTCCGTCCGGATTCAGACCCTAAATCACCGGCCTCAGGCTCTTGGACCTTGGAAGAAAATCTCAAATATCTAGAAACTGCATTGGGGGATTTGCAAGCTCTGAAGCAAGACGTCGAGACAAAAGTTGACCAAGCTGAGGCCTAAGAGCTGAAGCGATTGGAGCAGGTACATAGATGAATGACGAGAGTTGAAGAGGTCCAAGTTGAATTCTAGGAATTGGTGAAGGAAAAATATCAAGAACTGGAGAAATTGTGTGTGGGAGGTTGAGGTTCTCATAGCTGCAAGTCCTGCTACAAATTTGGGAAAAGAGTTGCTGAGAAATTGAAGGAAGTCAATTTTTTGTAGACTAGGGTTTTTGATGAGGTGGCTGGGGAGGCTGCTCCGCCGTCAGAGAAGAGGCAAACTGATCAGACTGTGGGGCTCCAGTCCATGATTGAGGAAGCATGGTAGCAGCTTGAAGACCAAAAATCGGGAATTGTTGGATTATATGAAATGGGATGTGTGATGAAGACAACTCTGTGAGTTGCCGAGTCGGGGTGGGTTTTGGACTTTTGGGAAAATTTCTGGGATGTTTCTTAGTTTCAGTTTTAATATTTCTAAAGACTTAGTATAAATATTAACTTGAATTAATTTGTGACAAAATGTTTTAATTCTCCATACGAATTTTGCCAAATTACAGACACATAAGCATCCTAAAGGGTGTAACGGATTTGTTGTTCTTCTTATTCTGGATGCAAAAGTGAGATAAAATCGTGTTATGGGTGCAAACGTGGTTTATTCTGGGTGCATTTTAAATAATAAATCTTAGGAGTTTAATTCATATAAATGGAAATCAAACTCAAATTTTTCGACTTGCTGTGGACAGCCTAAAAGGGCTTTTAGGTATCCAACACCGCCACCATGAGTTGCATAATTTGTTGTAAATTTGCAACAAGTCATACTACATTTGCAAAGGAAAAAGTAAGAGAAAGAGAGAGAAATTACAATAAAAATAAAAAGAATTGTGAAAAATGAAAAAGTGAAATTTAGAATACTTTATTTATAACACTTATATTGGAGAAAAATAAGGTTTTATAATATCAGAGGTGTATAGAATGTTGTAAAAGTGGTTTTACAACACCTAATTTACAACAGTACTCCGTTAAAGATGCTCTCATGTGTCATATTACTAATTAGATATGCTAATTAAGGCATGTTTCAGAATGCTGGATGTTGGGTGCAATTCAGAATGCTGGATGTTGGGTGAATTCAAAAGGCATGATCTCAAGTGAAAGGGTGATTTTGAATCACTCTCGGCAATCACTTGAGAGTTACAAACTCCTTTTGGTCGGAATGTCTTTGGGAAGTGAGTTTTACTTTACACTCTTAATTCATTCTTATGCGTTATGATTGTTTTTTATATATTGACGGAAAGTATTGCTTGATCCAATCTCTCTAAAACAAGGACACGCATGAGTGTATTTTTTATTCATGAGTCCATGAAACCTGTAAGGCAGAAATAAAACATTGGAGGCAGTTGCTGCCTCAACGTACTCATTGTATGCACTATGCAACTCTGAAAAATATCAATTTCTTAGATGGATTGTATGCACTATGCAACGTACTCATTGCTGCCTAAACTTGGGTTTAATGGCATTTTGATTTGCTTGGGTAAAATTGGATTTGGTAGAATCATCAAAATAGACCTACTCTTAGGGCCGTTTGGCATTTTTTTTTAAAGCTACTTTATTTGAAAGTGAAGTAATACAAAAGTTTTTTTTTTTACTAAAAATACCTCGTTTATTGATTAAATCCGAATAGAAATACCAACATCCTTGGCAAGAACATTAAACAGTCACTATGGTTCAAACTCTAACCAGGTGTGACGTCCTTGTTGGTAGATTTAAAGAGCAAGAAATATGCAATTCAATTCTAACAGTTGTAAAATCCTTGCAAGTGCACAAATCGATAAGTATAGTATAGTAGCACAGCAAGAGTCGATCCCTCGAGGACTTGTATCAACGTTATGACCAATTTAGTTCAGATTTGTTAACTTAAATAAAAAAACACACACACACACACAGGGGGGGGTTTATGATGTGATAACTGAAATTTAAAGACAAGTAAATCAAAGTGCAGAAAATAACAATGCAAGAATGAAAAGTTGTTAACTAAGGCGAATTAAGGCTTACTATCCACTCTAACCAATTATAGCTCTTAACCAAATTTCCTTGACCTAATTACTATGCATTTTCTGAATTAGGTGCCCGTGCCTAGGACCTGGCGTTGGTTCACTAGACACATCTTATTCCCTCTTACTTAGTATGTTCTAAACAGGGCATATGCCTAGAACGTCTATCACCTACCTTTTAAGATGATGCATGAAGTTTAAAGAGAATTTAATGACACCACATTAGCCTAGCAAAGTGGCATGCAATCCTAGGTCGTCATGAGTTAAGATTACAAGTACGAATACTTTCGATGCTCCAAATCACAAGATGATATGACGGTCACTCAAGCAATTACATCTATAATTATATGCAAACAAGGTAGCTAATCTTATAGGCATAAATTAAGTTCATTAAGCATAGTAATCCAACTTATTCAGCATGCATAGCAATCATAATCAAGAGCCAGAAATCCAATCAACAAGCTAACATGGCTAGGGCTTCAAGCAGCCCTAATCCTAATGACTACTCACACATAACTGAAATAAACACAAGTATAATTGAATTCATAAGTAAATGGCACTAATGAAAATAAGGGTACAGAAGAGATTGTTAAGAATAGGTGCAGCAGAAGACACGGCAGAGCCTTATTCTCCAAGCTCCACGTCCAATAATCTATGTGAAAGATTATCTCCCAAAATATGGTCCCTAATTCTCTAGATAACCAAAATGGAACTCTCTGTGGCTCAGGTCTCTGTTTTCCCAGAAAACAAAAACGCCCTCAATCCTCTATCTGATTCTCCTTTTTATAGACAAGGGAAAACCTTGTTCTATAAGGATTGGTATAACCTTGTTCTATAAGGATTGGTATAACCTTGTTCTATAAGGATTGGTATAACCTTGTTCTATACATATTGGTAAAACCATGTCCTATAGGAATAGGGAAAGTTATTTTACTTTTAATTAATTACAAAGTCTTTAAAATCTATTCGAACCAATCAGAGCACGGCCGGGAGTGTGAATGCAGGCTGGCAAGTGGGAACGCAAGCTGGCCAAACTTGGATTTTTTACTGTCTTCGTAATTAGGATCTGGGACCGCGCTTTTGAAGTACGTTAGGAGTATAATAGAAGCGCATCGTCGTTCAGGCTTGGCGCAAATGTTGTCAGGCTTAGCGCAGAGGGAGAACCTCTGATCCACCGCTGGCGGAACAGGGACCCCGGGCTTAGGCGCAAATCTGGGCTCGGATGGGAGTTCTTG
The DNA here is from genome assembly GCA_037349345.1 of Oemleria cerasiformis. Taxonomy (NCBI): domain Eukaryota; kingdom Viridiplantae; phylum Streptophyta; class Magnoliopsida; order Rosales; family Rosaceae; genus Oemleria; species Oemleria cerasiformis. The sequence goes on from JAZGTL010000021.1 coordinate 338,029, forward strand.
GGACATATCCTCGACCTGCCTCGGCGCGACCTTGGCACTTCTAGGACCTGACCCTGATGTCATGAAACACAAGTTCGGGACCCGGAGGGCCTGATATGAGGTACTTGGCCAGTGGCCCAAAATAGGCGCACTGGCGCACTCAGGACCCCGTTGAGGACCTGATATTGAAATGAGGACATCTCCTTCATCTGGACTCCGATTTGAGTCATTCTTTTTGCGTTCTTTCCAAATTTTACCTATCTTTCTAACTCTGCACAAGTCTCACAAGATTGATCATTTTCTACTATTAATGGCATGAAATCATTCAAAAGACATGTAAGAGAGGCATATAAAGACCTCAAAATGATGCATAAATAACGACTGATCAGTCCTCACAATCGATTAGCATAGTCAGGGACCGCATGGGCTGCCATGTTACAACCCGTTGGCCAAACACAAAAATAATTGAAATAAAAGAACTCTTTAAGACCTTAATATCATGCAACACATTATCAATGGACACCTCAATACCTTCATTGTTCAGTAATGACAAAAGGAGTTGAGAGCCCGTCTCTGTTGGTAGATTTAAAGAGCAAGAAATATGCAATTCAATTCTAACAGTTATAAAATCCTTGCAAGTGCACAAATCGATAAGTATAGTATAGTAGCACAGCAAGAGTCGATCCCTCGAGGACTTGTATCAACGTTATGACCAATTTAGTTCAGATTTGTTAACTTAAATAAAAAAACACACACACACACACACACAGGGGGGGGGGGGGGGGGGGGGGGTGGGGGTTTATGATGTGATAACTGAAATTTAAAGACAAGTAAATCAAAGTGCAGAAAATAACAATACAAGAATGAAAGGTTGTTAAATAAGGCGAATTAAGGCTTACTATCCACTCTAACCAATTATAGCTCTTAACCAAATTTCCTTGACCTAATTACTATGCATTTTCTGAATTAGGTGCCCGTGCCTAGGACCTGGCGTTGGTTCACTAGACACATCTTATTCCCTCTTACTTAGCATGTTCTAAACAGGGCATATGCCTAGAACGTCTATCACCTACCTTTTAAGATGATGCATGAAGTTTAAAGAGAATTTAATGACACCACATTAGCCTAGCAAAGTGGCATGCAATCCTAGGTCGTCATGAGTTAAGATTACAAGTACGAATACTTTCGATGCTCCAAATCACAAGATGATATGACGGTCACTCAAGCAATTACATCTATAATTATATGCAAACAAGGTAGCTAATCTTATAGGCATAAATTAAGTTCATTAAGCATAGTAATCCAACTTATTCAGCATGCATAGCAATCTTAATCAAGAGCCAGAAATCCAATCAATAAGCTAACATGGCTAGGGCTTCAAGCAACCCTAATCCTAATGACTACTCACACATAACTGAAATAAACACAAGTATAATTGAATCCATAAGTAAATTGCAATAATAAAAATAAGGGTACAGAAGAGATTGTTAAGAACAGATGCAGCAGAAGACACGGCAGGGCCTTCTTCTCCAAGCTCCACGTCCAATAATCTAAGTGAAAGATTATCTCCGAAAATATATGGTCCCTAATTCTCTAGAAAACCAAAACGGAACTCTGTGGCTCAGGTCTCTGTTTTCCCAGAAAAACCAAAACGTCCCTAGCTAATTATCTCTCCCCTAATAGGGAAAGTTATTTTACTTTTAATTAATTATAAAGTCTTTCAAATCTATTCTAACCAATCAGAGCATGGCCGGAAGTGTGAATGCAGGCTGGCAAGTGGGAACGCAAGCTGGCCAAACTTGGATTTTTGACTGTCTTCGTAATCAGGATCTGGGACCGCGCTTTTGAAGTACGTTAGGAGTATAATAGAAGCGCATCGTCGTTCAGGCTTGGCGCAAATGGAGAACCTCTGATCCACCGCTGGCGGAAAAGGGACCCCGGCTTGGGCGCACTTCTGGGCTCGGATGGGAGTTCTTGGGACATGTCCTCGACCTGCCTTGGCGCGGCCTTGGCACTTCTAGGACTTGACCTTGATGTCATGAAACACAAGTTCGGGACCCGGAGGGCTTGATATGAGGTACTTGGCCAGTGGCCCAAAATAGGCGCACTGGCGCACTGGCGCACTGGCGCACTCAGGACTCCGTTCAGGACCTGATATTGAAATGAGGACATCTCCTTCATCTGGACTCCGATTTGAGTCATTCTTTTTGCGTTCTTTCCAGATTTTTCCTATCTTTCTAACTCTGCACAAGTCTCACAAGATTGATCATTTTCTACTATTGATGGCACGAAATCATTCAAAAGACATGTAAGAGAGGCATATAAAGACCTCAAAATGATGCATAAATAACGACTGATCAAATACCCCCAAACCTATCTTTTGCTAGTCCCTGAGCAAAACAAATGCTAACAAAATGAAAAGACTCGATTTTAGTTAAGATAGAACATTTAAACCCCTAGGTTCACCTAGTAGGAGGAGTTTTGTCTCCTGAGGGTTATAACAGCACGATACCCACAACCGTTTTACTTAAACAAAAAGATGCTAGATATAGTACTCTTAACAAGCTAATAAGAATCAAAGTAAGTAGACATGCTTTGCAGAACTAAAAGGAATTCCATAGCCGTGAGTGTCATGTGAAGGTGTACGTGTATAAATGCCAATATTTTCAGGTGATCAAGTTTAAAAACAACTTCATCTAAGTGCCCTAGAAAGATTTCGCCTCGACTCTAATCCTCACTAGGCAACTCTCAATTCACACAAGAATCCTAGGCTTACACTCTTTTCAAGCATATGTGATGAGTTTATGTTATGAAATTCAAATTTAATCACATATGAGTAACAATGAAGAATAGTACTTTATGGAAATAAAGATCTCATGAAGGGAATTGAACTTTAAGAACATAGATACGTACCTTAATCCTCAGCATGATTGTCCATAAGATCCGTTAGGTCTTCCTTTTTAGGTTGTATTGGGGCTAAGCTTTGGGGTTTAGCAAGGAAGGATGGGATTCAAAGAACCTGAGTTGTGCCAAGGAATGAGAAGTCATGAATTGAACTTGGAATTTCCAAACTGAATCATTTCTTAAGGCCCACGACATTGTGCTTTCCTGATCACTTATTTTGTGGCTCTTGTGGCTTATTTTGAGGCTCTTGGCTCACTTGGCTCAATTCACTTTGTTTTTCACTTATTTTTTTCCTTCTTTTTCTCAACGTTTCTTTCTTTCTTTTGATTTGAACGTTTTTTTTGTTTATGTTTGTCTTTGAATTTAATTGAACCAAGATCATGTAATGATTTCCTCAAATTTTCATGCAGCTTGCAACTTGTAAAACTTTTCTTTACTTTTAAACTTTCAATTGACGCCAATGTCCTTTGAATTGGGCAGCATCTTCTTTCACCTCTTATTCTCACCATGAATCTCATTAATGGCAACCTTAGCACAAACTGAGGTTATAGGGTATGGCTGTGATGAATGGCTAAGTATTTTGGGTTAGGTTATACTTTGGGTGATGAAAGAAAAGGTTGAGTGTTTGGCTTCAAAATTGGCTTAGGGAGCATGCAATAGGGTAGGATAAGGCCTTTAGAGGTTAAAGCACACATAGCCTACATCATTTCTTATGGCAAAGCATACATTAAATCAAGAGTATCTAAGTGATGTTAGTTCTTTAAAATTCAATGCAAATATGATGTAATGAGATCAACAATTAAGAACAAAAGTGATGAGTATTTAAGAGCAGAAACAAGTATATCCCTCAGAAAGAATGGCAATTAGGCTCAAAGATCTCACAGGGTAGTCTCCACTAATTTTCTAAGGTTCACTCAAATTCAGTTATTTCGTTCACTTAATCACTTAAAAACATGGTATTGTGAAGTGCAGATTATGAAAAACTTAACCATGGCATGACTCTTAGTAAAGCAAAGATAGTTAACTTAGCATATACATTCCTATTAACAAGTTATCATACCAATCACAAGCAGAAATTTAAATGTCCTGGCCGTGTATCACCCCCAAACCTACTTGTTTCTAAATATAAAATTTAAATTCACACCCCCAAACCTAAACTGAACATTGTCCTCAATGTGATAAGCAATAAGCTTGACAACAGTAGAAAGGTTTCAGAGATATAACGGGCAGCAACAGAAAAGGAAGTGAGAAATACAAACCAGGGCTAGGCTGCCTCCTAGGAGCGCTTTATTTAACGTCTAGGCAAGACGGGGCTGACATGCTAGGAGCTGGGCGCATGCGGAGTTGCAAGGTTGACTGCGCTTGGATTAGAAAGGTCCTTCAAGTAGTGTTTGAGGCGGTGGCCATTTACCTTGAACGGATCCTGCCGTTCCGGGTGCTGGATTTCAACTGCACCATGAGGAAAAACGTTAGTAATAATAAATGGTCCAGTCCATCTTGAACGCAACTTACCTGGCATTAGTCTGAGCCGGGAGTCAAAGAGGAGGACTTCCTGTCCGATGTGAAAGTCCTTGGGCTGAATGCGCTTGTCGTGGAAAGCTTTGGTCTTTTCCTTGTAGATACGAGCACTGTCAAAGGCCTCATTTCGAAACTCCTCTAATTCACTTAGCTGAAGCTTCCTATGTATTCCAGCGTCATCGAAGTTCAGGTTCATCTGCTTAATAGCCCAGAATGCTTTATGCTCCAATTCCACTGGTAGGTGGCAGCCTTTTCCAAAAACCAGCCGGAAGGGAGACATGCCAATCGGGGTCTTGTATGCGGTCCGATAGGCCCACAGCGCATCATTCAATTTGCTGGACCAATCTTTGCGGTTAGGATTTACCGTTTTTTCCAATATGGCCTTTACTTCCCGATTGGACACTTCCGCTTGGCCACTCGTTTGAGGGTGATACGGTGTTGAGACCTTGTGGGTGACGCCATACTTCTTCATTAGGGCGGTAAACGAATGATTGCAGAAGTGTGCCCCCCCATCGCTGATGATTGCCCTAGGTGCGCCGAATCTGGCTAAGATGTGACTCTGTAAAAAACGCACCACTACTTTGGCGTCGTTAGTTTTGGTGGGAATTGCTTCCACCCATTTGGAGACAAAATCAACTGCAAGCAGAATATAAAGATTTCCAAAGGAATTCGGAAAAGGCCCCATAAAATCAATGCCCCATACGTCGAAGATTTCGACCACAAGAATAGGGTGTAATGGCATTTGATTTCGAGGGCCGATGTTACCTAGGCGTTGGCAGCGGTCACAGGTGAGTACAAATTCGTATGCGTCCTTGAAAAGTGTGGGCCAGTAGAGTCCACTTTGGAGTACCTTGAGGGCTGTCTTCTTAGCTCCAAAATGGCCCCCACATGCCAAACTATGGCAAAAAGTCAAGACGGATTTCATCTCGTCTTCTGGGATGCAGCGCCGAATGATTTGGTCTGGACAATGCTTCCATAGGTACGGCTCATCCCATATGAAGTACTTAGCTTGTTTAGCCAGCTTTTCCTTTTGGTACCTGTTTAAAGATGAAGGAATTTGCTTAGTGACAAGGTAATTAATGAGATCGGCATACCATGGATCAATAGCTTGGATTGGGAAGAGCTGTTCGTCAGGAAAGGTCTCGAGGAGGGGCAACTGATCAGCCTCTTCATTGGAACTGTGAAGCAATCGGCTCATATGGTCAGCGACCACGTTTTCGCTGCCCTTCTTGTCTCTGATTTCAAGGTCGAATTCCTGGAGCAGTAGCATCCAACGTAGCAACCTTGGCTTGGCATCCTTTTTAGTGAGCAGATACTTCAAGGCAGCATGATCCGTGTATACTATGACCTTGGTTTGAATTAGATATGAACGGAACTTTTCCAGGGCAAAGATAACAGCAAGGAGCTCCTTCTCGGTGGTGGAGTAGTTCAGCTGGGCATCATTCAGGGTTCGGCTTGCGTAGTAAATGACATGAGGGAGCTTGTCAACACGCAGTCCCAAAACCGCTCCTATGGCGAAGTCTGAGGCATCACACATTAGTTCGAATGGTAAGTCCCAATTCGGTGGCATGATGATGGGTGATGCCGTGAGCTTTGCCTTGAGTGTGTTGAATGCCTGACGGCATCCCTTAGTGAACTCGAATGTGGCGTCCTTGGCTAGAAGATCACACAAAGGTCTTGTGATTTTCGAGAAATCTTTGATGAATCTGCGGTAAAAGCCAGCATGCCCTAAGAACGATCGAACCTCTTTGACTGTAGTGGGGTACGACAGCCTCTCTACTATGTCTAACTTTGCTTTGTCCACTTCAATGCCTCGGCTAGAGATCACATGACCCAAGACAATTCCCTGTTGTACCATGAAATGGCACTTTTCCCAGTTCAACACTAAGTTGCTTTCTCTCCACCGTTCCAGTACTCGGGTTAGATTAACTAAGCACAGTTCGAATGAATGTCCAAACACTGAGAAGTCGTCCATGAATACTTCAATTATATCTTCCACCATATCGGAGAAGATGCTCATCATGCAACGCTAAAAGGTAGCTGGGGCATTGCACAATCCAAACGGCATTCTTCTGTATGCAAAGGTGCCATATGGGCATGTGAATGTTGTTTTTTCTTGATCTTCGGGTGCAATAAAAAATCTGATTGTATCCTGAGTAGCCGTCCAAGAAGCAATGGTGGGAGTGTCCAGCCAAGCGCTCGAGCATTTGATCAATGAAGGGCAAAGGAAAGTGGTCCTTGCGTGTGGTTATATTTAGCTTTCGATAGTCGATGCACACTCTCCATCCTGTTTGAATCCGTTGAGGTACAAGCTCATCCTGCTCGTTTTTAACCACTGTGATCCCACTTTTCTTTGGCACGACCTGGACTGGGCTCACCCATTTGGAGTCACTAATTGGATAGATGATTCCAACGTCCAAAAGCTTTAGGACTTCTTTCTTCACGACCTCCTTCATAGGTGGATGCAATCGCCTCTGTGCCTCCCGTGATGGTTTGGAGTCTTCCTCTAGCAGTATCCGATGCATGCATTTTGCGGGACTTATGCCTTTGATGTCAGCTATTGTCCATCCAATTTCCGTTTGATTGACCTTAAGGACGTGAACCAATGCCTTTTCCTCTTTCGTACTTAGGGTAGATGCAATGATGACTGGAAGGGTTTGATTGTCGCCCAAATATGCATACTTTAAGTGCTCGGGCAAGGGCTTCAGCTCGAGTTCAGGAGCCTTTATGATGGACGGCAGGGATTTCTGACTTGTGAATGGCAACGCTTCGAAGGGAGGCCTGTGCAATGGGAGGGCTGGCATGATGTCAAGGGCTCGTACCTCTTCAATCACGCTATCTGTAAGTGAATCCACAGTGTGTGGGTTACTAGTAACGACCTTCTCAAGGTCATCTGTTATGCAAGAATGAGCAATTGTCTCCCGTAGCAGTAAGTCCATTGTGTTTAACGGAAAATCTACAATAGGCTCGGCAGGGTACTGGATGGTGTCATGGATGGAGAATGTCCGAAGCCGGTCCAGGACCTTGATGGAGACCTGGCCCTTTCTGACGTCGATGACGCACTCGGCTGTGGCTAGTAAGGGCCTTCCGAAGATGAGGGGAGGTTCCTCACTTTTGTCAATTCTGTCCATTCTTAGTACGTAGAAGTCTGCAGGGATGCATGTATCTCCGATTTGTACCAGTACGTCCTCAAGAACCCCCATTAGGTTGGTTACGGAAGCGTTAGCCAACCTGACACATAGGTGCGTGGGCTTGAGTGCGCCTAGGTTGAGTGACCTGTAAATGTGGAATGGCATGATGTTCACTGATGCTCCCGTGTCGCAAAGGCAATGTTCGAATCTTTTTGACTGAATGACACATGGAAGGGATGGCGGCCCAGGATCATTGGCCTTCAGGGGCATGCGTAAAAGGGCAGCCGAGCAGGCCTTAGGGATGTCAATGGTGTCCGTGGAGCTAAAACCACGCTTGCCTGCAACTAAGTCCTTGATCAGCTTCGCAAAGATAGGCATGTGCTTGACAATTTTATGGAAAGGCAGTGTGATCTGAAGCTTTTGCAACATGCTGATGATTTCTTCCTCAAAGTCCTCCTTTTGCTTATTCCTGTTTTGGAACCTGCGAGGAAATGGATAATCAACATTATTAGCTAACTCAAAAGTGACTTTTTTAGAATTGGAATTCTGAGGTTTAGAGTTAGAAGTATTCGAGTGCTGCGACTTGGGCTTAGGAGCAGGTTGCATGCCAGCCGTGGCCGAAGTAGGCGCAGTGTCAGGTCCTCTTTGCGGTAGGGCACTTGGTGACTCATTGGACTGGTTCTGCGCCAGAGGTGTTGGCCGTGGCATGTTTTGCGGCACGCCCTGGTCGGTGATCCTTGGCAGAGTAGGTTGAGGCTCGGTTTCAGGTCCTGCGAGGATGGCATATGTGGGGTCTTGAAGTGGTGTTTCCTTCTCCAGCGTGATGGCATTAGCCGTAGGATTGTGAAATCCTTTCGGATTTACCAGGACTTGACTCGGTAGCTTGCCCTGCTCCCGCTGATTTAGTTGGTTCGCCACCTGTCCCATTTGACGCTCCAAGTTTGTAATTGCATTTTTGAAGTCTCCCGTCTGACTCTGGCTATCGTGCATGAATTTTATGAGTTGAGCCTGCTGTTGAGTCAGGATATGGATGGAGTCCTCAACAGACTTGCTTCCGCCATTCTGGTTTGAGGAAGGACCGTGGTAGTTCCCCTGAGGGCCTGCGGCTTGCTGCTCAAATCCAGGGGGTGGCAAGGGATTCGCGGTTGCTTGATTGTTGCTCCAACGGAAATTAGGATGATTTCTCCACCCCGGATTGTAAGTGTTGGAATATGGGTCATTCCGGGGTCGAGAATTGCTATTGAACCCTCCAGCAAAGTTGGCCTCTTCCACAACCGGGCAGTCCTGGGATGTGTGGCCCTGAATTGAACAAACCTCGCAGATGTGAACTCCTTTGGCTTTCTCGCTACACAATTGTTTTACCATTGCCGTGAGCTGAGCAATGGCGTCATCTTTGTATTTGGCGGATGCATCACCCGTAGCTCTAGAGGAGGGACCCCTGTAGCTGAACTGTTTTTCCCTTTGAGCAATGTTCTCAAAGGCGGTCCTTGCTTCCTCGGCTGTGCCTTCTAGAATCCCTTGGGATTGAGAATCCACCATTGTTCGATCGCTAGTTTTCAAGCCTCCATAGAAGTATAGCATAAGATGATGGGCATCAATATGGTGGTGGGGGCACGCCCGTAGCATCTGATTGAACCGCTCCCAAAACTCGTAGAAAGACTCCTCCATGTCTTGCCGTGGGTTCATGATCTTGGACTTTAACTCATTTGTCTTTTCCACGGGAAAGTACTGTGTTAAGAATTTGGACGTCAAGTCCCTCCAAGAGTGAATGGAAGCCGGCGCCAATGAATGAAACCATGTCTTGGCGCGATCCTTGAGACTGAAGTGAAAGAGCCGCAGGCGGATTTCCGATTCTGTCATACCATTGATGCGCAGTGTTGAACAAACCTCAACAAATTCCTTGATATGAAAGTGCGGGTCCTCGCCAGCAAGGCCGTGGAATGTAGGCAGCATGTGAATTGTCCCCGACTTTAATTCGAAGTTTACCACTGTTGACTCGGGAAAAACAATTGGAAATTGATCCTCCGAGACATAGGGCATGGCAAAATCCTTAAGGCGCCATGGGGCTTGCGGTACTTGGCCACGTTCCAGGCCCTGCTCTTCTCTGTGGTCCGCCATCCTCCTTGGGCTTGGTGGCGGGGAGCCGTGGACTGAAGATGCTTGCGATGATGGTCCACTTGATGACCCGTGCACTGAACCTTGGAATGACATACATGGGTACCTAACAAAAAAGAAAAAAAAACTAAGTTACAAATCTAAACTTGAATGGGCACCGTTGAGGGACAAGTCCCCGGCAACGGCGCCAAAAACTTGTTGGTAGATTTAAAGAGCAAGAAATATGCAATTCAATTCTAACAGTTATAAAATCCTTGCAAGTGCACAAATCGATAAGTATAGTATAGTAGCACAGCAAGAGTCGATCCCTTGAGGACTTTTATCAACGTTATGACCAATTTAGTTCAGATTTGTTAACTTAAATAAAAACACACACACACACACACACAGGGGGGGGGGGGGGGGGGGGGGGGGGGGGGGGGGGTTTATGATGTGATAACTGAAATTTAAAGACAAGTAAATCAAAGTGCAGAAAATAACAATACAAGAATGAAAGGTGGTTAAATAAGGCGAATTAAGGCTTACTATCCCCTCTAACCAATTATAGCTCTTAACCAAATTTCCTTGACCTAATTACTATGCATTTTCTGAATTAGGTGCCCGTGCCTAGGACCTGGCGTTGGTTCACTAGACACATCTTATTCCCTCTTACTTAGCATGTTCTAAACAGGGCATATGCCTAGAACGTCTATCACCTACCTTTTAAGATGGTGCATGAAGTTTAAAGAGAATTTAATGACACCACATTAGCCTAGCAAAGTGGCATGCAATCCTAGGTCGTCATGAGTTAAGATTACAAGTACGAATACTTTCGATGCTCCAAATCACAAGATGATATGACGGTCACTCAAGCAATTACATCTATAATTATATGCAAACAAGGTAGCTAATCTTATAGGCATAAATTAAGTTCATTAAGCATAGTAATCCAACTTATTCAGCATGCATAGCAATCTTAATCAAGAGCCAGAAATCCAATCAATAAGCTAACATGGCTAGGGCTTCAAGCAGCCCTAATCCTAATGACTACTCACACATAACTGAAATAAACACAAGTATAATTGAATCCATAAGTAAATTGCAATAATGAAAATAAGGGTACATAAGAGATTGTTAAGAACAGATGCAGCAGAAGACACGGCAGGGCCTTCTTCTCCAAGCTCCACGTCCAATAATCTAAGTGAAAGATTATCTCCGAAAATATATGGTCCCTAATTCTCTAGAAAACCAAAACGGAACTCTGTGGCTCAGGTCTCTGTTTTCCCAGAAAACCAAAACGTCCCTAGCTAATTATCTCTCCCCTAAACACTGAACAAAGGCTCCCTTTTATAGACAAAGGGAAAACCTTGTTCTATAAGGATTGGTATAACCTTGTTCTATACAGATTGGTAAAACCATGTCCTATAGGAATAGGGAAAGTTATTTTACTTTTAATTAATTATAAAGTCTTTAAAATCTATTCTAACCAATCAGAGCATGGCCGGAAGTGTGAATGCAGGCTGGCAAGTGGGAACGCAAGCTGGCCAAACTTGGATTTTTGACTGTCTTCGTAATCAGGATCTGGGACCGCGCTTTTGAAGTACGTTAGGAGTATAATAGAAGCGCATCGTCGTTCAGGCTTGGCGCAAATGGAGAACCTCTGATCCACCGCTGGCGGAACAGGGACCCCGGCTTGGGCGCACTTCTGGGCTCGGATGGGAGTTCTTGGGACATGTCCTCGACCTGCCTTGGCGCGGCCTTGGCACTTCTAGGACTTGACCTTGATGTCATGAAACACAAGTTCGGGACCCGGAGGGCTTGATATAAGGTACTTGGCCAGTGGCCCAAAATAGGCGCACTGGCGCACTAGCGCACTCTGGACTCCGTTCAGGACCTGATATTGAAATGAGGACATCTCCTTCATCTGGACTCCGATTTGAGTCATTCTTTTTGCGTTCTTTCCAGATTTTTCCTATATTTCTAACTCTGCACAAGTCTCACAAGATTGATCATTTTCTACTATTGATGGCACGAAATCATTCAAAAGACATGTAAGAGAGGCATATAAAGATCTCAAAATGATGCATAAATAACGACTGATCAGTCTCCACAATTACCCTTTGCTGCCTCGTATCAAGGCATGCCTCCAGTCCAGCTCTTACCGCCCAAGGCTCAACTTGAAATGCAGATTGACACCGCAAGCCACCCACACCACCTGCACCCTCAAAACTAGCTGACCAGGACCGCATAACCTAACCAAAAACTCCCTCCCGTCGCTGGACAGACCAGGCACCATCGCAATTGAGCTTAACTGTCCCCATATTTGATCTCTGCCATACCGCAGAGAGACGGCCCAGCAGTGCTTGCTGCACCTGAGGCACCTAGCAGACCGACTCCACAACAGCATCCCTAGCTGCATTGTACTCAGAGAGTTGCTTATTCAAGAGCAAAATTGCTTTCCCTGGCCTTCCAAATCCTCCAGCATCCAAAGGAAAGAAGCTGAAACACACCAGTACATCCTCCACATTCTCAAACATCTGAGTCAACACACCCCAGCAATCACAGAATGAAAGCCCCATGAACCTACGAGTATCCATCCGATGAGGGCTCCAAAAAGAAAAAACCTTTGCAAACGTACATGTAAATAGTAAATGAGATTTATTTCAACATCCTCACCACACAAGGGGCATACATTTTCAACTGGGACACGTCTGCTCACCCAATTATGTCTTACAGCTTGGAATCTACGACAGTAACGCTAGACAAATTGGAATATCTTGTTAGGTACCTTCATCTTCCATATATGTTTCTAGAACTTATCATGGTCTCCCATATTCTGAACTGAATCCTTTCTTAAGGCCCACGACATTGTGCTTTGCTGATGACTTATTTTGTGGCTCTTGTGGCTTATTTTGAGGCTCTTGGCTCACTTTGCTCAATTCACTTTGTTTTTCACTTATTTGTTTCCTTCTTTTTCTCAACGTTTCTTTCTTTCTTTTGATTTGAACGTTTTGTTGTTTCTGTTCGTCTTTGAATTGAATTGAACCAAGATCATGCAATGATTTCCTCAAATTTTCATGCAGCTTGCAACTTGTAAAACTTTTCTTTACTTTTGAACTTTCAATTGACGCCAATGGCCTTTGAATTGGGCATCATCTTCTTTCACCTCTCATTCTCACCATGAATCTCATTTGTGGCAACCTTAGCACAAACTGAGGTTATAGGGTATGGCTGTGATGAATGGCTAAGTATTTTGGGTTAGGTTATACTTTGGGTGATGAAAGAAAAGGCTGAGTGTTTGGCTTCAAAATTGGCTTAGGAAGCATGCAATAGGGTAGGATCAAGCCTTTAGAGGTTAAAGCATACATAGCCTACATCACTTCTTATGGAAAACCACACATTAAATCAAGAGTATCTAAATGATGTTAGTTCTTTAAAATTCAATGCAAATATGATGTAATGAGATCAACAATTAAGAACAAAAGTGATGAGTGTTTAAGAGTAGAAACAAGTATATCCCTCAGAAAGAATGGAAATTAGGCTCAAAGATCTCACAGGGTAGTCTCCACTAATTTTCTAAGGTTCACTCAAATTCAGTTATTTCGTTCACTTAATCACTTAAAACATGGCATTGTGAAGTGCAAATTATGAACTACTTGACCATGGCATGACTCTTAGTAAAGCACAGATAGTTAACTTAGCATATACATTCCTATTAACAAGTTATCATACTAATCACAAGCAGAAATTTAAATGTCCTAGCCGTGTATCACCCCCAAACCTACTTGTTTCTATATGCAAAATTATAAATCCACACCCCCAAACCTAAACTGAACATTGTCCTCAATGTGATAAGCAGTAAGCATGACAATAGTAGAACGGTTTGAGAGATATAACGGGCAGAAACAGAAAAGGAAGTGAGAAATACAAACCAGGGCTAGGCTGCCTCCTAGGAGCGCTTTATTTAACGTCTAGGCAAGACGGGGTTGTCATTCTAGGAGCTGGGCGCATGCGGAGTTGCAGGGTTGACTGCGCTCGGATTAGAGAGGTCCTTGAAGTAGTGTTTGAGGTGGTGGCCATTTACTTTGAACGGATCCTGCCGTTTCGGGTGCTGGATTTCAACTGCACCATGAAGAAAAATGTTAGTAATAATAAATGGTCCAGTCCATCTTGAACGCAACTTACCTGGCATTAGTCTGAGCCGGGGGTCAAAGAGGAGGACTTCCTGTCCGATGTGAAAGTCCTTGGGCTGAATGCGCTTGTCGTGGAAAGCTTTGGTCTTTTCCTTGTAGATATGAGCACTGTCAAAGGCCTCATTTTGCAACTCCTCTAATTCACTTAGCTGAAGCTTCCTATGTATTCCAGCATCATCGAAGTTCAGGTTCATCTGCTTAATAGCCCAGAATGCTTTATGCTCCAATTCCACTAGTAGGTGGCAGCCTTTTCCAAAAACAAACCGGAAGGGAGACATGCCAATCGGGGTCTTGTATGCGGTCCGATAGGCCCACAGCGCATAATTCAATTTGCTGGACCAATCTTTGCGGTTAGGATTTACCGTTTTTTCCAATATGGCCTTTACTTCCCGATTGGACACTTCCGCTTGGCCACTCGTTTGAGGGTGATACGGTGTTGAGACCTTGTGGGTGACGCCATACTTCTTCATTAGGGCTACAAACGAATGATTGCAGAAGTGTGCCCCCCCATCACTGATGATTGCCCTAGGTGCGCCGAATCTGGCTAAGATGTGACTCTGTAAAAAACGCACCACTACTTTGGCATCGTTAGTTTTGGTGGGAATTGCTTCCACCCATTTGGAGACATAATCAACTGCAAGCAGAATATAAAGATTTCCAAAGGAATTCGGAAAAGGCCCCATAAAATCAATGCCCCATACGTCGAAGATTTCGACCACAAGAATAGGGTGTAATGGCATTTGATTGCGAGGGCCGATGTTACCTAGGCGTTGGCAGCGGTCACAGGTGAGTACAAATTCGTGTGCATCCCTGAAAAGTGTGGGCCAGTAGAGTCCACTTTGTAGTACCTTGAGGGCTATCTTCTTAGCTCCAAAATGGCCCCCACATGCCAAACTATGGAAAAATGTCAGGACGGATTTCATCTCGTCTTCTGGGATGAAGCGCCGAATGATTTGGTCTGGACAATGCTTCCATAGGTACGGCTCATCCCATATGAAGTACTTAGCTTGTTTAGCCAGCTTGTCCTTTTGGTACTTGTTTAAAGATGAAGGAATTTGCTTAGTGACAAGACAATTAAGGAGATCGGCATACCATGGATCAATAGCTTGGATTGCGAAGAGCTGTTCGTTAGGAAAGGTCTCGAGGAGGGGCAACTGATCGGCCTCTTCATTGGAACTGTGAAGCAATCGGCTCATATGGTCAGCGACCACGTTTTCGCTTCCCTTCTTGTCTCTGATTTCAAGGTCGAATTCCTGGAGCAGTAGCATCCAACGTAGCAACCTTGGCTTGGCGTCCTTTTTAGTGAGCAGATACTTCAAGGCAGCATGATCCGTGTATACTATGACCTTGGTTTGAATTAGATATGAGCGGAACTTCTCAAGGGCAAAGATAACAGCAAGGAGCTCCTTCTTGGTGGTGGAGTAGTTCAGCTGGGCATCATTCAGGGTTCGACTTGCGTAGTAAATGACATGAGGGAGCTTGTCAACACGCTGTCCCAAAACCGCTCCTATGGCGAAGTATGAGGCATCACACATTAGTTCGAATGATAAGTCCCAATTCGGTGGCATGATGATGGGTGATGCCATGAGCTTTGCCATGAGTGTGTTGAATGCCTCACGACATCCCTTAGTGAACTCAAATGTGGCATCCTTGGCTAGAAGATCACACAAAGGTCTTGTGATTTTCGAGAAATCTTTGATGAATCTGCGGTAAAAGCCAGCATGCCCTAAGAACGATCGAACCTCTTTGACTGTAGTGGGGTACGGCAGCCTCTCTACTATGTCTAACTTTTCTTTGTCCACTTCTATGCCTCAGCTAGAGATCACATGACCCAAGACAATTCCCTGTTGTACCATGAAATGGCACTTTTCCCAGTTCAGCACTAAATTGCTTTCTCTGCACCGTTCCAGTACTCGAGTTAGGTTAACTAAGCACAATTCGAATGAATGTCCAAACACCGAGAAGTCGTCCATGAATACTTAAATTATATCTTCCACCATATCGGAGAAGATGCTCATCATGCAACGCTGAAAGGTAGCTGGGGCATTGCACAATCCAAACGGCATTCTTCTGTATGCAAAAGTGCCATATGGGCATGTGAATGTTGTCTTTTCTTGATCTTCGAGTGCAATAGCAATCTGATTGTATCCTGAGTAGCCGTCCAAGAAGCAATAGTGGGAGTGTCCAGCTAGGCGCTCGAGCATTTGATCAATGAAGGGCAAAGGAAAGTGGTCTTGCGTGTGGTTATATTTAGCTTTCGATAGTCAATGCACACTCTCCATCCTGTTTGAATCCGTTGAGGTACAAGCTCATCCTGCTCGTTTTTAACCACTGTGATCCCACTTTTCTTTGGCACGACCTGGACTGGGCTCACCCACTTGGAGTCACTAATTGGATAGATGATTCCAACGTCCAAAAGCTTTAGGACTTCTTTCTTCACGACCTCCTTCATAGGTGGATGCAATCGCCTCTGCGCCTCCCGTGATGGTTTGGAGTCTTCCTCCAGCAGTGTCCGATGCATGCATTTTGTGGGACTTATGCCTTTGATGTCTGCTATTGTCCATCCAATTGCCGTTTGATTGACCTTAAGGACGTGAACCAATGCCTTTTCCTCTTTCGTACTTAGGGTAGATGCAATGATGACTGGAAGGGTTTGATTGTCGCCCAAATATGCATACTTTAAGTGCTCGGGCAAGGGCTTCAGCTCGAGTTCAGGAGCCTTTATGATGGACGGCAGGGTTTTCTGACTTGTGAATGGTAACGCTTCGAAGGGAGGCCTGTGGAATGGGAGGGCTGGCATGATGTCAAGGGCTCGTACCTCTTCGATCACGCTATCTGTAAGTGAATCCACAGTGTGTGGGTTACTTGTAACGGCCTTCTCAAGGTCATCCGTCATGCAAGACTGAGCAATTGTCTCCCATAGCAGCAAGTCCATTGTGTTTAACGGAAAATCTACAATAGGCTCGGCAGGGTACTGGATGGTGTCATGGATGGAGAATGTCTGAAGCTGGTCCAGGACCTTGATGGAGACCTGGCCCTTTCTGACATCGATGAGGCACTCCGCTGTGGCTAGTAAGGGCCTTCCGAAGATGAGGGGAGGTTCCTCACTTTTTTAAATTATGTCCATTCTTAGTACGTAGAAGTCTACAGGGATACATGTATCTCCGATTTGTACCAGTACGTCCTCAAGAACCCCCATTAGGTTGGTTACAGAAGCGTTAGCCAACCTGCCACATAGGTGCGTGGGTTTGAGTGCGCCAAGGTTGAGTGACCTGTAAATGTGGAATGGCATGATGTTCAATGATGCTCCCGTGTCGCAAAGGCAATGTTCGAATCTTTTTTACTGAATGACACATGGAAGGGATGGCGGCCCAGGATCATTGGCCTTAAGGGGCATGCGAAAAAGGGCAGCCGAGCAGGCCTTAGGGATGTCAATGGTGTCCGTGGAGCTAAAACCACGCTTTCCTGCAACTAAGTCTTTGATCAGCTTTGCAAAGATAGGCCTGTGCTTGACAATTTTATGGAAAGGCAGTGTGATCTGAAGCTTCTGCAACATGCTGATGATCTCTTCCTCAAAGTCCTCCCTTTGCTTATTCCTGTTTTGGAACCTGCGAGGAAATGGATAATCAACATTATTAGCTAACTCAAAAGTGACTTTTTTAGAATTGGAATTCTGAGGTTTAGAGTTAGAAGTATTCGAGTGCTGCGACTTGGGCTTAGGAGCAGGTTGCATGCCAGCCGTGGCCGAAGTAGGCGCAGTGTCAGGTCCTCCTTGCGGTAGGGCACTTGGTGACTCATTGGACTGGTTCTGCGCCAGAGGTGTTGACCGTGGCATGTTTTGCGGCGTGCCCTGGTCGGTGATCCTTGGCAGATTAGGTTGAGGCTCGGTTTCAGGTCCTGCGAGGGTGGCATATGTGGGGTCTTGAAGTGGTGTTTCCCTCTCCAGCGTGATGACATTAGCCGTAGGATTGTGAAATCCTTTCGGATTTACCAGGACTTGACTCGGTAGCTTGCCCTGCTCTCGCTGATTTAGTTGGTTCGCCACCTGTCCCATTTGACGCTCCAAGTTTGCAATTGCATTTTTTATGTCTCCCGTCTGACTCTGGCTATCTTGCATGAATTTTATGAATTGAGCATGCTGTTGAGTCAGGATATGAAGGGAGTCCTCAAGATACTTGCTTCCACCATTCTGATTTGAGGAAGGACAGTGATAGTTCCCCTGAAGGCCTACGGCTTGCTATTCAAATCCAGGAGGTGGCAAGGGATTTGAGGCTGCTTGATTGTTGCTCCAACGGAAATTTGGATGATTTTTCCACCCCGGATTGTAAGTGTTGGAATATGGGTCATTCCGGGGTCGAGAATTGCTGTTGAACCCTCCAGCAAAGTTGGCATCTTCCACAACTGGGCAGTCCTGGGATTTGTGGCCCTGAATTGAACATACCTCGCAGATGTGAACTTCTTTGGCTTTCTCGCTACACAACTGTTTCACCATTGCCGTGAGCTGAGCAATGGCGTCATCTTTGTATTTGGCGGATGCATCACCCGTAGCTCTAGAGGAGGGACCCCTGTAGCTTAACTGTTTTTCCCTTTGAGCAATGTTCTCAAAGGCTGTCCTTGCTTCCTCGACTGTGCCTTCTAGAATCCCTTGGGATTGAGAATCCACCATTGTCCGATCGCTAGTCTTCAAGCTTCCATAGAAGTATAGCATAAGATGATGGGCATCAATATGGTGGTGGGGGCACGCCCGTAGCATCTGATTGAACCGCTCCCAAAACTCGTAGAAAGACTCCTCCATGTCTTGCCGTGGGTTCATGATCTTGGACTTTAACTCATTTGTCTTTTCCATGGGAAAGTACTGTGTTAAGAATTTGGACGTCAAGTCCCTCCAAGAGTGAATGGAAGCCGGCGCCAGTGAATGAAACCATGTCTTGGCGCGATCCTTGAGACTGAAGTGAAAGAGCCGCAGGCGGATTTCAGATTCTATCATACCATTGATGCGCAGTGTTGAACAAACCTCAACAAATTCCTTGATATGAAAGTGCGGGTCCTCGCCAGCAAGGCCGTGGAATGTAGGCAACATGTGAATTGTCCCCGACTTTAATTTGAAGTTTGCCACTGTTGACTCGGGAAAAACAATTGGAAATTGATCCTCCGAGACATGGGGCATGGCAAAATCCTTAAGGCGCCATGGGGCTTGCGGTACTAGGCCACGTTCCAGGCCCTGCTCTTCTCTATGGTCTGCCATCCTCCTTGGGCTTGGTGGCGGGGAGCCGTGGACTGAAGATGCTTGCGATGATGGTCCACTTGATGACCCGTGCACTGAACCTTGGAATGACATACGCGGGTACCTAACAAAAAGAAAAACTAAGTTACAAATTTAAACTTGAATGGGCACCGTTGAGGGACAAGTCCCCGGCAACGGCGCCAAAAACTTGTTGGTAGATTTAAAGAGCAAGAAATATGCAATTCAATTCTAACAGTTGTAAAATCCTTGCAAGTGCACAAATCGATAAGTATAGTATAGTAGCACAACAAGAGTCGATCCCTCGAGGACTTGTATCAACGTTATGACCAATTTAGTTCAGATTTGTTAACTTAAATAAAAAAAACACACACACACACACACACAGGGGGGGGTTTATGATGTGATAACTGAAATTTAAAGACAAGTAAATCAAAGTGCAGAAAATAACAATGCAAGAATGAAAAGTTGTTAACTAAGGCGAATTAAGGCTTACTATCCATTCTAACCAATTTTAGCTCTTAACCAAATTTCCTTGACCTAATTACTATGCATTTTCTGAATTAGGTGCCCGTGCCTAGGACCTGGCGTTGGTTCACTAGACACATCTTATTCCCTCTTACTTAGTATGTTCTAAACAGGGCATATGCCTAGAACGTCTATCACCTACCTTTTAAGATGATGCATGAAGTTTAAAGAGAATTTAATGACACCACATTAGCCTAGCAAAGTAGCATGCAATCCTAGGTCGTCATGAGTTAAGATTACAAGTACGAATACTTTCGATGCTCCAAATCACAAGATGATATGACGGTCACTCAAGCAATTACATCTATAATTATATGCAAACAAGGTAGCTAATCTTATAGGCATAAATTAAGTTCATTAAGCATAGTAATCCAACTTATTCAGCATGCATAGCAATCATAATCAAGAGCCAGAAATCCAATCAACAAGCTAACATGGCTAGGGCTTCAAGCAGCCCTAATCCTAATGACTACTCACACATAACTGAAATAAACACAAGTATAATTGAATTCATAAGTAAATGGAACTAATGAAAATAAGGGTACAGAAGAGATTGTTAAGAACAGGTGCAGCAGAAGACACGGCAGAGCCTTCTTCTCCAAGCTCCACGTCCAATAATCTATGTGAAAGATTATCTCCCAAAATATGGTCCCTAATTCTCTAGAAAACCAAAACGGAACTCTCTGTGGCTCAGGTCTCTGTTTTCCCTGAAAACAAAAATGCCCTCAATCCTCTATCTGATTCTTCTTTTTGTAGACAAGGGAAAATCTTGTTCTATAAGGATTGGTATAACCTTGTTCTATAAGGATTGGTATAACCTTGTTCTATACATATTGGTAAAACCATGTCCTATAGGAATAGGGAAAGTTATTTTACTTTTAATTAATTACAAAGTCTTTAAAATCTATTCGACCAATCAGAGCACGGCCGGGAGTGTGAATGCAGGCTGGCAAGTGGGAACGCAAGCTGGCCAAACTTAGATTTTTGACTGTCTTCGTAATTAGGATCTGGGACCGCGCATCGTCGTTCAGGCTTGGCGCAAATGTTGTCAGGCTTAGCGCAGAGGGAGAACCTCTGATCCACCGGTGGCGGAACAGGGACCCCGGGCTTAGGCGCAAATCTGGGCTCGGATGGGAGTTCTTGGGACATATCCTCGACCTGCCTCGGCGCGACCTTGGCACTTCTAGGACCTGACCCTGATGTCATGAAACACAAGTTCGGGACCCGGAGGGCCTGATATGAGGTACTTGGCCAGTGGCCCAAAATAGGAGCACTGGCGCACTCAGGACCCCGTTGAGGACCTGATATTGAAATGAGGACATCTCCTTCATCTGGACTCCGATTTGAGTCATTCTTTTTGCGTTCTTTCCAGATTTTACCTATCTTTCTAACTCTGCACAAGTCTCACAAGATTGATCATTTTCTACTATTGATGGCACGAAATCATTCAAAAGACATGTAAGAGAGGCATATAAAGACCTCAAAATGATGCATAAATACCGACTGATCAGTCCTCACAATCGATTAGCATAGTCAGGGACCGCATGGGCTGCCATGTTACAACCCGTTGGCCAAACACAAAAATAATTGAAATAAAAGAACTCTTTAAGACCTTAATATCATGCAACACATTATCAATGGACACCTCAATACCTTCATTGTTCAGTAATGACAAAAGGAGTTGAGAGCCCGTCTCCACAATTACCCTTTGCTGCCTCGTATCAAGGCATGCCTCCAGTCCAGCTCTTACCGCCCAAGGCTCAACTTGAAGTGCAGATTGACACCGCAAGCCACCCACACCACCTGCACCCTCAAAACTAGCTGACCAGGACCGCATAACCTAACCAAAAACTCCCTCCCGTCGCTGGACAGACCAGGCACCATCGCAATTGAGCTTAACTGTCCCCATATTTGATCTCTGCCATACTGCAGAGAGACGGCCCAGCAGTGCTTGCTGCACCTGAGGCACCTAGCAGACCGACTCCACAACAGCATCCCTAGCTGCATTGTACTCAGAGAGTTGTTTATTCAAGAGCAAAATTGCTTCCCCTGGCGTCTGAGCTACCTCCTGAAAACAAACCATATTCCTGGCCTTCCAAATCCTCCAGCATCCAAAGGAAAGAAGCTGAAACACACCAGTACATCCTCCACATTCTCAAACATCTGAGTCAACACACCCCAGCAATCACAGAATGAAAGCCCCATGAACCTACGAGTATCCATCCGATGAGGGCTCCCAAAAGAAAAAACCTTTGCAAACGTACATGTAAATAGTAAATGAGATTTATTTCAACATCCTCACCACACAAGGGGCATACATTTTCAACTGGGACACGTCTGCTCACCCAGTTATGTGTTACAGCTACGAATCCACGACAGCAACGCTAGACAAACTGGAATATCTTGTTAGGTACCTTCATCTTCCATATATGTTTCTAGAACTTATCATGGTCTCCCATATTACTAGGTTCCCCACCTCCTCGTCGCGACAACTCCCCATTTCGTTCCATTTCCGTTTCTAGTAAATATCCTGAATGAACATTATACGAGCCATTCTTAGAAAAATGCCATACTAACCTGTTAGGGCTGCCAAATTTTCTTAGAGGCATGGATAAAATTGTACTAGCATCCTTAGAGCTAGCAAACTGCTCCACTAGCTCCTTCCTCCACTCACAACGAGACGGAGACAACAAATCAACAACCAGCAGTGGAGTTAAAGGGCTAGAGGACCTTACTTTGAAAGGCCACACCATAGGCAACCATGGGTCTCGCAGCACATTTATGTTCTCACCATTCCCAACCTACTACCGAACACCTGCCTTCAATATACGCTACCCTTGAAGAACTCTTTTCCATCCCCAAGAGGACCCGACCTTGTCCTTGGCACTCAAGAACCCATCATTAGGATAATACTTCGCATTTAGTAGCCTTGCTAGTAGAGATGAGGGATCATAGATGATACGCCACCCAATCTTCGCAAGCATGTCCAAATTGAAACACCTTAAATCCTGAAAACCCAACCCTCCCTTACACTTTGGCATAGTTACTTTATCCTAAGAAGCCCAATGAATGCCACGCTGCATATGTTGCTTTCCCCACAAGTACCTTGCCAAAATGCGCTCAACATCCCTACATACACCCACTGGTATTTGGAAGCAGGACATGGCATAATTGGGCAAGGAAAGAGCAATGGCTTTCACCAACACTTCCTTCCCCGCCATTGACAAAATTTGTTCCGACCACCCTTGGACCTTTGCTTCCACTCTATTCTAAATATCTTCAAATACAGCCTTTTTGGATGCCCTAAAATCTGCTCTAAGTCCCAAATACTTGCCAAACTCCTCCTTTTTACTAACCCCCAACACATTCACAATCAATTCTTGAGTATGCAAAGAACAATCTGCACTAAATAGAACTGAGCTTTTATCAAAATTGATCATATGGCCTGAACTAGATTCATAGGGCTGAAGATCCTCCTTAGAAACAAATGGCATCCTCCACCGTTGCCTTAGAAAAAAGCATTGAATCATCTGCAAACAATAGGTGTGTCAAGCTGAAAGCACCAGGAGCTACTGGAATACGATGTAAAACGCCCACTTCCTCCTTCCTTCTCATAATTGCTAAGAGTCCCTCAGCACACAGGACAAACAAGAAAGGAGACAAAGGATCCCCATGCCTTAATCCCCTAGTTAGGTGGAAACTTCTTGTAGGCTCACCATTCACCAAGATGCTAAAAGAGGCCGTAGATATATATTCCATGATCCACTGACAAAAAATCATACTAAACCCCAGTTTCCTCATTATAGCCACTAGAAAGTCCCATTCTACACGATCATAAGCCTTTGACATGTCAAGTTTCAACATCATGTCCACACCCTCCTTCCCACATTTCTTCCGAATAGAGTGAAGAACTTCATGAATCACAAGAACATTGTCAGTTATCTGCCTTCCCTGGACAAAAGCAGATTGGGCTGGATTAATCACTTTCACAATCAATCTCTTCAACCTGTTAGTAAGAACTTTCGATAGTATTTTGTACAAGACATTACACAACGAAATCGGCCTCAACTGAGTCATAGATTGGGGACTTGCCACCTTCGAAATTAGAACTAAATAGGTATAGTTTACCATCTTACACATACAACCTGACTGAAAAAAAGAAGATACAGCCCTAATCACCTCATTCCCAATCGAACCCCAATGTTTCTGATAGAAGCTTGCCATAAAACCATCTGGCCACGGGGACTTCAAAGGATTAATTTGCATTATAGCTTGTCAGACCTCTTCAGGATGAACAGGCGCCTCCAACCCGGCATTATTCGCATCAGAAACAAGAGGCTGTATGCAGTCCCTGACCTGCTCTATTTGGGAGGGCTGCCATGACTCAAACAGATTCTGGAAAAACCTCATTGCAATGTCACTAATTTCCTCCTGCTCCTCATGCCAAACCCCCCCTTTCATCTAACAAACCTCTGATCTTATTATGCCACCGCCGTTTGATCATTTTTGAGTGAAATAACCGAAAGTTTTTGTCTCCCTTATTCAACCATTGAACACGTGATTGCAGCTTCCAGTAAATCTCATTATCTAAAACTGCCTTTTTCAGGTCTGCTTCCATGGCTTTTACTTTGTTTCCATCATATGCCTCAGCTTGATAACAGAACCTAAGAACAGCAGTTAACTTATCAATGGTCTGTTGTGCGTTACCTCCCACCTTTTTCGTCCAAACCAACAAACCCTTTTTGACTCCCTTCAACTTTTCCGTGACCCTATACCATGGGGAGTCGGTCACCTCCCTGCTCCACTCCTTCTTAACTACCTCCACGCTTTGGCCCTCCTTATTCCATCTAGGATAATAAATAAATCGGTGTCGTCTTTTCCTCACGTTAGGTAGAGTGTCCAACACTAGCAGAGAGTGGTATGAACAAGAGAGTAACACACGATCAATTGTTGCATGTGGGTACAGTTGCACCCACGCCTCTGTAGCCAAGCCTTTATCAAGGTGTTCCTGAACAAAACCATTATCTCACTTATTTCTCCATGTAAAGGGCCTAAATGTAAAGGGCCTAAATGTTCTCATACTCACAGCAGTTCTAGTATTGCTCCGCTCTTTCTCGTTAGCATTGAGGATATCATTGAAGTCTCCCATTAAGAGACAAGACTCAGTCTCCCTACTCATTCGACGTCTCAATATATTTCATTGCCTAGCTCTCATACCAACGTCAGTACTCGCATAAATGGAAAACAAATGCCAACATTTCCCACCATCCTCATCAGTTACAAGGACCTCAATCATAAAATCAACATTCTTTATTAAGTCAACATGCTCTGTTGACCTCCAGAACACACAAAGAACGCCACTCAAACCCCTTGGCTCCACAGCCTACAAAAAATCCATGTCCAGTTTGTTCTTCAAAAACTGGTACCTACTGCTTCAGTTTTTCGTCTCAAGAATCACAATAATATAAAGTCAAAGGAGCCTATTATGCTCCTCGAACTTGTGAATCATTAGGTCACCGCCGATGCCCTGACAATTCCAGCAAATGATCCACATGTAGATTATAGCTCTTGGGGAGAGGTGGAACCTTCACCCCTCCACTCAAGAGACCGATTGTGGGAGGTCCCAACTACCATTCCAGAATTACCACTCGACACCACACGTCTAGGCTTTGCTACTCTACTTCCAATTGTGTCATCACTATTAGAACGCTCCAATTCACTATCCCCTTCTCCAGTCCCCAGCCGTGACTCCAATGCTGCCCTTGGGCTCCTCAAACCCTCTCTCTTTCATTTAGCTTAGCCCTTGGACAACCTATCAATGATCGGTGCAAGCTGAAATGGGTCAGAATTAGGGACATCCTCCCCCAGGTTCACCTCTTGAACAACCCCCATCTCCTGTACTTGGACCTGTGGTACCTCACTTGGTGCCCTTCCCACTTCCTACTCCCGGACCTCTCTGATTCCCTCGCATGTCCCTTCTAAATTAGATGGCTCCTCCAACACCTCTCCTCCCCTAGCTATGAGGCCAGCATCAAATGCTCTAGCTAGTCGTTGTCGCTGCCGCTCATCATCCTCCCATTCTTCCTGAATTCTCCCAGCAAGACCCAAAGCCACATCATCCCCTAGCATGGCCCTTTCCCGCGTATATGCACGCCGCCCTCATCTTAGGAAACTCCGCAACACATCCCCTCTAAGATCAGTCTCTGCTTCCAGGTTTTTAAACTCCAGGAGGGAGTCTCGTGGCTTAGCCCTAACCTCCTCCATCCCTGGATCCCTTCCAACCATGCAGATACGAGTAGTGTACCCAATCAAACCACATACAAGACAATACAGCGGCAGATACTCATACTTTAATGCTACCTAAGTCTCACCCACCCCTGGGAATTCTACCCTGGCACCCCTTATCAGAGGCTCACGAACATTTAATCTGATCCTTACCCTCGCAAAGCGACCAATACAATCACGGCCTCTGGACCTATCCACCACGTGCATAGTCCTAACAAGATTCCCTATCTTCTCCACCGCCCTTACAGCCATGCTCAGGACATGAATATCATGCATCTGAACCCAAAAATTGCACCACTGTAACATCAAATTGTTAGGGTTACGTGCCCTCGTGGCCTCTTCCACAAGAGCCAAACCATCGTCAAAAACCCAGGGTTGCATATCCATGACCCATCTCATGTCTCCTAGGGTCACGAACCTTGTCAAGAATCTCTTCTCTCCAATCGCACTAACAGCCAGCCCCTTCATCCCCTTCCAAAGACCTTTGAACAACCATACTAAGGAATCAGAGTGGACGGATTTGTGCGTTAAAACCTCCGCCACGATACAGAACTGAAACCCAAAGGGGACGTCGTTCGCCTCATCAAGCTCCACTAGAGTTCCCTTCTGCTCTTTTTCAGAAAGACGAAGACCATTCCCAATCGCTGGCCCAGATCATCAAAATCCATGCCCATCCCTCTTAGTACCTTAGTGACCAAGCAACACACCTACTCGCAGCCAAGACAAGTAACCAGCGCCGACAAAGAAGGTGTTTTGTTTTGCGGCGCCGCCAAACACTCTAAATCCTAGCAGACACGTACTCTCCTTTTTTAAAAAGCTGTGGACTTTTGACAACAACTTTTACAAGCAACACATAAGTTCCTTTTGAAAGTCGTTTCCACAAAAAGTTAATTAAACTTTTAATTCTTGTATATCGAAATTAGTTTTAAAAAATGTTTTCGTTTACTCATCATTTATATTTCTCATGCATATTATTTTTTTTTAAAAGAAACCATACCATTACCTCTTGCCTAAGCCTACTCTGCAACCGCCACCACCACCTTTTTCAGCCTTACTTCTATCTCCTCTAAGAACACCTCTTCCCCCTAGCCTCCACCTCCACCACCACTACCATCATTGCCATTACCACTACCGCCACCACCACCGCCACCTGCACCACCTCTTTCAACCTAACCTCCACCTCTTCCACTCAAGCCTCCACCTCCTCCTCCAGTACTACCATCACCACCGCCGTAATCACAGTTATCACCCACCTTCATTACCACAAGCACCTCCATCATCGCTATGCCTCGTTCATCCCTAACTCCACCACCACCTTCATCACCATAACCTTTACCAACCCTCCACTACTTCCACAACCACCACTACCACGCCACCTCCACCACCTCTTTCACCCATACCTCCACCTCTTCCACTTGAATCTCCACCTCCTCCTCCAATACTACCACCACCGCCGTTGCCATTACAGTTGTCATCCACCTTCACTACCACAAGCACCTCCATCTTCAATATGCTTTGTTCATCCCTACCTCCACCACCACCTTTTCTACCTCTAACTCCACCTTCATCACCACAACCTCCACCTTCATCACCACAACCTCCACCACCTCCTCCACAACCTCAGCCACCTCCTCCACATCCACCTCCACCTCAACCTCATCTACCTCTACCTCTAACTCTACCTCTACCTCTACCTCTACCTCTACCTCTACCTCATCTACCTCTACCTCTAACTCTACCTCTACCTCTACCTCTACCTCTACCTGTACCTCTACCTCTACCTTCACCACCACGACCTCCTCATCCAATCCCACCTCCACCTCCATATCAACAACCGCCACACCTACCTTTTACACTTTCAATATCATGTCCATTTTAGTTATTATCCATGCCTGTCACAGTTTACACTAAAATTTATCAAACACTTTGAAATTACTTTCATACCCACAATACTTTTAAAAATAAATTTTACCAAATGTTTAACAGCTTTAATATATAGCTGCTTGTTAAGAAAGCACATAAGAAGCAACTTTTCAAAAAACACGGCAATACCAAACTGGCCCTTAGTCTCATATGTTAAAATGGAATATTTTTTAATTTCTAAGCCAATATATCATCCACCACTTGTGAAAATATTAGCATGCTCTTACTTTTCTGATATTATAGGGGAAGGGGATTATTATACACATTGGGTATCGACCTCGCTTTTTACGATAGTCGAACACGAGATTTCCCACATAACCTGTGGAGAGGAATACACTAGACTGTAGTAATAAGTGGCTAGCCAACTCTTATTTACATATATACTAACATGCAACGTGTGTGATCAATTGGCCTTTACTTTGTTTTGTATTTTTGTTTTTGAGGAACGAAAATATAATGATTTTTTTATCAATTTTTTCTTTTCTCTTTATATATTTTTTATTTTAAAATATTTTTAAATTATTGTTTTATCCTTATTTAATGAAAATTTTACAATATTTACTCTTTTGAATTTTTATTAACCAACGATAGTTTTGGGAATTTTGAATGTTTCACCATTATCCCCTCCCTTCTATGTTAAAACATGTACAAAACAGGAAATAGACACCGTTGACAACAATTTCATCTTCTCTCATAGAATTTCTCTTTTCTCTTTTAGTCGCCCCTAAAAACCCTTAAGGCACATTTAATTACCAGTAATGAGGGAAAATAGGTAATCAGAGAAGTAGACCAATAATCAGGGAAGTAAATAACTGGGGAAGTAAATAATCATTAGCATTAAACTGTTTACTAACCACATGAAGCTAGAATATTAATAAAATTGATATCTATAGTTACTCTTTACTAACTCTTATCAATTGAAATATAAAAACTAATTTGACTACTAAAATGCTCGTACATAAATATATTATAATTTCTTCATTTTATTTTAGGATTGAAGTTGAGTCATATATAGCCAATTAATAATATGTTCAAAATACCTAATAATTTATGAACAACATTTTCTCTCTAGAGCACCTCTTGTCTGGGAGAGTTTCAACCTAATCATCATCACCGATTTCTTCTGACTCCTTTTATGCGGCCGGAAGGGTGGTGGATGGCACTTTCTGTGGTTGGTCGTGTTCTTCTTTGTGGATACGAGCTGCTAACAAACTGCCTCACCAGAATGGAAGACGTCTTCTCGGCATTCGCGGGTAAATTTGGCATCACTGATGCAGAGAAGGATGGATTGAGAATTGTGGACAAGGATGCAAGTGCTCTACGAACGTCAAGATTCTTATTAGTGGGTAAACTGCTAACCCGTCAGACCTTTAACAAGGAAGCCTTCAAACACACTATGATTGGGGTTTGGCGCTCTCGAGCTTCAGTCTCCATTATGGATTTACCTAACCAAATGTTCTTATTCTCCTCAAAAGCCAGTGAGGAACATTCTAAGATCCTTAGGGGCGGTCCTTGGAATTTTAAAACGATCGCTGCTTGTTCTAGCAGCGGCGAACGGTTCGACTAATCTCAGCTCTATTCCCCTCGGCAAACTGGAGTTTTGGATTCAAATTCAGGGACTCCTGCTTGTCTACATTACTCGACCAGTGCAATCATCAACAAAAATAACAAACCAATGGAATCCTGAAGTAGTAGTAATAGGAGCAGGACCCCAAACATCCGAGTGTACCAAGGCAAATGGAACAAATCTTTTATTTGTGCTATCAGGATAAGTAGCACAGTAACTCTTTGCCAAAATGCAAACATCACACTGAAAATCCGAAGGTTTATATGTTGAAAATAAAACTAGAAATAAATGCTCTAAATATCCAAAAGAAACATGACCTAACCGGTGATGCCATAAGAGAATGTGATCTTCATGAGCACGAGATGAGCCCTGAGCAGATAAAGATCGCCCCACACATACATCATCCACATAATAAAGACCCTCTCTCTTAGTACCACGCCCAATTATCTCCCCGCTGCTGAGATCCTGAAGAAGACAGAAAGAGGGATAGATTAATACCAAACAATTTAATTGGGTAGTGACTTGTGGTACTAACAAGAGATTGTTTGAAAGAGTGGGAATCAACAGTGTATGATCTAAAGATAGGGATAGAGTCAAATCAACCCTCCCTGCTCCAGTAACAGGATATGGCACACCATTGGCATTTTCAATAGTAGAACAAGTAGGCAAACAATTATCTCGTAATATAGAAGCATCAAAAGTCATATGATTCGTAGCACCAGAATCAACGATCCAACTAGGGTCTTTTCCAGAATTAGTAGCAAGGAAAACAAGCTCAATATTACCTTACTGCTGAAGGAGGGTAGAATCTACCATTGAGTGAGAATAACTAGCTGGTGTCACACCAGGTCGTGAAAGAGCGACTGGTGCGGAAACCCCTGTCATGGCAGAGGTTGGTGGGCCTGCCACAGTGTCAGGACCCGTCCCGAATTTCCCCTCGAAACCCGGGAAGAACCCTGATCCCGTCTGACAACCTAAGAAAAAGTTTCTAAAATACCCTTCAATCCTTACAAAATATAATAATAATAAATACTTCCACTTGTCAGACAAGGGATTCAAGCACTCAATAATTCCTGTAATTAATGACCAATACAATACAATATAATATCAAAGCGTCTAAGTAGGATCAAGAGTAAAATTTAGATATCCTACTCAAATATAATTACACAGCGCAGTCGAAGTACTAATGCCTCTGCCTCGAGATCAGTGTTCGCGTCAACTTTATTCAACTGCCTGAAGGGGGTTTAAACACAAAAGTTGTGAGTGGACAAAAATAATAATTTATAAATTCCTTTTCGAGAAAATACGTTTCTTCCCCTCCATTTATAAAATCATGCATGCATAACATAAAACAATTTATCATACTAAAACATCATATGTAAATCACCAAAAATTCTCATTTCTCTTTAAAACCACTTGGACTCACATAAAATCTGTATAATAAAAATACCTCGTGATCCACAATTTGATTTGAAAACTCTCTTCAAAGGAGTTTAAAATCATTTAATTTAATCTGGACACAAAATATCTCAAATTCAAATAATTTCGTTCAATCCGACACATAATATCTCAAATTTTCACTGTTCCCGACATATCCATAACACACTAGGTATCCCTTGAGATGTGTTCAAATCTGTACAACTTTGTGTACCATCTGTACTATCTGTACTTTCTGTACTATGCATAGATAGCTTCGCAACCTGGCGGAGCAAGGCCCCTCAACACCAAGGTCCGAAGCCTCAACAACTAGCAGAGCACGGCCCCTCAACACCAGTCAGAGCAACAATAACCATTGGGACGGGAACCAGTGAATCAAATCCATACTTTGAAATCTTTGTTTCTCGGCCTAAGCCAAATTCTTTGCAATATCATTTTATGGCCAAAATCAATAAATCATAATTATGGGTCTCAACCCAAATCACATACTCAAATAGTTACCACGTCAAAACGATATCAAAATCAAGTACAAAAATCAGGCCATTTCTCAAAACATACTTTCACTGAAATATTGTAAAACATGTGTCCAGCATCATTTCTAAAATCCAGAAATTCATTGCACCCATACATAACAGTATTAAAATCAAAGATACATTTATGCATGCATTATAGTTTATAAACCAAAAATCCACTCACAAACCTGTTCAAGCAAGCTCAATCCCGAACTGTACGCTCCCCTGAAGTTCTTGGAGCAGTATCGCCTGTCCAAATTAATAATCGGGATTACCAGCTAATAATAAGAACCTTAAATATAAACCCCCTAAACCCCGGAAAGTCTGCCTATGCTGTCCTAGAAAACACAGCAACTTTAAAACGTCCAAAACAACCCCTAAACGACGTCCGATCGACCCAAAACATGTACCAACAAATCCGGAACGTCAAAAATTACTTGTCACGCGCCACCGTGACCTCATACTCGGCCCCACGCGCCGCCACACGCCGACGGAAGGTCAGAACACGCGCGCACGCACCGCCACGCGCCCTCACGCACCGGTCACGCGCCTGCTACAGTACCCACGCGCCTGGATCGGTCCAACCCGGTTCGGCTCAACCTGACCTGGTCCAACTCGACCCGATCGGTTCAACTCGACCCGACTGGTTCAACTCGACCCGACCGGTTCACTCAACCCGACCGGTTCAACTCGACCCAACCGGTCACCGGCGACTCGCCGGAGAAGACGACCGGCTGCCGTCGCCGTCGCCAGAAGTTGGCCGGAGAAGATGACCGGCAGCGCCGTCGCCGCCGTCTGGTTTCGCCGGAATCCTCCATTTCCGGCCGAAACTTCAAGCTTTCCTAACTTCCTCAAAACTCAACCATTTTTCACAAATTTTATGTGTAAATCTATCCACTCGAACCCAGGAATCCAAATATGACCTTAAAACCACAAACACGTACCTGTGCTAGCCGGAAAATCGATCGGAAGGTCCGAAACTTCCTATCCTCGGTTCGGCTTCCTCCGTGGTCCTCTCCTTCGATGGTTGGTATGGTTGTGATCGTGGGAAGGAGTAGAATACGATTAGTTGATCCAAATGGGAAGCTAAAGCCTTGAATCCAACGTTGACTTTATGGTTTTTCTCTTGGTTTTTCGCACGGTTTCGGGTGGGTGTGTTTGTGTTTTTGTTACAGAGAGAGTGAATGAGTGATAAAGATGAAATGAAGATGATATGGATCAGATAAGTCTGATTTGGGGGGGTTAAAATATCTTCTCCCAAAACGAAATTACCAAAATGCCCTTGCACATCAAGACCCATAACTTCCGTACACGAACTTCGTTTTCTGCGTGCCGCCTGTCTACGAACTCGTGAGTTCGAGACCTACGCAACGGTACCAAAAACACCACCAAAAGTGTCTCGAAACAAAACTTAATTTCAAATCCCTTTACCAAACAAGGGTAAAATCGTCATTTTACAAAAATAATTACGTAAACCCAATAATTAAAATTTCGGGTTGTTACACATAGGGACTGCCAACGCTGCTTTACCAGTTGGTGCGTCTCTCTTCTTTTTAGCCTTCAACCTCTACCATTGGTTTCACCTTTCTGATTACCAGAGAACTTGTTCTCTTACTTAGCATTTCCTTTGGATTTGCTATTAGTCCATCCTTTATTTTCACCTTTGAACTGCTGCTTCTTGAACTTTCCCTGATTTGACTTAACCTGAGACTTGTTTCTCACACTCATGCTTGAGAAAGCTTTCTCAACATCACCCTCAAAATGCATTTCCAAACGTTGATCAAATGCCTTGATTGATGCAGAGATACTCTCAACACTAATCTGTTCTAAGTCTCTAGTTTCTTCAATTATGGACACAATTGAATCATAGGGTTTAGTCAAACTAATCAGGATTTTTTGTGCTAATCTCTTTTCAGTTACATCCTCACCATATGTTTTCATTTGATTAACCACAACTAACAATCTAGTCATGTATGTAGAAAATGATTCATCATTCTTCATACGTGTGTATTCAAAATCTCTTCTAAGACCTTGTAATTTAACTGCTCTAACCTTGGGATATCCTCTGTACTCCTTCTGCATAATCTCCTAGGCACTTTTGGGTATCTCTTCGTTTGAGATTCTAGGAAAGATCTCTTCAGAAACAGCATTCTGAATCAGATTCAAAGCCTTGGCTTTCTTGATCTGATCAGCATGGCTTGCTACTGTCTCAGGCTCTTCATTGTCACCTTCAAACTCAGGATCAGGTAAGCCTTGAATAATAATTGTCCATAGATCACATGCTTTCAGTGATGTTCTCATCTTTATATTCCAGAAGTCAAAGTTTACTCCTGTGAATACAGGTATCTTCGGTTCACCTCCTCCATTACCAACCATGACTTGGCAGTGAGGTAACACCTGCTCGACTCCTGCTCGGCTTCACCACAGTCAGACGCCCCATAGATATGATCTCACAGCTCTGATACCATGTTGGATGACCAAACTTCAATGGAATCACAGGGGAATATGGTCGATTGCGATCGGTGTGTAGAAAAGGATTATGATCTCTTCACGGATTAACGTCAACTCCAGCTTTGAAGAAGAACAGCTGCATGTAAGGTAATCTCTAAACCTTAATCTCCAGCTGAAATCTTGAATCGGGATTAGCCCGTGATGCATGCAATTTTCTTGGTTGATTCTCTGTTTAGATTTAGGTTTATTTGATTAGGGAAGCTTGTAGTGTTTAGGTGATGATCAATGTGATGATCATCTGCACTCTAGGTGTTTGATGAAACGTTTGAGAAAGATTTCTGAGTAGAGGGAGATCAGATATGACTGATTCTACCCGTCTGTAATTTCTCTATATCTTTTTCTTTCTTTTGTTCAATTACATAACAGTATTGCACTCACACTTTCTCTTACAAAACGGTTAGGGATGTTACAACAAACCCTCACACACTTCATCATACTATGCAGTTTCTAACTGCCTCCCACACTCACTCACATGCTTTAGTTGATGCCGTTAGCTGATGACACCTACTAGCTCGAGTCAGCAGCAACTTAGTCTGCCAAGTTAGCTGCCTTGTGACGCAGCATAGTCACCAACTGCCCCTCCTAAGCTAGTCACTGGAACCACTCCCACCAAACCCCTTAGGTAGTCGAACCTCTCTCTAGGTAAAGCCTTGGTGAATATGTCTGTAAGTTGTTCTTCTGCCTTGCAATAGTGTAGGCAAAACTCTTCATTCTGGATTGCATCTCTGATGTAATGATACCTTCTGTTTATGTGTTTGGTCTTCTGATGGAAGACTGGATTCTTGGCCATGCCATTGGCTGACATACAGTCACATAGTAGATGGGTAGCCTCTATCTGTTCTTCTCCCAAATCTCCCAAAACGAACATCAGCCAGACAGCTTGAGTAGTTGCCTCAGAGGCACTGACGTACTCAGCTTCTGTTGTTGAAAGTGCCACACTGCTCTGCTTGACAGATGCCCAAGAAAACACTCCATTACCAAATGAAAAGGCATATCCAGATGTGCTTTGTGTCTCATCTTCTGAGCCTCCCCAATCACTGTCACATAAACCCACCAAGGTTGCTGCTTTTCCCTTCTTGTATTCAATCCCATAAGTTAGTGTACCTTGGACATACCTTAGGATTCTCTTAGTAGTGCCTAGGTGCTTCTTGGTAGGGTTGTGCATGAATCTAGACAGTAAACTTGAGGCATACATTATGTCTGGTTTAGTAGCAGTAAGATAGAGCAGACTTCCCACAATCTGCCTATAGAGTTGCTAATCTGCCACTTCACTGCCATCATTCCTTTGCAGCTTCTCTGCTGTCACTAGAGGAGTACTCACTAGTTTGCAGTCTTTGAGTCCAATTTTTTCTAGCAATGTGGTTGCATACTTCCTTTGATGTATGAAGATGCCAATGCTTGACTATAGAACACATATTCCTAAGAAATGATGCAGTAAACCCAGGTCTGTCATCTCATATTTGTTCATCAAGTCCTGCTTGAATTCATCCATCATAGCAGCACTGTCACCTGTGTAGATGATGTCATCTACATAGATTGACACAATTAGTGTTCCTTCACCTTTCTTGCATTTTAGATATAGAGTTGCCTCACTTGAGCTTCTCTCAAAACCACAACTTAGTAAGTAAGAATCAATCTCCCCGTACCAGGCCCTTGGTGCCTGCTTTAGTCCATATAGTGCCTTGTTTAGCTTGTAGACACTGGCTTAATGTCCTTGGACATCAAAACCTTCAGGCTAATCCACATACACTTCTTCCTCTAGAACACCATTTAGAAATGCTGATTTCACATCGAGTTGAAACAGCTTCCACTCTTTCTGTGTTGCTAAGGCAATTAGGATTCTGATAGTGTCAAGCCTTGAACCTGGTTGCAACTGGTGCAAAAGTCTCATTGAACTCAACTCCTAGTCTCTGAGCATATCCCTTAGCTACAAATCTGGCCTTATGTTTCTGAACATATCCATCTAGGTTAAGTTTGGTTTTGCACACCCACTTGACACCAATCACTGGTTTGCCAGTAGGTCTCACTGTCAGTTCCCAAGTGTCATTCTTTTCAATCATATGAATCTCATCATCCATAGCTTTCTTCCAAGCTGAATCCCTGATTGCTTCAATGAAACTTTCAGGTTCAATTATGCACATGTGACACCTAGCATAAACCTCACTTAGACTCCTTAGCCTTACTGGTGTATCTTCAGAACTTGAGTTGGGTGAATCACAAGGACTAGGACTTGTACTAGGATCAGATTCAGAACTTTAGTCTGAACTTGAGCTGATGATTGTAGTTTGAGGATTTTGAGTTGCTAGTGTAGCCCCATCAGTTCCAGTTTCAAAACTAAAAGGTATGGACCCCTGCAATTCAGCATGATTCTTCCAATCCCAGTTTCCTTCTTCATTGAATATTACACTCCTTGACACCACAACCTTTCCAGTTTCCAGATTATAGATTCTGTAGCCCTTCTCACAGCTACCATAGCCAACTAAGACACCTTTGAAACTTGAATCATCCAGTTTCTGTCTCTTCTGAGATGGAATGTAACGACCCGGACCAGAATTTAAATTCTTTTGAGAATTGGACCATTTTACCCTCAGTTTTGGATGGGTTCGGGAGTCACTTTTTGACTGGTAATACTTTTGGGAATTTTTCTTGGGTTGTTCCGTAGGTCTCGAACTCACGAGTTCGTAGACAGGCGGCACGCGGAAAACGGAGATCCGATGAGTTCGTTACGGGTCTAGAAGATGCAGGGGCAGTTTGGTAATTTTGGAAAAGTTGAAATTATATAACAGATATTTTTCTCTCTCCTCGGGAGATTGGTGGATGCAGTCTCGGTCCTACCCGAGTCGTCCCCGTGCGAACACCGAAGGTCCATATTCATCGGAGGGATTTCGATCCGATTCGAACAAAACCAAGGTCGGGAGGATCTTCCCCGGGACCCCACGAGCATTTTGGGGTAGTTATTGGAGCGGGAGCACTGCCGTAGGTGACGGACGGAGGAGGAAGGTGAACCGAACATTCTCGGCCGTTTTCCGGCCAAACCAGGTACGATCTCGGAACTTTGACCTCATATTTGGATTCCTGGTGAAAAGTAGACGAATTTCCATGTGTAGATCGTGAAAAACGGTGAAGAAATGAAGAAGTTAGAAAACCTTGAAAATCGGCCGGAAATGGCAGTTTCCGGCGAACCAGAAGGCGGCGGAGGTGGCGGTCCGGTCATCTTCTCTGGCCACCCTCCGGCGACGGCGAGGGCCGTCCGGTCGTCTTCTCCGACGAGTCGCCGGTAACCGGTCGAGTCGAGTGAACCGGTCGAGTTGGATCGGGTCAGGTCGAGCCGGGCCGGGTTGGACCGGTCCAGGCGCGTGAACACTATAACAGGCGCGTGACCGGCGCGTGGGCGCGTGTTCTGACCTTCCGGTGGCGCGTGGCGACGCGTGGGACTGTTCCCGAAGTCACGGCGGGGCGTGACTAAGGTTTTGGGACGTTCCGGATAAGATTTTGTTGGTTTCGAGGCCATAGGAGTTCATTTAGAGCTCGGTTGGGCAATCCCAGCGGTAAGGATTGACCGTGGAGAGGGTTTTGAGCTTGGAAAGTCAAGGTAGTTGGGTCATTATGGTGTAGGTGTTCTGAGGCTAGAGCGTACATGAATTTTGGGTTGGATGGTGATGGTAAGCGGACTTTGATTTATAAATTGTAATGCATGTATAAATATCTTTGATTTAATTACTGTTGTGTATGGTTGTATTTATAAATTGCAACGCATGTATTAATATCCTCGATTTAAATACTGTTGTGTATGGGTGCAATGATTGCTGGATAATTGTTGTTCCAATATTTCAGTGGAAGTGTATTGTGAGAAATGATATGGTTGTTGGATTCGGTTTTGATATTGTTTGGACGTGGTAATTATTTGGGTACATGGTTATGAGTTGAAACCGTATTTGTGATAAATGATAAACAAAATATATACTTGATTTGGATACAAAACCGATTTGATGGGGCCTAGGAGCCGGGCCTTGGTTTCGTGATGCCGGACTCCCGGTGAACCCCCAATATAAACAAAAACCGATTTGATGGGGCCTAGGAGCCGGGCCTTG
This sequence comes from Oemleria cerasiformis, assembly GCA_037349345.1. Lineage (NCBI taxonomy): Eukaryota > Viridiplantae > Streptophyta > Magnoliopsida > Rosales > Rosaceae > Oemleria > Oemleria cerasiformis. Next base: position 375,944 of record JAZGTL010000021.1, read on the forward strand.
GTTCTGTGTTGGCGGACTCCCGGTGAACCCCCAATATAAACAAAACCGATTTGATGGGGCCTAGAACCCGGGCCTTGGTTCCGTGTTGGCGGACTCCCGGTGAACCCCCAATATAAACAAAACCAATTTGAGGGGGCCTAGGATCCGGGCCTTGGTTCCATGTTGGCGGACTCCCGGTGAACCTCCAATATAAAAGGTGATTTTGCAGAGATTGTGGTCGAGTCCAAGTAGTACATATTCTAGCACACCCCAAGGGATACCCTGGTGGCTAGGGATATGATATGATAGTCGAGAGATATGCCGACGGATATGATATGATAGTCTAGAGATATGCCGACTGATATGATATGTTAGTCGAGAGATATGCCGACTGATATGATATGCCAGTCGAGAGATATGCCGGCTGATGAGATATAATAGTACAGAGAGTTGTGATACTGGACTAGCACACCCCAAGGGATACCCTAGTGGCTAGGGATATGATAATCGAGAGATATGCAGACTGATGTGATATGATAGCCGAATGTTATACCGGCTGATGATACGATATGATAGCCGAGGATATTTCCGGCTTTAATATGAACCAGACGGCAATTATCATGGGCTTAATCAACCTATGGAAATACTTCGTTATCCGGGTCAGTGGGTTGGTGTGGGCAGTGACTCAGAGGGACGAATTATTGTTGATTCACCAGTATCTGACTAGTCTGTTATCTTGTGGTTTTCCAGTAGAGATGTCAGCAATGTCTGACCTACTGACATTTGGTGTCAGAGAGTATTTCTATTTGAATCACCACTATTCCGAGGTCTTGGCTTTGACCTGTATATTATCCTGCGTCTGATAGTAGGAGTGGGTAGTAAGTACAGAGGTTCTGTTGGGAACCTTGTAAGGTTTAATGAAAATTATTTAAGAACAAAGGATATTTTTGGTATTTAAATTTTGAGGTAAAAGGGCTGTCAGACGGGATAAGCGTTCTTTCCGGGTTTCGAGGGAAAATTCGGGAAGGGTCCTTACATGGAATGTGCATGTAGCTTATAGAGCCAAATACTCTTAGGTGTGACACTCCTGGTCTTCTACCAGAGAACTCTCTAATGGAGTCTTGCTTTACACAGCTTTGGTAGGAACTCTATTAAGGATGTATATTGCAGTGTTAACTACTTCACCCCATAACTCATAGGGTAGATGCTTACCATGTAACATAGACTTAGCCATCTCTACTATAGTCCTGTTTTTCCTCTCAACAACCCCATTTTGCTAAGGAGAGTAAGCTATTGTCAGTTGTCTCTCTATTCCATGCTCTTCACCCTTTGGAATTCATTTGAGGTGTACTCTCAACCTCTATCACTTCTTAACTTCTTCACCTTGCACCCACTTTGTAGTTCAACCAAAGCTTTGAACTTCTTGAACACATTCAACACACCTGACTTGTGTCTTAAGAAATACAGCCAGCACATTCTTGAGTGATCATCAATGAAAGTAAGGAAATACATATTTCCTCCCATTGTTTCTGTTTGCATAGGACCACACACATCTGAGTGTATTAACTCAAGAAGTGCAGATGCCCTCCAAGCCTCTTCTGTGTCAAAAAGACTTACATGGTGTTTCCCTGATATACACCCTTCACGGAGTTCTTTTTCACCTTCTAGGCTAGGTAGACCAACCACCATGTCCTTCTATCTTAGCAGTTTTAGGCTTGCATAGTTTAGATGCCCAAACCTCCTGTTCCATAACTATGTGCTCTCCTTTGCTTCTGCCCTTCCAGCTACTGGACTCACATAGTCCAGAGAAAGCTTAAAACACCTGTTGCCAGTCATAGGAACCTTGGCAATCCTTTGTTTCATGGTGTTCTCTTCATAAACCACTGTTGTACTGTCCCCAAACACAAGACAGTAACCATGTTCTACCATCTGTCCTACACTTAGTAGGTTTTCATCTAAAGCAGGTACAAGCATCACTTCCCTGATGTACTTGTCACCTTGGTCAGTATGAACTAGTAAAGAGCCTTTCCCTGTAGCCTGTACTAACTCACCAGTACCCATCTTCACTTTTACATTCAGATGTCGATCAAGGTTGGTCAGTAGAGGCTCATGCCCTGTCATATGGTTGCTACAACCACTATCCAAATACCACACACCCACATCCTTCTCAATGGAGGCAGAATGGCAAGCATAGAACATGTTGCTTTCATCTTCATTCACTTTTTGAACTAGATTAGCAACCTGGTTCTCAAAACAGTCCTTGGCAATGTGGCCAAACTTAGAACACTTGAAACACTTCACTTTGCCTTTGAACCAGCATTCACCCCAGTGAAGTTTGTTGCAATTCTTGCAAGCATCCTTAGAACCACTGGTTTCACCCTTCTGATTACCAGAGAACTTGTTCTCATACTTAGCATTTCCTTTGAATTTGCTATTAGTCCATCCTTTGTTTCCACCTTTGAACTGCTGCTTCTTGAACTTTCCCTTATTTGACTGAACCTGAGACTTGTTGCTCACACTCATGCTTGAGAAAGCTTTCTCAACATCACCCTCAGAATGCATTTCCAAACATTGATCAAATGCCCAGATTGATGCAGAGATACTCTCAACACTAATCTGTTCTAAGTCTCTAGTTTCTTCAATTATGGACACAATTGAATCATAGGGTTTAGTCAAACTAATCAGGATTTTCTGTGCTAATCTCTTTTTAGTTACATCCTCACCATATGTTTTCATTTGATTAACCACAGCTAACAATCTAGTCATGTATGTAGAAAAGGATTCATCATTCTTCATACGTGTGTATTCAAAATCTCTTCTAAGACCTTGTAATTTAACTGCTCTAACCTTGGGATCTCCTCTGTACTCCTTCTGCAGAATCTCCCAGGCACTTTTGGCTATCTCTTCATTTGAGATTCTAGGAAAGAACATCTCATAAACAGCATTCTGAATCAGATTCAAAGCCTTGGCTTTCTTGATCTGATCAGCATGGCTTGCTGTTGTCTCAGGCTCTTCATTGTCACCTTCAAACTCAGGATCATGTAAGCCTTGAGTAATAATTGTCCATAGATCGCATGCTTTCAGTGCTGTTCTCGTCTTTATATTCCAGAAACCATAGTTTACTCCTGTGAATACAGGTATCTTCGGTTCACCTCCTCCATTACCAACCATGACTTGGCAGTGAAGGTAACTCCTGCCCGACTCCTGCTCGGCTTCACCACAGTCAGACACCCTAGAGATATGATCTCACAGCTCTGATATCATGTTGGATGACCAGACTTCAGTGGAATCGCAGGGGATTATGGTCGATTGCGACCGGTGTGTAGAAGAGGATTATGATCTCTTCACGGATTAAGGTCAACTCCAGCTTTGAAGAAGAACAGCTGCATGTAAGGTAATCTCTAAACCTTAATCTCTAGCTGAAATCTTGAATCGGGATTAGCCCGTGATGCATTCAATTCTCTTGGTTGATTCTCTGTTTAGATTTCGGGTTATTTGATTAGGGAAGCTTGCAGTGTTTAGGTGATGAACAATGTGATGATCATCTGCACTCTAGGTGTTTGATGAAACGTTTGAGAGAGATTTCTGAGTTGAGGGAGATCAGATATGACTGATTCTACCCTTCTGTAATTTCTCTATATCTTTTTCTTTCTTTTGTTCAATTACATAACAGTATTGCACTCACACTCTCTCTTACAAAACGGTTAGGGATGTTATAACAAACCCTCACACACTTCTTCATATTATGCAGTTTCTAACTGCCTCACACACTCACTCACATGCTTTAGTTGATGTCGTTAGCTGATGACACCAACTAGCTCGAGTCAGCAACAACTTAGTCTGCCAAGTCGGCTGCCTTGTGACGCAGCTTAGTCACCAACAAAGCATGAATCCTATTAGGGGCTTGCAACAGTGATTGATTCCTCACCCTCTATTTGTTTTTGTAAGCTCAAAGATAAATTTTACAAACGCCTTCAAGGGTGGAGGGGCAAGCTTCTTAGCGGAGGGAGCCGTGAAATTCTAATCAAAGTGGTTGCTCAATCCTTGCCGGTCTATACTATGAGCTGGTTTCTTCTCCCAAAATGTTTTTGTTCGGATCTCCAACGGTTGGTGGCTAAGTTTTTTTGGGGCAGTAATTTGAATGATAGTAAAATTCATTAGATGGCTTGGAACCGGTTATGTTTGCCTAAGGAGGAAGGGGGTTTAGGATTTCTCCATTTATATGAAGTTAACCTGGCTATGCTCTCAAAACAAGGTTGGAGGCTTATTCAGTCCCCTCAGTCACTAGCTGCCTGTATGCTTAAGGCAAAATATTATCATGATTGCTCTTTTTTCGAAGCTTCATTAGGGCGCTCTCCCTCAGCTTGTTGGCGAGGTATTTTTGCGGCTCGTTCAGTTCTTTCCGAGGGTATTAAATGGCAAGTGGGGAACGGTACTGCAATCAAAATATGGGAGGATCCTTGGGTCCCCTTTGGAGACTCGTGCAGGCTTCTCTCGCAGCCTGAGAACGACATGGGTGTAAGTAGGGTTTCAGATTTAATGGATGTTTCGATGTGGGGCTGGAATTCTCCTCTGCTCCATGAGTTATTCCCTATGGAAATTGCTGGCCTCATTACTAACATTCATCTCAGTCCAAGACACCGTCCTGATCGTGTAGTATGGAAAAAGGAGCAAAATGGCTTTTTCTCGGTTAAGACAACTTATATGGTGGCCTGCGATTTGCACAAACTAGGTAGGGCAGCAAGGCCTTCCTTATCTTCAGAGTTTAATCCATATGGTGCTTTATGGAAAAAGATTTGGTCAGATAAAATCCCACCAAAGGTACAGATGTGTTGCTGGCGTGTAGCTCACGACATCATTCCTTCTAAAATCAACTTGGTCCGCCGCCGTTCCCGACTTGACCTGGTTTGTATCCGATGTGGTGGGGCTGCAGAAACTTCCCTTCATGCTCTACTTGAGTGTGACTTTGCACGCAAAGTATGGTTCATGTGCTCTATTTCATTTTTTCACTCTAATGCTTCTTTTACCTCAACCCGTGATTGGTTTATGTTTGCACTTGGGAATCTTCCTAGTGCTTTATTTGATCTCTTTTTGCTACTTGTTTGGGCTCTTTGGACAGAGAGAAACTCCATCATTTAGTCAGGTACGGCGGCGATGGCTATGAAAGTTGTCAGGTGGGCTGAGCAATGGCTTAAGGATTTTCGGAGTGCCCAGCCATCCTTACTGCCGTCGTCAAACTCTAGTCCTGTAAAATGGTCTCCTCCATCGCTGGGAGTTCTGAAAATTAATGTCGACGGTGCTTACAACTCAGAACTTCAATGTGGTGGCATCGATATTGTGGTTCGTGATTCAGCTGGGTCCTTCCTGGCAGCTCGAAGTGTACCAATTGCTGCAGCTTCTTCTGCCCTCCACTCGGAAGCCCTAGCTTTTGCCGAAGGCGTGGCCCTAGCTACTCAACATGGGCTCTCTAATGTTTGTATTGAAGGTGATTCCCTCCAGATCGTGTCATTGCATCATGCACTTGGTCCAATCTTATCTCCTCATGGTATGCTTTTGGAAGACTTGCGTGAAGCCTCCTTCTCGATCACTGGTTGTTCTTTTACTCATGTACGCCATCAAGCTAATGTCACCGCTCACCGTTTGCCTCATTATGCTCTTCACCTTGGTACCATGGTGAATTGGTTCGAAGAACACCTTGACATTCTTGCTGACGTTCTGCTACAAGATATGGGCTGAATTTTCTTTTGAGTTGCTTCTAGGATTGGTTGCAGCTTAGGCTTTTCTTGATTGGTTCCTTACTTTAGATTGCAGTTCCCGTGGTGACTGTTGATCACTGGAGTCTTTGGCAGCTGCTTCTTTCTTAGGTGTTCTTTTTAGTGTATACTCTCAGTTTATGTGTAGCCCTCTAGTTTGTATTAATTGTGTGTGGTACTCTTTTTATTTCATTAGATTGAAATCTCCGGTAAGATTTGAATGAGGTCACTTTAAGCACCCAATCCCGTACGTTCTCAACATCAATCTATTTCGTACTTTCTCAAAAAAATAATATGGTCAAAATATCATATATTTTTTAATAATTATTTATTAAAAAAATATGAAAAAATATGCGTAATTTTCTTATAAAAAACTAATTTATTAATAAATAGTGTAAATCATGTGGGGAAGCCGATGAGAAAACTGCACCAGTCATTTCTTCTTTTATTTTTATTTTTTTATATTGTGCTGAGTAATTTGCAATGATTAGAAAGTTGTAAGGACACTCTTGGTAGATAAAGAAGGTAATGGAAGAACAAATTTCATTAACACCTTCCCTAAAATGACTACCAACATATGGATCCCCATGCAGCTTCCGATTGATCCAGTTTTTTTTTTGCATCAACATCACTCAAGCTCAAAATATCCATTGACCAAAACAATAGTCAGAATCATTCCTATTGTGGAGGGCCTTAGAGCATGTCTAATGGGGACATTCTTGAGTGGGCAAGTCAAGTTCAGGCCCCAAAAATGGAAAACCCATTTCTAACGGGCATGGGTTGCCTTGGAAATTGATGTCTAGGAAAGTGCGGAGGCAAGGCTTGCCCAAGTAATTGACTGGGCAAGAGTGGAGACCATGAGTAAAAGAAGAAATGGATTGTAGTCCATTCTGTTGAAGCCCAATGACTAACAAAAGCTAGCCTATGAGAAAGTGTCACGACATGTGTTTTTTCGAAAAGAAGTCATTAAGAGTGTGTTTGGATGAAAAAAAAAAAATATGGGATTTGTTAAAATGTTAGAATTTCAAGTTTGCAATGCACTAATTCTCTTGTTTGGTTTCATAAATATAGGAATTGAAAATTATAAGAAAATAAAAAACTTGGAATTTGGATGCCACAAATTCCACGTTTAAATATAAAAGGGTGTCATTTTCAAAATTTTATCTTTATAACTACCATTTATATATGAACATTAAATTTCATGTTTAAATTTCATTTTACTTTTATATTGGTTTATGTTTTTTGTTCTTTCATGTTTTATTTTCCCAAAACTAGCCGTTTGATTTTTTTGTGTTTTTTATTTATTTCTTTTTGCTTCTATAAATATCTATACTTTTTAGCTGTAATTTGTCACCACATTTTTTTCTCTCCAATTTAAACCAAAACTCTTCTGACTTATATTTTTTACATTTTGCTCAAATATGGCATCCAACGAAAAGGTTAATTGCTGAAAAAGCGTTATTGTGCAAAGTTTGGTGTTCTCAAGTATTTTCGGATATATGATATAAAATTTCTACAACTTATCTTTATTAAAATAATTCAAATAAAACTTGAATGTTGGCCCCTTGCCCCTCTCCCTTAGAACAAACAAAAAACATCATTGGCCAAATTGCAGGAATATTGTCATTTGAGAGGCAAAACATAGCCCTTTGTCCTTGCCTTTTGCATTAGACATGCTCTTACATCTTTCTCTTGTTTATACATTACTTGGGAAAATCCACAAATCCTGTGATGGATAAAATAAAAAACACAAATATGTAGTATATTTTATTTAATTTAAATCCTTACAAGTGCACAAATCGATTTAAGAATATAACAGTAAGCAACAGTCGATACCACGAAGACTTGCCTCAATTAAGTACAATTAAGCTTTTTTAGAATGATTTTAACATACTTAAGCACACCCAACAAGTTCACACACGCCAAACACCAAACGAAAACTCACACTAAAGTAATTAAACAAAACAAAACAATAAAGACTCAAACAGTACGAAGAAAGAGATACAAAAGACTCAAACTAACCTCACTGACACGCCAAGGACACGCCACAGACACATCCTTGGTACCAAAAATAAAAGTGACTTAAAACTGTAATCTACTAACTCTAAAAATCCTAAATATCCTATAAACAACTTAGAAACAACCTAGCGCGAGAAAGCATCACGTTTGACATGGGATGACACTATGCATCCCTAGACAGACACGACCACGACGATGATAAGGTAGGCCTTGACACGTCTTGACACAAAAAACTAAAACTATTTAAACCTCACGCCACATAATACAAAACTATTCTAGACAACCTAATAACTGTAAAGAAACAACTATGGTGCAACAGGAAACCAAGTTGACTCACTTTGGCACAGCAGTGACACCTAGTGACACGTCATGGGCACGTTTCAACTTAAAAACAAAAGTACCAAGGAAAGCTTGCATAGCAAAGAATCTAAATGACCTAAAACAACACTAAGCCACTAAATAAATTGGTTGGCGCACCAAAGACTCTCCAGAGGCACCCTTTGGCTTGCCTCTACACGGTTTGGCACCTTAGTGACAAAACCTATAATGAGCAACTTACCAAAATACTTTAAGAATAAAGTAAAAACGAAAGAAAAGACTCGAGACACAAAATAACAAAGGTTGACACACTAGGACACACGATGACACCAAAAGGACACCAAGTAGTGCCTTGCGGCATAGACACAAAGGGAGGGGGTGGAAGGTTTGAGCTTTTGATAGATGCTTTAAATTAAATGAAAACAAGTAACATTGATTAATTTTTATGACTCTCCAGGAAGTTTTATTGTAACAACCCGGAATTTCAATTATTGGATTTAAGTAAATTATTTATGTAAAATGACGATTTTACCCTTAGTCGATAAAGGGCATGGAAATCAAATTTTTTTTCGAGACACTTTTGGTAGTGTTTTGGATACCGTTGCGTAGGTCTCGAACTCACGAGTTCGTAGACAGGCGGCACGCGGAAAACGGAGTTCGTGGACGGAAGTTATGGGTCTAGATGTGCAAGGGCATTTTGGTAATTTTTGACTTGGGGTAGATATTTTAACCCAATCATTGTCTCATCTTCATTTCATTTTCATCTTTATCTTCATTATCACTCATCTCACTCTCTCTCTGTGACAAACATAAACACAAAACATTGAACCCGTGTGCGAAAATTCACCCAAACACCCACAAAGTCAACTTTTGATTCAAGGCTCCAACTTCCAGTTTTCATCAACTAATCGTATTCTACTCCTTCCCACGATCACAACCGTACCAACCATCGAAGGAGAGGACCACGGAGGAAGCCGAACCGAGGATAGGAAGTTTCGGACCTTCCGATCAATTTTTCGGCTAGCACAGGTACGTGTTTGTGGTTTTGAGGTCATATTTGGATTATTGGGTTCGAGTAGATAGATTTAGACATAAAATTTGTGAAAAATGGTTGAGTTTTGAGGAAGTTAGGAAAGCTTGAAGTTTCGGCCGGAAATGGAGGATTCCGGCGGAAACCAGACGGCGGCGCCGGCAACCGGTCGTCTTCTCCGGCGAGTCGCTGGTGACCGGTCGGGTCGAGTAAACCGGTCGGGTCGGGTGACCGGTCGGGTCGAGTTGAAATGGTCGGGTCGAGTTGGACCGGGTCAGGCCGAGTTGGACCGGGTTGGATCGGTCCAGGCGCGTGACCGACGCGTGAGGGCGCGTGGCGGCGCGTGGCCGCGTGTTCCGACCTTCCGTCGGCGCGTGGCGGCGCGTGGGGTCGAGTCTGAGGTCACGGTGGTGCTTGACAAGTAGTTTTTGACGTTTTGGACCTGTTGGCGCAGGTTTTGAGTCGATCGGACGTCGTTTAGGGGTTGTTTCGGACGTTTTAAAGTTGCTGCGTTTTCTAGGCCAGCATAGTTAGACTCCCGGGGTTTAGGGGGTTTATATTTAAGGTTCTTATTATTAGCTGGTAATCCCGATTATTAATTTGGACAGGCGATACTACTCTAGGAACTTCAGGGGAGCGTACAGTTCGGGATTGAGCTTGCTTGAACAGGTTTGTGAGTGGACTTTGATTTATAAACTGTAATGCATGCATAAATGTATCTTTGATTTAAATACTGTTATGTATGGGTGCAATGAATTTCTGGATTTTAGAAATGATGCTGGACACATGTTTTACAATATTTCAGTGAAAGTATGTTTTGAGAAATGGCCTGGTTTTTGTACTCGATTTTGATATCGTTTTGATGTGGTAACTATTTGAGTATGTGATTTGGGTTTAGACTCATAATTATGATTTTACCGATTTTGGCCATAAAATGATATTTCAAAGAATTTGGCTTAGGCCGCGAAACAAAGATTTCGAAGTATGGATTTGATTCACTAGTTCCCGTCCCGATGGTTACTGTTGCTCTGACCGGTGTTGAGGGGTCTTGCTCCGCTGGTTGTTGAGGGTTCGGACCTTGGTGTTGAGGGGCCTTGCTCCGCCAGGTTGCGAAGCTGTCTATGCATAGTACAGATAGTACAGACAGTACAGATGGTACACAGAGTTGTACAGATTTTAACACATCTCAATGGATACCCTGGTGTGTTGTGGATATGTCGGGAACAGTGAATTTGAGATATTATGTGTTGGATTGAACGAAATGATTTGAATTTGAGATATTTTGTATCCAGATTAAATTAAATGATTTTAAACTCCTTTGAAGAGAGTTTTCAAACCAAATTGTGGATCACGAGGTATTTTTATTATATAGATTTTATGTGAGTCCAACTAAGTGGTTTTAAAGAGAAATGAGAATTTTTGGTGATTTATATATGATGTTTTAGTATGATAAATTGTTTTATGTTATGCATGCATGATTTTATAAATGGAGGGGAAGAAAGTTATTTTCTCGAAAAGGAATTTATAAATGATTATTTTTGTCCACTCACAACTTTTGTGTTTAAACCCCCTTCAGGCAATTGAGTAGAGTTGACGCGAACACTGATCTCGAGGCAGAGGCATTAGTACTTCGACTGCGCTGTGTAATTATATTTGAGTAGGATATCTAAATTTTACTCTTGATCCTACTTAGACGCTCTGATATTATATTGTTTTTGATTGGTCATTAATTACGGGAATTATTGAGTGCTTGAATCCCTTGTCTGACAAGTGGAAGTATTTATTGTTATTATATTTTGTAAGGATTGAAGGGTATTTTGGGAACCTTTTCTTAGGTTGTCAGACGGGATCAGGGTTCTTCCCGGGTTTCGAGGGGAAATTCGGGACGGATCCTGACAATTGGTATCAGAGCACTAGGTTAAATTCCTGTAGACTGTACACTACGTGTACAATTATTTTGGTATTGATGAGTTATAGTTCTTTTCAGCGTAATGCCTCCGAGACGCGAGTTCCGTCAACAGTCGAAAAATATTGGGGACACACCTGAACCTGCAGTGGAGCCTGATATGAGGCAAACACTGGAACAATTGGGTCACACTTTGACTTCTGTACTTCAGAGTAGGACTGCTACTGAAGGTTCGTACATTGAAAAGCCCTGAGATTAGGGGCTACAATATTTATGGGCGAGTCTAGCCCAGAGGATGTAGAGAATTGTCTCCGATTGGTTTGGACATGGGTATTAGTACTCCTACTGGGAATATGTTAGTGGCGAATCTCGTGATTCGTAGTTGTCCAGTGTTAGTGGAAGGTCATGCATTAGAGGCAGATTTAATCCCCTTAGATATATTTGATTTTGATGTGATTCTTGGGATGGATTGGTTGACTATGCACCATGCCTCTATTGATTGTTATGACAAGAGAGTGGATTTCCGGAGTCCAGGTTTATCGGAACTTACATTCAGGGGAGATCGTAGGGTACTACCCTGTGGAGTGATATCAGCTTTGACCGCTGAGAAATTGCTGAGGAAAGGTTGTGAGGGTTATTTGGCTCATGTGTTTGATTCTCGGGATACTCCGATGAGAGTGGAGGATATTCCAATGGTGAGTGAGTTCTCTTATGTGTTTCAAGATGATCTTCTGGGATTGCCACCTCACCGGGAGATTGAGTTCACCATAGAGCTTTTACCAGGTACTCAACCTATCTCACAGGCACCGTATAGAATGGCACCGGCAGAATTGCGAGAATTGAAGACTCAGTTGCAGGATTTGGTGAATATGGGATTTATTCGCCCAAGTGTTTGACCTTGGGGTGCACCAGTGTTATTTGTGAGGAAAAAGGATGGTGGTCTGAGATAGTGTATCGACTACCGGAAGCTAAACAGGGCTACGGTGCGGAATAAGTATCCTTTGCCAAGGATAGATGATTTGTTTGATCAACTTCAGGGGGCAAGATATTTTTCGAAAATTGACCTTCGATCCGGGTACCATCAGTTGAGGATCAGAGAAGGGGATGTTGAGAAAACAGCTTTCAGGACTCGTTATGGTCATTATGAGTTCCTGGTGATGCCTTTCGGGTTGACTAATGCCCCAGCAGCATTTATGGATTTGATGAATAGGGTGTTTCAAAAGTATTTGGATCGGTTTGTGATTGTGTTCATCGATGACATCTTGGTGTATTCGAGGAGTGCTAAGGCACATGAGAAACACCTAAGGTTGGTGCTGAATATGCTTAGGAAAAAGCATTTGTTTGCCAAGTCCAGTAAATGCCAGTTTTGGTTGACCGAAGTTGGATTCTTAGGTTATGTGATTTCGGCTGAGGGTATCAGCGTAGATCCCCAAAAGGTTGAGGCAGTGGCAAACTGGGACCAACCGAGGACAGTGACAGAGGTGAGGAGTTTTCTGGGTTTGGCAGGATATTATCGACGGTTTGTAGAAGGATTTTCTACGATAGCAGGGCCGTTGACTCGGTTGACGAGGAAAGGAGTCAAGTTTGACTGGGGAGCTGATTGTGAACAGGGATTTCAGGAGCTGAAGAGGAGGTTGACTTCTGCTCCAGTATTGACCCTTCCTGATGATACTGGGGGATTCGAGGTGTATAGTGATGCCTCATTGTGGGGTATAGGCTGTGTGTTGACGCATCATGGAAATGTGATAGCGTATGCTTCTAGACAACTTAAACCCCATGAGTTGAATTACCCCACACATGATTTGGAGTTAGATGCAGTGGTGCATGCATTGAAAATCTGGCGACATTATTTGTACGGGGAGGCGTTTCGGATCTTTGATCAGTCGTTATTTATGCATCATTTTGATGTCTTTATATGCCTCTCTTACATGTCTTTTGAATGATTTCGTGCCATCAATAGTAGAAAATGATCAATCTTGTGAGACTTGTGCAGAGTTAGAAAGATAGGTAAAATCTGGAAAGAACGCAAAAAGAATGACTCAAATCGGAGTCCAGATGAAGGAGATATCCTCATTTCAATATCAGGTCCTGAACGGAGTCCTGAGTGCGCCAGTGCGCCAGTGCGCCTATTTTGGGCCACTGGCCAAGTACCTCATATCAGGCCCTCCGGGTCCCGAACTTGTGTTTCATGACATCAAGGTCAAGTCCTAGAAGTGCCAAGGTCGCGCCAAGGCAGGTCGAGGACATGTCCCAAGAAATCCCATCCGAGCCCAGATGTGCGCCTAAGCCGGGATCCCTGTTCCGCCAGCAGTGGATCAGAGGTTCTCCCTCTGCGCCAAGCCTGACAACATTTGCGCCAAGCTTGAACGACGATGCGCTTCTATTATACTCCTAACGTACTTTAAAAGCGCGGTCCCAGATCCTGATTACGAAGACAGTCAAAAATCTAAGTTCGGCCAGCTTGCGTTCCCACTTGCCAGCCTGCGTTCCCACTTGCCAGCCTGCGTTCCCACTTTCCCTATTCCTATAGGACATGGTTTTACCAATCTGTATAGAACAAGGTTATACCAATCCTTATAGAACAAGGTTATACCAATCCTTATAGGACATAGGTTTGACCAATCCTTATAGAACAAGGTTTTCCCTTTGTCTATAAAAGGGAGCCTTTGTTCAGTATTTGAGGGAGAGATAATTAGCTAGGGACGTTTTGGTTTCTGAGAAAACAGAGACCTGAGCCACAGAGTTTCGTTTTGGTTTTTTAGAGAATTAGGGACCATATATTTTCGGAGATAATCTTTCACTTAGATTATTGGACGTGGAGCTTGGAGAAGAAGGCCCTGCCGTGTCTTCTGCTGCATCTGTTCTTAACAATCTCTTCTGTACCCTTATTTTCATTATTGCAATTTACTTATGGATTCAATTATACTTGTGTTTATTTCAGTTATGTGTGAGTAGTCATTAGGATTAGGGCTGCTTGAAGCCCTAACCATGTTAGCTTGTTAATTGGATTTCTGGCTCTTGATTATGATTGCTATGCATGCTGAATAAGTTGGATTACTATGCTTAATTAACTTAATTTATGCCTATAAGATTAGCTACCTTGTTTGCATATAATTATAGATGTAATTGCTTGAGTGACCGTCATATCATCTTGTGATTTGGAGCATCGAAAGTATTCATACTTGTAATCTTAACTCATGACGACCTAGGATTGCATGCCACTTTGCTAGGCTAATGTGGTGTCATTAAATTCTCTTTAAACTTCATGCATCATCTTAAAAGGTAGGTGATAGACGTTCTAGGCATATGCCCTGTTTAGAACATGCTAAGTAAGAGGGAATAAGATGTGTCTAGTGAACCAACGCCAGGTCCTAGGGACAGGCACCTAATTCAGAAAATGCGTAGTAATTAGGTCAAGGAAATTTGGTTAAGAGCTATAATTGGTTAGAGTGGATAGTAAGCCTTAATTCGCCTTAGTTAACAACCTTTCATTCTTGCATTGTTATTTTCTGCACTTTGATTTACTTGTCTTTCAATTGTCTTTAACTGTTAGAATTGAATTGCATATTTCTTGCTCTTTAAATCTATCAACAAGTTTTTGGCGCCGTTGCCAGGGACTTGTCCCTCAACGGTGCCCATTCAAGTTTAGATTTGTAACTTAGTTTTTCTTTTTGTTAGGTACCCGTGTATGTCATTCCAAGGTTCAGTGAACGGGTCATCAAGTGGACCATCATCGCAAGCATCTTCAGTGCACGGCTCCCCGCCACCAAGCCCAAGGAGGATGGCGGACCACAGAGAAGAGCAGGGCCTGGAACGTGGTCTAGTACCGCAAGCCCCATGGCGCCTTAAGGATTTTACCATGCCCCATGTCTCGGAGGATCAATTTCCAATTGTTTTTCCCGAGTCAACAGTGGCAAACTTCGAATTAAAGTCGGGGACAATTCACATGCTGCCTACATTCCACGGCCTTGCTGGCGAGGACCCGCACTTTCATATCAAGGAATTTGTTGAGGTTTGTTCAACACTACGCATCAATGGTATGACAGAATCGGAAATCCGCCTGCGGCTCTTTCACTTCAGTCTCAAGGATCGCGCCAAGACATGGTTTCATTCATTGGCGCCGGCTTCCATTCACTCTTGGAGGGACTTGACGTCCAAATTCTTAACACAGTACTTTCCCGTGGAAAAGACAAATGAGTTAAAGTCCAAGATCATGAACCCACGGCAAGACATGGAGGAGTCTTTC
Source organism: Oemleria cerasiformis (assembly GCA_037349345.1). Classification (NCBI taxonomy): domain Eukaryota; kingdom Viridiplantae; phylum Streptophyta; class Magnoliopsida; order Rosales; family Rosaceae; genus Oemleria; species Oemleria cerasiformis. The sequence goes on from JAZGTL010000021.1 coordinate 391,195, forward strand.
TATGAGTTTTGGGAGCGGTTCAATCAGATGTTACGGGCGTGCCCCCACCACCATATTGATGCCCATCATCTTATGCTATACTTCTATGGAGGCTTGAAAACTAGCGATCGGACAATGGTGGATTCTCAATCCCAAGGGATTCTAGAAGGCACAGCCGAGGAAGCAAGGACCGCCTTTGAGAACATTGCTCAAAGGGAAAAACAGTTCAGCTACAGGGGTCCCTGTTGGTAGATTTAAAGAGCAAGAAATATGCAATTCAATTCTAACAGTTATAAAATCCTTGCAAGTGCACAAATCGATAAGTATAGTATAGTAGCACAGCAAGAGTCAATCCCTCGAGGACTTGTATCAACGTTATGACCAATTTAGTTCAGATTTGTTAACTTAAATAAAAACACACACACACACACAGGGGGGGGGGGGGGGGGGGGTGGGTTTATGATGTGATAACTGAAATTTAAAGACAAGTAAATCAAAGTGCAGAAAATAACAATGCAAGAATGAAAGGTTGTTAACTAAGGCGAATTAAGGCTTACTATCCACTCTAACCAATTATAGCTCTTAACCAAATTTCCTTGACCTAATTACTACGCATTTTCTGAATTAGGTGCCCGTGCCTAGGACCTGGCGTTGGTTCACTAGACACATCTTATTCCCTCTTACTTAGCATGTTCTAAACAGGGCATATGCCTAGAACGTCTATCACCTACCTTTTAAGATGATGCATGAAGTTTAAAGAGAATTTAATGACACCACATTAGCCTAGCAAAGTGGCATGCAATCCTAGGTCGTCATGAGTTAAGATTACAAGTACGAATACTTTCGATGCTCCAAATCACAAGATGATATGATAGTCACTCAAGCAATTACATCTATAATTATATGCAAACAAGGTAGCTAATCTTATAGGCATAAATTAAGGTCATTAAGCATAGTAATCCAACTTATTCAGCATGCATAGCAATCATAATCAAGAGCCAGAAATCCAATTAACAAGCTAACATGGCTAGGGCTTCAAGCAGCCCTAATCCTAATGACTACTCACACATAACTGAAATAAACACAAGTATAATTGAATCCATAAGTAAATTGCAATAATGAAAATAAGGGTACAGAAGAGATTGTTAAGAACAGATGCAGCAGAAGACACGGCAGGGCCTTCTTCTCCAAGCTCCACGTCCAATAATCTATGTGAAAGATTATCTCCGAAAATATAGTCCCTAATTCTCTAGAAAACCAAAACGGAACTCTGTGGCTCAGGTCTCTGTTTTCCCAGAAACCAAAACGTCCCTACCTAATTATCTCCCCCCTAAAACACTGAACAAAGGCTCCCTTTTATAGACAAAGGGAAAACCTTGTTCTATAAGGATTGGTAAAACCATGTTCTATAAGGATTGGTATAACCTTGTTCTATACAGATTGGTAAAACCATGTCCTATAGGAATAGGGAAAGTGGGAACGCAGGCTGGCAAGTGGGAACGCAAGCTGGCCGGGAGTGTGAATGCAGGCTGGCAAGTGGGAATGCAAGCTGGCCAAACCTGGATTTTTGACTGTCTTCGTAATCAGGATTTGGGACCGCACTTTTGAAGTACGTTAGGAGTATAATAGAAGCGCATCGTCGTTCAGGCTTGGCGTAAATGTTGTTAGGCTTAGCGCAGAGGGAGAACCTCTGATCCACCGCTGGCGGAACAGGGACCCCGGCTTAGGCGCACATCTGGGCTCGGATGGGATTTCTTGGGACATGTCCTCGACCTGCCTTGGCGCGACCTTGGCACTTCTAGGACTTGACCTTGATGTCATGAAACACAAGTTCGGGACCCGGAGGGCCTGATATGAGGTACTTGGCCAGTGGCCCAAAATAGGGGCACTGGCGCACTCAGGACTCCGTTCATGACCTGATATTGAAATGAGGATATCTCCTTCATCTGGACTCCGATTTGAGTCATTCTTTTTGCGTTCTTTCCAAATTTTACCTATCTTTCTAACTCTGCACAAGTCTCACAAGATTGATCATTTTCTACTATTGATGGCACGAAATCATTCAAAAGACATGTAAGAGAGGCATATAAAGACATCAAAATGATGCATAAATAACGACTGATCAAATACCCCCAAACCTATCTTTTGCTAGTCCCTGAGCAAAACAAATGCTAACAAAATGAAAAGAATCGATTTTTGTTAAGATAGAACATTTAAACCCCTAGGTTCACCTAGTAGGAGGAGTTTTGTCTCCTGAGGCTTATAACAATACGATACCCACAAACGTTTTACTTAAACAAAAAGATGCTAGATATAGTACTCTTAACAAGCTAATAAGAATCAAAGTAAGTAGACATGCTTTGCAAAACTAAAAGGAATGCCATAGCCGTGAGTGTCATGTGAAGGGGTACGTGTATAAATGCCAATATTTTCAGGTGATCAAGTTTGAAAACAACTTCATCTAAGTGCCCTAGAAAGATTTCGCCTCGACTCTAATCCTCACTAGGCAACTCTCAATTCACACAAGAATCCTAGGCTTACACTCTTTTCAAGCATATGTGATGAGTTTATGTTATGAAATTCAAATTTAATCACATATGAGTAACAATGAAGAATAGCACTTTATGGAAATAAAGATCTCATGAAAGGAATTGAACTTTAAGAACATAGATACGTACCTTAATCCTCAGCATGATTGTCCATAAGATCAGTTAGGTCTTCCTTTTTAGGTTGTATTGGGGCTAAGCTTTGGGGTTTAGCAAGGAAGGATGGGATTCAAAGAACCTGAGTTGTGCCAAGGCATGAGAAGTCATGAATTGAACTTGGAATTTCTGAACTGAATCCTCCCACGGCATTGTGCTTTCTTGATGATTTATTTTGAGGCTCTTGTGGCTTGTTTTGAGGCTCTTGGCTCACTTGGCTCAATTCACTTTGTTTTTCACTTATTTTTTTTCCTTCGTTTTCTCAAAGTTTCTTTCTTTCTTTTGATTTGAACGTTTTTTTTTTTGTTTCTGTTCGTCTTTGAATTGAATTGAACCAAGATCGTGCAATGATTTCCTCAAATTTTCGTGCAGCTTGCAACTTGTAAATCTTTTCTTTACTTTTGAACTTTCAATTGACGCCAATGTCCTTTGAATTGGGCATCATCTTCTTTCACCTCTCATTCTCACCATGAATCTCATTTGTGGCAACCTTAGCACAAACTGAGGTTATAGGGTATGGCTGTGATGAATGGCTAAGTATTTTGGGTTAGGTTATACTTTGGGTGATGAAAGAAAAGGTTGAGTGTTTGGCTTCAAAATTGGCTTAGGGAGCATGCAATAGGGTAGGATAAGGCCTTTAGAGGTTAAAGCACACATAGCCTACATCACTTCTTATGGAAAAACATACATTAAATCAAGAGTATCTAAATGATGTTAGTTCTTTAAAATTCAATGCAAATATGATGTAATGAGATCAACAATTAAGAACAAAAGTGATGAGTGTTTAAGAGTAGAAACAAGTATATCCCTCAGAAAGAATGGCAATTAGGCTCAAAGATCTCACTGGGTAGTCTCCACTAATTTTCTAAGGTTCACTCAATTTCAGTTATTTCGTTCACTTAATCACTTAAAACATGGCATTGTGAACTGCAAATTATGACTACTTGACCATGGCATGACTCTTAGTAAAGCAAAGAGTTAACTTAGCATATACATTCCTATTAACAAGTTATCATACTAATCACAAGCAGAAATTTAAATGTCCTGGCCGTGTATCACCCCCAAACCTACTTGTTTCTATATGCAAAATTTTAAATCCACACCCCCAAACCTAAACTGAACATTGTCCCCAATGTGATAAGCAGTAAGCATGACAACAGTAGAAAGGTTTGAGAGATATAACGGGCAGAAACAGAAAAGGAAAAAGAGAAATACAAACCAGGGCTAGGCTGCCTCCTAGGAGCGCTTTATTTAATGTCTAGGCAAGACGGGGCTGGCATGCTAGGAGCTGGGCGCATGCGGAGTTGCAAGGCTGACTGCGCTTGGATTAGAAAGGTCCTTGAAGTAGTGTTTGAGGCGGTGGCCATTTACCTTGAACGGATCCTGCCGTTCCGGGTGCTGGATTTCAACTGCACCATGAGGAAAAACGTTAGTAATAATAAATGGTCCAGTCCATCTTGAACGCAACTTACTTGGCATTAGTCTGAGCCGGGAGTCAAAGAGGAGGACTTCCTGTCCGATGTGAAAGTCCTTGGGCTGAATGCGCTTGTCGTGGAAAGCTTTGGTCTTTTCCTTGTAGATACGAGCACTGTCAAAGGCCTCGTTTCGCAATTCCTCTAATTCACTTAGCTGAAGCTTCCTATGTATTCCAGCATCATCGAAGTTCAGGTTCATCTGCTTAATAGCCCAGAATGCTTTATGCTCCAATTCCACTGGTAGGTGGCAGCCTTTGCCAAAAACCAGCCGGAAGGGAGACATGCCAATCGGGGTCTTGTATGCGGTTCGATAGGCCCACAGCGCATCATTCAATTTGCTGGACCAATCTTTGCGGTTAGGTTTTACCGTTTTTTCCAATATGGCCTTTACTTCCCGATTGGAGACTTCCGCTTGGCCACTCGTTTGAAGGTGATACGGTGTTGAGACCTTGTGGGTGACGCCATACTTCTTCATTAGGGCTGCAAACGAATGATTGTAGAAGTGTGCCCCCCCATCACTGATGATTGCCCCAGGTGCGCTGAATCTGGCTAAGATGTGACTCTGTAAAAAACGCACCACTATTTTGGCGTCGTTAGTTTTGGTGGGAATTGCTTCCACCCATTTGGAGACATAATCAACTGCAAGCAGAATATAAAGATTGCCAAAGGAATTCGGAAAACAACCCATAAAATCAATGCCCCATACGTCGAAGATTTCGACCACAAGAATAGGGTGTAATGGCATTTGATTTCGAGGGCCGATGTTACCTAGGCGTTGGCAGCGGTCACAAGTGAGTACAAATTCGTGTGCATCCTTGAAAAGTGTGGGCCAGTAGAGTCCACTTTGGAGTACCTTGAGGGTTGTCTTCTTAGCTCCAAAATGGCCCCCACATGCCAAACTATGGCAAAAAGTCAAGACGGATTTCATCTCGTCTTCTGGGATGCAGCGCCGAATGATTTCGTCTGGACAATGCTTCCATAGGTACGGCTCATCCCATATGAAGTACTTAGCTTGTTTAGCCAGCTTGTCCTTTTGGTACCTGTTTAAAGATGAAGGAATTTGCTTAGTGACAAGGTAATTAATGAGATCGGCATACCATGGATCAATAGCTTGGATTGCGAAGAGCTGTTCGTCAGGAAAGGTCTCGAGGAGGGGCAACTGATCGGCCTCTTCGTTGGAACTGTGAAGCAATCGGCTCATATGGTCAGTGACCACGTTTTCGCTGCGCTTCTTGTCTCTGATTTCAAGGTCAAATTCCTGGAGCAGTAGCATCCAACGTAGCAACCTTGGCTTGGCGTCCTTTTTAGTGAGCAGATACTTCAAGGCAGCATGATCCGTGTATACTATGACCTTGGTTTGAATTAGATATGAATGGAACTTCTCCAGGGCAAAGATAACAGCAAGGAGCTCCTTCTCGGTGGTGGAGTAGTTCAGCTGGGCATCATTCAGGGTTCGGCTTGCGTAGTAAATGACATGAGGGAGCTTGTCAACACGCTGTCCCAAAACCGCTCCTATGGCGAAGTCTGAGGCATCACACATTAGTTCGAATGGTAAGTCCCAATTCGGTGGCATGATGATGGGTGATGCCGTGAGCTTTGCCTTGAGTGTGTTGAATGCCTCACGGCATCCCTTAGTGAACTCGAATGTGGCGTCCTTGGCTAGAAGATCACACAAAGGTATTGTGATTTTCGAGAAATCTTTGATGAATCTGCGGTAAAAGCCAGCATGCCCTAAGAACGATCGAACCTCTTTGACTGTAGTGGGGTACGGCAGCCTCTCTACTATGTCTAACTTTGCTTTGTCCACTTCAATGCCTCGGCTAGAGATCACATGACCCAAGACAATTCCCTGTCGTACCATGAAATGGCACTTTTCCCAGTTCAGCACTAAGTTGCTTTCTCTGCACCGTTCCAGTACTCGGGTTAGGTTAACTAAGCACAGTTCGAATGAATGTCCAAACACTGAGAAGTCGTCCATGAATACTTCAATTATATCTTCCACCATATCGGAGAAGATGCTCATCATGCAACGCTGAAAGGTAGCTGGAGAGTGTCCATGTCTCATGATCAGTCGTTATTTATGCATCATTTTGATGTCTTTATATGCATCTCTTACATGTCTTTTGAATGATTTCGTGCCATCAATAGTAGAAAATGATCAATCTTGTGAGACTTATGCAGAGTTAGAAAGATAGGTAAAATCTGGAAAGAACGCAAAAAGAATGACTCAAATCGGAGTCCAGATGAAGGAGATATCCTCATTTCAATATCAAGTCCTGAACGGAGTCCTGAGTGCGCCAGTGCGCCTATTTTGGGCCACTGGCCAAGTACCTCATACCAGGCCCTCCGGGTCTCAAACCTGTGTTTCATGACATAAAGGTTAGGTCCTAGAAGTGCCAAGGTCGCGCCAAGGCAGGTCGAGGACATGTCCCAAGAACTCCCATCCGAGCCCAGATGTGCGCCTAAGCCCGGGGTCCCTGTTCCGCCAGTGGAAGATCAGAGGTTCTCCGTCTGCGCTAAGCCTGAAAACATTTGCGCCAAGCCTGAACGAAGATGCGCTTCTAATGTACTCATGATTTGCTTCAAAAGCGCAGTCCCAGATCCTGATTACGAATACAGTCCAAAATCCATGTTTGGCCAGCTTGCGTTCCCACTAACCAGCTTGCATTCACACTCCCAGCCGTGTTCTAATTGGTTCTAATAGATTTGAGGACTTTGTAATTAATTAAAAGTACAATAACTTTCCCTATCCTTATAGGACAAGGTTTTACCCATCCTTATAGGATAAGGTTTTACCTATCCTTATAGGACATGGTTTTACCAATCCTTATAGAACAAGGTTTTCCCTTTGTCTATAAAAGGGAGCCTTTGTTCAGTGTTTTAGAGAGGGGAGATAATTGGCTACAGGTGTTTTTGGGAGATACAGAGACACCTGAGCCGCAAATAGTATTTTGGTTTTTTAGAGTTTTACGTTAAAGCTTGGTTCTTCCCGAAGTAGAGTGTGTTGGACATGGAGCTTGGAGAAGAAGGCTCTTCCGTGTCTTCTGCTGCACATGTTCTTCACAATATCTTCTATACCCTTATTTTCATTATTGCAATTTACTTATGATTTCAATTATATTTGTTTCAATTTCAGTTATGTGTGAGTAGTCATTTGGATTAGGGCTGCTTGAAGCCCTAGCCGTGTTAGCTTGTTGATTGGATTTCTGGCTCTTGATTATGATTGCTATGCATGCTGAATAAGTTGGATTACTATGCTTAATGACCTTAATTTATGCCTATAATATTAGCTACCTTGTTTGCATATAATTATAGATGTAATTGCTTGAGTGACCGTCATATCATCTTGTGATTTGGAGCATCGAAAGTATTCTTACTTGTAATCTTAACTCATAACGACCTAGGATTGCATGTCACTTTTCTAGGCTAATGTGGTGTCATTAAATTCTCTTTGAACTTCATGCATCATCTTAAAAGGTAGGTGATAGACGTTCTAGGCATATGCCCTGTTTAGAACATGCTAAGTAAGAGGGAATAAGATGTGTCTAGTGAACCAACGCCAGGTCCTAGGCACGGGCACCTAATTCAGAAAATGCATAGTAATTAGGTCAAGGAAATCTGGTTAAGAGCTATAATTGGTTAGAGTGGATAGTAAGCCTTAATTCGCCTTAGTTAATAATCAATCAACCGTTAATTCTTGCATTGTTATTTTCTGCATTTTATTTTGCTTGTTTTTAAATTTCAGTTCTCACATCATAAACACCCACACCACCCACCACCCCTTCGCGTGTGTCTGTGTCTGTGTGTTTTCACTAAGTTAATAAATCTGAACTAAAGTGGTCATAACGTTGATACAAGTCCTCGAGGGATCGACTCTTGCTGTGCTACTATACTATTCTTATCGATTTGTGCACTTGCAAGGATTTTATAACTGTTAGAATTGAATTTCATATTTCTTGCTCTTTAATTCTACCAACAAGTTTTTGGCGCCGTTGCCGGAGACTTGTCCCTCAACGGTACCCATTCAAGTTTAGATTTGTAACTTAGTTTTTCTTTTTGTTAGGTACCCGTGTATGTCATTCCAAGGTTCAGTGCACGGGTCATCAAGTAGACCATCATCGCAAGCATCTTCAGTCCACGGCTCCACGCCACCAAGCCCAAGGAGGATGGCGGACCACAGAGAAGAGCAGGACCTAGAACGTGGCCTAGTACCGCAAGCCCCACGGCGCCTTAAGGATTTTGCCATGCCCCATGTTTCGGAGGATCAATTTCCAATTGTTTTTCCCGAGTCAACAGTGGCAAACTTCAAATTGAAGTTGGGGACAATTCACATGCTGCCCACATTCCACGGCCTTGCTGGCAAGGACCCGCACTTTCATATCAAGGAATTTGTTGAGGTTTGTTCAACACTGCGCATCAATGGTATGACAGAATCTGAAATCCGCCTGCGGCTCTTTCACTTCAGTCTCAAGGATCGCGCCAAGACATGGTTTCATTCACTGGCGCCGGCTTCCATTCACTCTTGGAGGGACTTGACGTCCAAATTCTTAACACAGCACTTTCCCGTGGAAAAGACAAATGAGTTAAAGTCCAAGATCATGAACCCACGGCAAGACATGGAGGAGTCTTTCTACGAGTTTTGGGAGCGGTTCAATCAGATGCTACGGGCGTGCCCCCACCACCATATTGATGCCCATCATCTTATGCTATACTTCTATGGAGGCTTGAAGACTAGCGATCGGACAATGGTGGACTCTCAATCCCAAGGGATTCTAGAAGGCACAGCCGAGGAAGCAAGGACCGCCTTTGAGAACATTGCTCAAAGGGAAAAACAGTTCAGCTACAGGGGTCCCTCCTCTAGAGCTACGGGTGATGCATCCGCCAAATACAAAGATGACGCCATTGCTCAGCTCACGGCAATGGTGAAACAGTTGTGTAGCGAGAAAGCCAAAGAAGTTCACATCTGCGAGGTATGTTCAATTCAGGGCCACAAATCCCAGGACTGCCCGGTTATGGAAGATGCCAACTTTGCTGGAGGGTTCAATAGCAATTCTCAACCCCGGAATGACCCATATTCCAACACTTACAATCTGGGGTGGAAAAATCATACAAATTTCCGTTGGAGCAACAATCAAGCAGCCACAAATCCCTTACCACCTCCTGGATTTGAGCAGCAAGCCGCAGGCCCTCAGGGGAACTGTCACGGTCCTTCCTCAAATCAGAATGGCGGAAGCAAGTCTCTTGAGGACTCCCTCCATATCCTGACTCAAAAGCATGTTCAATTCATAAAATTCATGCACGATAGCCAGAGTCAGACGGGAGACATGAAAAATGCAATTGCAAACTTGGAGCATCAAATGGGACAGGTGGCGAACCAACTAAATCAGCGAGAGCAGGGCAAGCTACCGAGTCATGTCCTGGTAAATCCGAAAGGATTTCACAATCCTACGCTAATGCCATCACGCTGGAGAGGGAAACACCACTTCAAGACCCCACATCTGCCACCCTCGCAGGATCTGAAACCGAGCCTCAACCTACTCTGCCATGGATCACCGACCAAGGCGCGCCGCAAAACATGCCACGGCCAACACCTCTGGCGCAGAACCAGTCCAACGAGTCACCAAGTGCCCTACCGCAAGGAGGACCTGACACTGCGCCTACTTCGGCCACGGCTGGCATGCAACTTGCTCCTAAGCCCAAGTCGCAGCACTCGAATACTTCTAACTCTAAACCTCATAATTCCAATTCTAAAAAAGTCACTTTTGAGTTAGCTAATAATGTTGATTATCCATTTCCTCGCAGGTTCCAAAACAGGAATAAGCAAAGGGAGGACTTTGAGGAAGAGATCATCAGCATGTTGCAGAAGCTTCAGATCACACTGCCTTTCCATAAAATTGTCATGCACATGCCTATCTTTGCAAAGCTGATCAAGGACTTAGTTGCAGGAAAGCGTGGTTTTAGCTCCACAGACACCATTGACATCCCAAAGGCCTGCTCGGCTGCCCTTTTGCGCATGCCCCTTAAGGCCAATGATCCTAGGCCGCCATCCCTTCCATGTGTCATTCAGTCAAAAAGATTCAAACATTGCCTTTGCGATACGGGAGCATCAGTGAACATCATGCCATTCCACATTTATAGGTCACTCAACCTAGGCGCGCTCAAACCCACACACCTATGTGTCAGATTGGCTAACGCTTCTATAACCAACCTAATGGGGGTTCTTGAGGACGTACTGGTACAAATCGGAGATACATACATCCCTGCAGACTTCTACGTACTAAGAATGGACAGAATTGACAAAAGTGAGGAACCTCCCCTCATCTTCGGAAGGCCTTTACTAGCCACAGCCGAGTGCCTCATCGATGTCAGAAAGGGCCAGGTCTCCATCAAGGTCCTTGACCAGCTTCGGACATTCTCCATCCATGACACCATCCAGTACCCTGCCGAGCTTATTGTAGATTTTCCGTTAAACATAATGGACTTACTGCTACGGGAGACAATTGCTCAGTCTTGCATGGCGGATGACCTTGAGAAGGCCGTTACTAGTAACCCACACACTGTGGATTCACTTACAGATAGCGTGATCGAAGAGGTACGAGCCCTTGACATCATGCCAGCCCTGCCATTCCACAGGCCCCCCTTCGAAGCGTTACCACTCACAAGTCAGAAAACCCTGCCGTCCATCATAAAGGCTCCTGAACTCGAGCTGAAGCCCTTGCCCGAGCACTTAAAGTATGCATATTTGGGCGACAATCAAACCCTTCCAGTCATCATTGCGTCTACCCTAAGTACGAAATAGGAAAAGGCATTGGTTCACGTCCTTAAGGTCAATCAAACGGCAATTGGATGGACAATAGCTGACATCAAAGGCATAAGTCCCACAAAATGAATGCATCGGATACTGCTGGAGGAAGACTCCAAACCATCATGGGAGGCGCAGAGGCGATTGCATCCACCTATGAAGGAGGTCGTGAAGAAAGAAGTCCTAAAGCTTCTAGACGTTGGAATCATCTATCCAATTAGTGACTCCAAGTGGGTGAGCCCAGTCCAGGTCGTGCCAAAGAAAAATGGGATCACAGTGGTTAAAAACGAGCAGGATGAGCTTGTACCTCAACGGATTCAAACAGGATGGAGAGTGTGCATTGACTATCGAAAGCTAAATATAACCACACGCAAGGACCACTTTCCTTTGCCCTTCATTGATCAAATGCTCGAGCGCCTGTAAAGAAAAAACAACATTCGCATGCCCATATGGCACTTTTGCATACAGAAGAATGCCGTTTGGATTGTGCAATGCCCCAGCTACCTTTCAGCGTTGCATGATGAGCATATTCTCCGATATGGTGGAAGATATAATTGAAGTATTCATGGACGACTTCTCGGTGTTTGGACATTCATTCGAACCGTGCTTAGTTAACCTAACCCGAGTACTGGAACGGTGCAGAGAAAGCAACTTAGTACTGAACTGGGAAAAGTGCCATTTCATGGTACAACAGGGAATTGTCTTGACTCATGTGATCTCTAGCCGAGGCATAGAAGTGCAAAAAGCAAAGTTAGACATAGTAGAGAGGCTGCCTGTTGGTAAATTTAAAGAGCAAGAAATATGCAATTCAATTCTAACAGTTATAAAATCCTTGCAAGTGCACAAATCGATAAGTATAGTATAGTAGCACAGCAAGAGTCGATCCCTCGAGGACTTGTATCAACGTTATGACCAATTTAGTTCAGATTTGTTAACTTAAATAAAAACACACACACACACACACACAGGGGGGGGTTTATGATGTGATAACTGAAATTTAAAGACAAGTAAATCAAAGTACAGAAATTAACAATGCAAGCATGAAAAGTTGTTAACTAAGGCGAATTAAGGCTTACTATCCACTCTAACCAATTATAGCTCTTAACCAAATTTCTTTGACCTAATTACTATGCATTTTCTTTATTAGGTGCCCGTGCCTAGGACCTGGCGTTGGTTCACTAGACACATCTTATTCCCTCTTACTTAGCATGTTCTAAATAGGGTATATGCCTAGAACGTCTATCACCTACCTTTTAAGATGATGCATGAAGTTTAAAGAGAATTTAATGACACCACATTAGCCTAGCAAAGTGGCATGCAATCCTAGGTCGTCATGAGTTAAGATTACAAGTACGAATACTTTCGATGCTCCAAATCACAAGATGATATGACGGTCACTCAGGCTTGGCGCAAATGTTGTCAAGCTTAGCGCAGAGGGAGAACCTCTGATCCACCGCTGGCGGAACAGGGACCCCGGCTTAGGCGCACATCTGGGCTTGGATGGGAGTTCTTGGGACATGTGCTCGACCTGACTTGGTGCGACCTTGGCACTTCTAGGACTTGACCTTGATGTCATGAAACACAGGTTTGAGACCCGGAGGGCCTGATATGAGGTACTTGGCCAGTGGCCCAAAATAGGCGCACTGGCGCACTAGCGCACTCAGGACCCCGTTGAGGACCTGATATTGAAATGAGGACATCTCCTTCATCTGGACTCCGATTTGAGTCATTCTTTTTGCGTTCTTTCCAGATTTTACCTATCTTTCTAACTCTGCACAAGTCTCACAAGATTGATCATTTTCTACTATTGATGGCACGAAATCATTCAAAAGACATGTAAGAGAGGCATATAAAGACCTCAAAATGATGCATAAATAACGACTGATCACTGCCGTACCCCACAACAGTCAAAGAGGTTCGATCATTCTTAGGGCATGCTGGCTTTTACCGCAGATTCATCAAAGATTTCTTGAAAATCACAATACCTTTGTGTGATCTTCTAGCCAAGGACGCCACATTTGAGTTCACTAAGGGATGCCGTGAGGCATTCAACACACTCAAGGCAAAGCTCACAGTATCACCCATCATCATGCCACCGAATTGGGACTTACCATTCGAACTAATGTGTGATGCCTCGGACTTCGCCATAGGAGCGGTTTTGGGACAGCGTGTTGACAAGCTCCCTCATGTCATTTACTACGCAAGTCGAACCCTGAATGATGCCCAGCTGAACTACTCCACCACTGAGAAGGAGCTCCTTGCTATTATCTTTGCCCTTGAGAAGTTCCGCTCATATCTAATTCAAACCAAGGTCATAGTATACACGGATCATGCTGCCTTGAAGTATTTGTTCACTAAAAAGGACGCCAAGCCAAGGTCGCTACGTTGGATGCTACTGCTCCAGGAATTCGACCTTGAAATCAGAGACAAGAAGGGCAGCGAAAACATGGTCGCTGACCATATGAGCCGATTGCTTCACAGTTCCAATGAAGAAGCCGATCAGTTGCCCCTCCTCGAGACCTTTCCTGACGAACAGCTCTTCGCAATCCAAGCTATTGATCCATGGTATGCCGATTTCATTAATTACCTTGTCACTAAGCAAATTCCTTCATCTTTAAACAGGTACCAAAAGGACAAGCTGGCTAAACAAGCTAAGTACTTCATATGGGATGAGCCGTACCTATGGAAGCATTGTCCAGACCAAATCATTCGGCGCTGCATCCCCGAAGACGAGATGAAATCCGTCTTGACATTTTTTCCATAGCTTGGCATGTGGGGGCCATTTTGGAGCTAAGAAGACAGCCCTCAAGGTACTACAAAGTGGACTCTACTGGCCCACACTTTTCAAGGATGCACACGAATTTGTACTCACTTGTGACCGCTGCCAACGCCTAGGTAACATCGGCCCTCGAAATCAAATGCCATTACACCCTATTCTTGTGGTCGAAATCTTCGACGTATGGAGCATTGATTTTATGGGGCCTTTTTCGAATTCCTTTGGCAATCTTGATATTCTGCTTGCAGTTGATTATGTCTCCAAATGGGTGGAATCAATTCCCACCAAAACTAACGACGCCAAAGTAGTGGTGCATTTTTTACAGAGTCACATCTTAGCCAGATTCGGCGCACCTAGGGCAATCATCAGTGACGGGGGGGCACACTTCTGCAATCATTCGTTTGCAGCCCTAATGAAGAAGTATGGCGTCACCCACAAGGTCTCAACACCATATCACCCTCAAACGAGTGGCCAAGCGGAAGTGTCCAATCGGGAAGTAAAGGCCATATTGGAAAAAACGGTAAATCCTAACCGCAAAGATTGGTCCAGCAAATTGAATGATGCGCTGTGGGCCTATCGGACCGCATACAAGACCCCGATTGGCATGCCTCCCTTCCGGCTTGTTTTTGGAAAAGGCTTCCACCTGCAAGTGGAATTGGAGCATAAAGGCATTCTGGGCTATTAAGCAGATGAACATGAACTTCGATGATGCTGGAATACATAGGAAGCTTCAGCTAAGTGAATTAGAGGAGTTGCGAAAAGAGGCCTTTGACAATGCTCGTCTCTACAAGGAAAAGACTAAAGCTTTCCACGACAGGCGCATTCAGCCCAAGGACTTTCACATCGGACAGGAAGTCCTCCTCTTTGACTCCCGGCTCAGACTAATGCCAGGTAATTTGCGTTCAAGATGTACTGGACCATTTATTATTACTAACGTTTTTCCTCATGGTGCAGTTGAAATCCAGCACCCGGAACGGCAGGATCCGTTCAAGGTAAATGGCCACCGCCTCAAACACTACTTCAAGGACCTCTCTAATCCAAGCGCAGTCAACCCTACAACTCCGCATGCGCCCAGCTCCTAGAATGGCAACCCCGTCTTGCCTAGACGTTAAATAAAGCGCTCCTAGGAGGCAGCCTAGCCCTGGTTTGTATTTCTCACTTCTTCTCTGTTTCTGCCCGTTATATCTCTCAAACCCTTCTACTATTGTCATGCTTACTGCTTATCACATTGAGGACAATGTTCAGTTTAGGTTTGGGGGTGTGGATTTAAAATTTTGCATATATAAACAAGTAGGTTTGGGGGTGATACACGGTCAGGACATTTAAATTTCTGCTTGTGATTAGTATGATAACTTGTTAATAGGAATGTATATGCTAAGTTAACTATCTTTGCTTTACTAAGAGTTATGCCATGGTCAAGTAGTTCATAATTTGCACTTCACAATGCCATGTTTTAAGTGATTAAGTGAACGAAATAACTGAATTTGAGTGAACCTTAGAAAATTAGTGGAGACTACCCTATGAGATCTTTGAGCCTAATTGCCATTCTTTCAGAGGGATATACTTGTTTCTACTCTTAAACACTCATCACTTTTGTTCTTAATTGTTGATCTCATTACATCATATTTACATTGAATTTTAAAGAACTAACATCATTTAGATACTCTTGATTTAATGTGTGGTTTTCCATAAGAAGTGATGTAGGCTATGTATGCTTTAACCTCTAAAGGCTTTATCCTACCCTATTGCATGCTCCCAAAGCCAATTTTGAAGCCAAACACTCAGCCTTTTCTTTCATCACCCAAAGTATAACCTAACCGAAATACTTAGCCATTCATCACAGCCATACCCTATAACCTCAGTTTGTGCTAAGGTTGCCGTAAATGAGATTCATGGTGAGAATGAGAGGTGAAAGAAGATGCTGCCCAATTCAAAGGACTTTGGCATCAATTCAAGGTTCAAGAGTAAAGAAAAGTATCTTGGTTCAATTCAATTCAAAAGAAAGAACAGAAAAAAAAACGTTCAAATCAAAAGAAAGAAAGAAACATTGAGAAAAAGTGAAAAACAAAGTGAATTGAGCCAAGTGAGCCAAGAGCCTCAAAATAAGCCACAAGAGCCTCAAAATAAGTCATCAAGAAAGCACAATGTCGTGGGCCTTAAGAAAGGATTCAGTTCAGAAATTCCAAGTTCAAGTCATGACTTCTCATGCCTTGGCACATCTCAAGTTCTTTGAATCCCATCCTTCCTTGCTAAACCCCAAAGCTTAGCCCCATTACAACCTAAAAAGGAAGACCTAACTGATCTTATGGATAATCATGCTGAGGATTAAGGTACGTATCTATGTTCTTAAAGTTCAATTCCTTTCATGAGATCTTTATTTCCATAAATTGCTATTTTTCATTGTTACTCATATGTGATTAAATTTGAATTTCATAACATAAACTCATCACATATGCTTGAAAAGAGTGAAAGCAAAGGATTCTTGTGCGAATTGAGAGTTGCCTAGTGAGGATTAGAGTCCAGGAAAAATCTTTCTAGGGCACTTAGATGAAGTTGTTTTCAAACATGATAACTTCGAAATATTGGCATTTATACATGTACACCTTCACATGACACTCACGGCTATGGCATTCCATTTAGTTCTGCAAAACATGTCTACTTACTTTGATTCTTATTAGCTTGTTAAGAGTACTATCTCTAGCATCTTTTTGTTAAAGTAAAACATTTGTGGGTATCGTGCTGTTATAACCCTCAGGAGACAAAACTCCTCCTACTAGGTGAACCTAGAGGTTTAAATGTTCTATCCTAACTAAAATCGAGTCTTTTCATTTTGTTAGCGTTTGTTTTGCTCAGGGACAAGCAAAAGATAGGTTTGGGGGTATTTGACAGTCGTTATTTATGCATCATTTTGATGTCTTTATATGCCTCTCTTACATGTCTTTTGAATGATTTCGTGCCATCAATAGTAGAAAATGATCAATCTTGTGAGACTTGTGCGGAGTTAGAAAGATAGGTAAAATCTGGAAAGAACGCAAAAAGAATGACTCAAATCGGAGTCCAGATGAAGGAGATATCCTCATTTCAATATCAGGTCCTGAACGGAGTCCTGAGTGCGCCATTGCGCCAGTGCGCCAGTGCGCCTATTTTGGGCCACTGGCCAAGTACCTCATATCAGGCCCTCCGGGTCTCAAACCTGTGTTTCATGACATAAAGGTCAGGTCCTAGAAGTGCCAAGGTCGCGCCAAGGCAGGTCGAGGACATGTCCCAAGAACTCCTATCCGAGCACAGATGTGCGCCTAAGCCCGGGGTCCCTGTTCCGCCAGCGATGGATCAGAGGTTCTCCGGCTGCGCTAAGCCTGACAACATTTGCGACAAGCCTGAATGAAGATGCGCTTCTAATGTACTCATGATTTGCTTCAAAAGCGCAGTCCCAGATCCTGATTACGAAGACAGTCCAAAATCCAAGTTTGGCCAGCTTGCGTTCCCACTTTCCAGCTTGCATTCACACTCCCAGCCGTGTTCTAATTGGTTCTAATAGATTTAAGGACTTTTTAATTAATTAAAACTATAGTAACTTTCCCTATCCTTATAGGACAAGGTTTTACCCATCCTTATAGGATAAGGTTTTACCCATCCTTATAGGACATGGTTTTACCAATCCTTATAGAACAAGGTTTTCCCTTTGTCTATAAAAGGGAGCCTTTGTTCAGTGTTTTGGAGAGGGGAGATACTTAGCTAGAGGCGTTTTTGGGAGATACATAGACACCTGAGCCGCAAATAGTATTTTGGTTTTTTTAGAGTTTTACGTTAAAGCTTGGTTCTTCCCGAAGTATAGTGTGTTGGATGTGGAGCTTGGAGAAGAAGGCTATGTCGTGTCTTCTGCTGCACCTGTTCTTCACAATATCTTCTGTACCCTTATTTTCATTATTGCAATTTACTTATGATTTCAATTATATTTGTTTCAATTTCAGTTATGTGTGAGTAGTCATTAGGATTAGGACTGCTTGAAGCCCTAGCCATGTTAGCTTGTTGATTGGATTTCTGCCTCTTGATTATGATTGCTATGCATGCTGAATAAGTTGGATTACTATGCTTAATGACCTTAATTTATGCCTATAATATTAGCTACCTTGTTTGCATATAATTATAGATGTAATTGCTTGAGTGACCGTCATATCATCTTGTGATTTGGAGCATCGAAAGTATTCTTACTTGTAATCTTAACTCATAACGACCTAGGATTGCATGTCACTTTTCTAGGCTAATGTGGTGTCATTAAATTCTCTTTGACCTTCATGCATCATCTTAAAAGGTAGGTGATAGACGTTCTAGGCATATGCCCTGTTTAGAACATGCTAAGTAAGAGGGAATAAGATGTGTCTAGTGAACCAATGCCAGGTCATAGGCACGGGCACCTAATTCAGAAAATGAATAGTAATTAGGTCAAGATCTGGTTAAGAGCTATAATTGGTTAGAGTGGATAGTAAGCCTTAATTCGCCTTAGTTAATAATCAATCAACCGTTAATTCTTGCATTGTTATTTTCTGCATTTTATTTTGCTTGTCTTTAAAT
Organism: Oemleria cerasiformis; assembly: GCA_037349345.1. Lineage (NCBI taxonomy): Eukaryota > Viridiplantae > Streptophyta > Magnoliopsida > Rosales > Rosaceae > Oemleria > Oemleria cerasiformis. Next base: position 409,501 of record JAZGTL010000021.1, read on the forward strand.
TTCAGTTCTCACATCATAAACACCCACACCACCCCCTTCCCCCTTCGCGTGTGTCTGTGTCTGTGTGGTTTTCACTAAGTTAATAAATCTGAACTAAAGTGGTCATAACGTTGATACAAGTCCTCGAGGGATCGACTCTTGCTGTGCTACTATACTATTCTTATCGATTTGTGCACTTGCAAGGATTTTATAACTGTTAGAATTGAATTTCATATTTCTTGCTCTTTAATTCTACCAACATCTCACCAAAAGACCGTGTCCATAATCTCACCAAAAGGGGTGTCCCTGTCTAGCCAAGATCGTGTCCCAATCCTTCGGCAGGGCATGTCTTAAGTTATCGCAAGATCTCTCCAAAGACGCGTCAGACAAATCCTCACTACCGACATACGCAAATCCCGCGGGAGTGCCCGTGGCCTGACGGGTACCTTTGACAGGTTGTTTGACAACTTGCATTCACATTGTATTCCCATTTTTAAGATTTAATTAATTTAAATAAAGACAGATAATGTAATCCCTTGCCTTTGGGACAAGGAAATCCTTTTTGGCTTTCATTTAGGATTAGGAATCCAAGTTCCACTAGGATTTTGATGTGAACTTCAATTTGTAGAAGGATTCATTTTCTTTTATAAAATAGAGGTCCTAGGACTTTGTAAATGGGAGGAAGGGACACAGAAACGCAAAGAGCCGAAATCACTTTAGTTCCATTTAGTTCTTAGAGCAAGAGTTTGTAAACACTAGCCTAGGATTGCCAAATTGTGAAGGTGTTTCAAGCTTTGTTGAAGGTTCATCCTTTGAGTGATTTTCTATGTTTATTCTCTTCAACTCAATTTAAATCTTGATTATGTTTTTCATTATATGCAGTGAATAGTTTCTTTTTAAGTTAAGGCTGATCTTAAAGCCCTAACCATGTCAACTTCTTAATTTGGTTTTGGCCCTTGGTTTAATTATTATGTTTGTCTTGGTAAATTTAGATAAATTTTTAATTGATACTCTTTTATGTTCTTAAAACTAACCACTTTAATTACATGAACTACAGATGAACTCGCATCAAGGATTATAATAAAAATATTATGTAATCTAAATTCATGACTTGCCTAGAATTGCACATCACTTTCTAGGGTTAATGTAGTGACTAAGATTTCCTATAGTACTTAATGGGTTTTTTATGTATAATAGCTTAAGAGACTTGTAACTGGCTTGTTATAATTGCTTAAGAGACTTGTAACATAATTGGATAGAAGTGGTAGAGAGTTTAAGATACCTATGACATACAAAGTAAGAAGGAAATGAAATACGTGATTCCGCGCAGCGGCACGTGTCTAGAGTCTTTAATTCAATTGTGTCTAAGTCCTTGCATCTAGGTTTCTTTTCTAAGTTTGCCATGAGCTTTAGGTCTGCATATTAGGTTGTTTGGTTTGTTTTATTTTCGAGTCTTCTTGTTACTTTCTTGTCAAGTTTCTTGTGTGAATCAAATCTACTTAGTGTGTGTCCTTTACTTTCCGTTTTATAGTCTAAGTACCTTTAAATTGTGACATACTTAAGCATTCATAAACCGTAACCAATTGAACTTAAATACTGAGTCAAGTCTTTGTGGGATCGATGACCTTTGCTTGTACTACTATATTATATAGTTCACTTGCTAGGTTTTAATTATTAAGATTATATTACATTTATTTGTTGTATAAATCTTCCAACGCTTAGTACGTTATAAGCATGTCGGGTACCTATAACTTCTATCCAATTATGCAACTTAGCATGTCGAGTACTAAAGTTTAACATAAACGAATGCATTAAGTTTTAAGAAAATATGAGTTATCACACTAACCCTAGGAAATGATGCGTAACCTAAGATGTCATGAATTCATATTACGAGATTATTTTTTAATCTCAACCTCTCGATGCTAAGTGAGTTACAAGATGATATAGGGGTCCTTCAAGCAATTCCATCAATAATTTATGTAGACAAGTTAGCTACCCATATAAACACAAATCAATAGTAGTTAAAATAGTAATCCTCATCTATGAAGGATTCATACTCAAAGAATCAAGAGCCAAAATCAAATTAAAGAATAACAATGGCTAGGGCTTCAAGAAGCCCTAACTTAAAGGAAAGTACTCATACTTCATAATAAAAATTATCGAAAGAATTTACGTTGAGAGATAAAACCCAAGATTGCAGCTTACGATGCCCCTTAGGAATCACACAACGATTCCTAAGAAATTTAGCTCATTCTATGTGGGTCTCTTCTCTCAACCCCTTTCTCAGTTCCCGACTTGGAACTCAAATCTTTCCCTCATCCTGACTGCTGCTCAACCCAGTCTTGGAGGAACCTCAAACACTTACCAATCCGACCGTAGACTAAGTCTGCTGGAGTAGTCCCGATTGCTCCCTTTTTTTATGTTTGATAGGACCAAAGCGTATAAATCAATTGTTGATGACAATTTGTAGGGTGATCATCTAGCATTTTCTTTAGGATAGTGAGGATGTTTTTGTTGCTAGCTTCCGCTTGACCATTGGCATGTGGATAGTAAGGGCTAGATTGCACGAACCGATGCCACGGTCTTTCCCTTGATGGGTTGACCATGAAGCAAGTAGGCCTTTAGCTGCTTTCAAAGTAGGTGTGCCACTAGTAGAAGCTGCTATTACATAGTTACAAGGCTCACGGCTGGCTTTCTAGGACTTTGAAAACTATAACTAAATTTTGCTCTGGATTGTCGAATATTTTACAACGACCTAGCACCTCTATTTGTAGGAAAATATGAATCCTCATACAAATAGAAATTCACAATAACATATAATTAGGATTGAGTTTCCTAAACCTAAAGGAGAACAAAAAGACATCCTTTCCTTATTACAAAATATTTATTTAAATCCTAAAACTTAAAGGAATTGGTGAGAAATTCCCTAAAAACTTGGAGAAGAGTGAATGCAAGTTGTCATGTCAGTTGGCTTCAAAGACTTGACAAAAATAAGGCTTCACACTAGGGGCAGCCTAACATGGTCAATGACACCTCAAGCGAGGCTACATGTGTGGGCTTTAGATTTTGTCGATACTAGCGTGCTCCTAGCAAGGGTCTTGACTTGATTTTGATGCACCACAGCGCGACAAGGGTGCACCTGGGCCTTTGACATCCTTTGGCCAGTGACATGACATGTCAACGGCGTGACATGATTTTGACTTGAAATTTCAATTTTTTATAATTTATTCCTTACTGCGTGACATGATTTTGACTTGAAATTTCAATCTTTTATAATTTATTCCTTACTCCAATTTGAGTGATTTTTTTTCCTATTTTCTCCAAATTTCATCATCTATAAATTTATGCACAATTCTCACCAATGTATTATTTTCTCCACATTTATGGTCTATACTACTAACAGTTAATAAATAAAAGCGTCTAAACTCATGAATAAAATGTGTAATAGTTATGACTTATGAAATTGTAATGACTCGGACCTGAAAATAAATTAAATTAGTAAAATAATTTGAGAATTACCCTTGAGTTTTAGGGGATCTGTAGTTCACTTTTCGTTTGAAAATACTTTTGGAAGTTTTCTTGGACCATTGCGTAGGCACGAACTCATGAGTTCGTAGACAGACGGCACGCGAAAATTGTAGTTTGTATGGAAAAGTTACGAGTCTAGAACCTAGAAGGGTATTTTAGTAATTTTGTTAGGTGGGATATTTTTTTTAAATCCCTATTTCCTCTCTCCTCAACGGACTGGCCAAAGACTCTCTATCTTCTCTCGATTCTTTCTTTCTCCTCTGCGATAACTGAAACCCCGTCCCCATCGTTGACCTTGATTTTGACCAAACCAGTCATCGATGCCACTACCATTCGAATCGTCATCACGAGACGAAGCCAACCGTACCAACCTTCAAGGTCGACGATGACGGCAACACGAGATTCATGGGTGAACAGTCGAACGGTGGTTTCGAATCTTCTCGGGTGTTTTTCGACCACCACATGTAAGATGTCAGGACCCGTCCCGAATTTCCCCTCTTTACCCGGGAAGAACCCTGATCCCGTCTGACAACCTAAGAAAAGGTTCCCAAAATACCCTTCAATCCTTACAAATTATAATAACAACAATAAATACTTCCTCTTGTCAGACAAGGGACTTAAGCACTCAATAATTCCCGTAATTAACGACCAATCAAATACAACATAATATCAGAGCGTCTAAGTAGGATCAAGAGTAAAATTTAGATATCCTACTCAAATATACAACACAGCGCAGTCGAAATCCTAATGCCTCAGCCTCGAGATCAATGTTCGCGTCAACTCTACTCAACTGCCTGAAGGGGGTTTAAACACAAAAGTTGTGAGTGGACAAAAATAATCATTTATAAATTCCTTTTCGAAGAATTACCTTTCTTCCCCTCCATTTATAAAATCATGCATGCATAACATAAAACAATTTATCATATAAAAGCATCATATGTAAATCATCCAAAATTCACATTTATCTTTAAAACCATTTAATTGGACTCACATAAAATCTGTATAATAAAAATACCTCGTAATCCACAATTTTGTTTGAAAATCTCTTCAAAGGAGTTTAAAATAATTTGGTTCAATCTGGACACAAATTATCTCAAATTCAAATCATTTCGTTCCAACTGCCACATAATATCTCAAATTCACTGTTCCCGACATATTCATAACACACCAGGGTATCCCTTGAGATGTGTTCAAATCTGTACAACTCTGTGTACCATATGTACTGTCTGTAATATCTGTACTATGCATAGACAGTCTCGCGACCCGGCGGAGCAAGGCCCCTCAACACCTAAGGTCCGAACCCTCAACAACTGGTAGAGCAAGGCCCCTCAACACCAGTCAGAGCAACAATAACCATCGGGACGGGAACCAGTGAATCAAATCCATACTTCGAAATCTTTGTTTCGCGGCCTAAGCCAAATTCTTTGAAATACCATTTTATGGCCAAAATCGGTAAAATCACAATTATGAGTCAAAACCCAAATCACATACTCAAATAGTCACCACGTCAAAACGATATCAAAATCGAGTACAAAATCAGGTCATTTCTCAAAACATACTTTCACTGAAATATTGTAAAACATGTGTCCAGCATCATTTCTAAAATCCAGAAATTTATTGCACCCAAACACAACAGTATTTAAATCAAAGATACATTTATGCATGCATTACAGTTTATAAATCAAAGTCCACTCACAAACCTGTCTAAGCAAGCTCAATCCCGAACTGTACGCTCCCCTGAAGTTCCCGGAGCAGTATCGCCTGTGCTGGCCGGAAAATCGATCGGAAGGTCCGAAACTTCCTTTACTCGGCTCTGCTTCCACCGTGGTCCTCTCCTTCGATGGTTGGTACGGTTGTGATCGCGGGACGGAGTAGAACACGATTAGTTGATCAAGACTGGAAGTTGAAGCCTTGAAATCAAAGTTGACTTTTGGTTTTTCTCTTGGTTTTTCTTCGGTTTCGGGTGTGGTTTGGGAGGTTTGTCACAGAGAGAAAGAAAGAGATGAAGATCAAATGAAGATGAGGATGAAACAAATCAGATAAGTCTGATTTGTTAACAAAATATCTCCCCTCCATGGAAAATTACCAAAATGCCCTTGCACATCTAGACCCCTAACTCTCGTCTACGAACTCTGTTTTCCGCGTGCCGCCTGTCTACGAACTCGTGAGTTCGAGACCTACGCAACGGTACCCAAAACACCACCGAAAAGGTTTCGAAACAAAACTTGATTTCCATGCCCTTTAACAAGCAAGGGCAAAATCGTCATTTTACATAAATAATTTAATGAAATCCAATTATTGAAATTCCGGGTTGTTACAATCTACCCCCCTTAAGAAATTTCGTCCCCGAAATTCAACTCTACCCTTGGAACAAATAAGGATATTGCGTCCGCATTAGTTCCTCGGTTTCCCACGTGGCTTCCTCCACGTTATGATTCCTCCACAACACTTTAACTAGAGGAATACTCTTTCTGCGTAGCACCTTCTCTTTCCAATCCAAAATTTGCACCGGTTGCTCCTCAAAGGTCAAATCATCTTTCAGCTCAAGTGGTTGCTCTCCCAATACGTGAGACTCATCAAACAGATATTTCCGGAGCAAAGATACATGGAAGACATTATGAACTCTGGATAATTCCGATGGTAAAGCAAGACGATATGCCACTGATCCTATCCTCTCCAGAATCTCATACGGACCAATGTAGCGAGGACTCAGTTTTCCCCGTCTACCAAAACGTACCACTCCCTTCCAAGGAGATAGTTTCAAGAACACCCAGTCACCAACCTCAAAGTCAAGGTCTCTAGTTCTGCGGTATGCGTAGCTCTTCTGGCGATCTTGAGCTGTCTTCAACCTTTCTCTGATGATCCTTATCTTTTCCTCAGTCGTATCAACCAACTCTGGTGTTAACAATTTCCTTTCACCCACTTCGTTCCAGCATAATGGTGTCCTGCACTGCCTCCCATACAGTACCTCGAAAGGAGACATCCCAATACTCGACTGATAACTATTATTATAAGCAAATTCCATCAGAGCCAGATGTGAATCCCAGTTTCCTTTAAACTGTAGTACACAAGCTCTCATCATATCCTCCAAAATCTGGATTGTCCTCTCAGACTGACCATCCGTCTGAGGATGAAAAGCTGTACTAAAATGCAAGGTAGTGCCAAAAGCCTTCTGCAAACTCCGCCAAAACCAGGAGGTAAATCTAGGATCCCTGTCCGAAACAATGGACTCTGGAGTCCCATGTAGCCGTATGATCTCATCAATGAACAATTTGGCATACCGACTCATCCGAAAATCTTCCCGCACTGGCAAGAAATGTGCAGACTTCGTGAGTCTATCAACAATTACCCATATTCCATCATGTCCTTTCTGTGTCCTTGGAAGTTTATACACAAAATCCATCGTAATGTGATCCCACTTCCATTCCGGAATAGGTAATGGTTGAAGTGCCCCATATGGTTTCTGCCTCTCTGCTTTCACTTGCTGGCACGTCAGGCATCTACTCACAAACTCAGCAATTTCCCTTTTCATCCCAGTCCACCAATAATGTTTCCTTAGGGTATGATACATCTTGGTACCTCCTGGATGCATAGCGTAAGCCGAACTATGAGCCTCATCAAGAATTTCCCTCTTTAGTTCCAGCTCATTCGGTACGCACAACCGACCATCCCTAACCAAGGCTCCATCATCCCTAAGCGCATAGTCCTGCCTGGTTCCAGCCTCCAACTCCATCCTGATAATGCACAACGTAGGGTCCTGGAGTTGAGCCTCAATAATCCGATCAATCAGAACAGGCCTCACATGGAAACTAGCCAACAAAGCCCCCTGGCTATTCATGTCCAGTACTATCCCTGCTCTACGGAACTCTACCAGTAACGGTAAGTAGACTGTATGCAAATGGGCTAAAGAACCCATGGATTTCCTGCTTAAAGCATCCGCCACAACATTGGCTTTCCCTGGATGGTACTCTGTAGTACAATCATAATCCTTTATTAACTCAAGCCATCTTCTCTGCCTCAGATTCAGGTCTTTTTGGGTGAACAAGTACTTTAAACTCTTATGGTCGGTGAAGATCCGACACGTCTCCCCGTATAAATAATGTCGCCAGATTTTCAATGCATGCACCACTGCAGCTAATTCCAAATCATGTGTGGGGTAATTCAACTCATGGGGTTTAAGTTGTCTAGAAGCATACGCTATCACCTTTCCATGCTGCATCAACACGCAGCCTATACCCCGCAATGATGCATCACTATACACCTCGAATCCACCAGTATCATCAGGAAGGGTCAATACTGGAGCAGAAGTCAACCTCCTCTTCAGCTCCTGAAATCCCTGTTCACAATCAGCTCCCCAGTCAAACTTGACTTCTTTCCTCGTCAACCGAGTCAACGGCCCTGCTATCGTAGAAAATCCTTCTACGAACCGTCGATAATATCCTGCCAAACCCAGAAAACTCCTCACCTCTGTCACTGTCCTCGGTTGGTCCCAGTTTGCCACTGCCTCAATCTTTTGGGGATCTACGCTGATACCCTCAGCCGAAACCACATGACCTAAGAATTCAACTTCGATCAACCAAAACTGGCATTTACTGAATTTGGCAAACAAATGCTTTTTCCTAAGCATATTCAGAACCAACCTTAAGTGCTTCTCATGTGCCTTAGCACTCCTCGAATACACCAAGATGTCATCAATGAACACAATCACAAACCGATCCAAATACTTTTGGAACACCCTGTTCATCAAATCCATAAATGCTGCTGGGGCATTAGTCAACCCGAAAGGCATCACCAGGAACTCATAATGACCATAACGAGTCCTGAAAGCTGTTTTCTCAACATCCCCTTCTCTGATCCTCAACTGATGGTATCCGGATCGAAGGTCAATTTTCGAAAAATATCTTGCCCCCTTAAGTTGATCAAACAAATCATCTATCCTTGGCAAAGGATACTTATTCCGCACCGTAGCCATGTTTAGCTTCCGGTAGTCGATACTCAACCTCAGACCACCATCCTTTTTCCTCACAAATAACACTGGTGCACCCCAAGGTGAAACACTTGGGCGAATAAATCCCATATTCACCAAGTCCTGCAACTGAGTCTTTAACTCTCGCAATTCTGCCGGTGTCATCCTATACGGTGCCTGTGAGATAGGTTGAGTACCTGGCAAAAGCTCGATGGTGAACTCAATCTCCCGGTGAGGTGGCAATCCCGGAAGATCATCTGGAAACACATCAGAGAATTCACTCACCACTGGAATATCCTCCACTCTCATCGGAGTATCCCGAGAATCAAACACATGAGCCAAGTAACCCTCACAACCTTTCCTCAATAATTTCTCAACAGTCAAAGTTGATATCACTCCACAGGGTAGTACCCTACGATCTCCTCTGAATGTAAGTTCCGGTAAACCTGGACTCCTGAAATCCACTCTCTTGTCATAACAATCAATAGAGGCATGGTGCATAGTCAACCAATCCATCCCCAGAATCACATCAAAATCAAAAATATCTAAGGGAATTAAATCTGCCTCTAATGCATGACCTTCCACTAACACTGGACAATTTTGAATCACGAGATTCGCCACTAACATATTCCCAGTAGGAGTACTAATACCCATGTCCCAACCAATCGGAGACAATTCTCTATCAGCAAATAATGTAAAACCCCGAGAAATGAAAGAATGAGTAGCCCCAGGATCTATTAAAACATAAGCATCACGGTTAAAAATAGATAACATACCCGTGACCACATCTGGTGCTGCTCGGGCCTCCTGTTGCGACATAGCAAACACTCGGGCTTGTGTATCCAACGATCGACCACGACCCCACTGTCTGCCTCTGGCCCTGTTGGACCCACGGGCCCTGTTTGTCCAATTGGCCCGGTTGGCCCCACTGGGTTGACTCTGGCTTCCAGTTGCAAAACCGGACGTTTGAAATGTCCTCTGCCTCTGTTCAGCAGCACCCCGCCCCCAGGAACTACTAGCCGGATACAGATGTGGGCAAAATCTCCTGATGTGACCACTCTCCCCACAAAAGAAACATCCAGTGCTACCTGAGCTGCCACTCAGTCTTCTAGTTGACTGCACTGAAGCACCACTAGAACGGGCGGATGACTGGGGTGCCTGTCTGGCTCCGCCACTGCCTGAACCAGATCCCTCACCCGCAGTAGATCCAGAGCTGAAACTGCCTCTCTTGGACGGTCCCTGGCTAGAGGCTCCAATATCCCAGCGATCCCGGTGTCGCATGGAACCCCTAAACTGCTGCTGGACTGGCACACCTATGCTCAACTCTACACGAGCTGCAGCGTCAGACGCTTCTCTCAATGAAGTATGGGCTGCAGCCGTTACCGCTGACCGAAGTTCGCCCCTCAGCCCATTTTCAAATCTGCGGCGTCTGTCCCTCTCGGTTACCACTAGAGCTGGTGCAAAACGAGCCAACTCTAAAAATCTCTGCTCATACTGAGCCACTGTCAAATCTCCCTGCTGTAGGTGTATGAACTCAGCCTCCCTGGCATCTCGGTACGAGCAAGGATAAAATTGCTCAAGAAACTTCTCCCGAAAGGTCGCCCAGGTAATGGTACTGACTTCCCAACCTGATACCTCTAATGCGTTCCACCAATGATAAGCGGAACCACCCAGCAGAAAAGTGGCTAACAGCACCCTGTCCCCCTGAGGACATCTCATAACCGAGAACACTCGCTCTAAACGAGTAATCCACTCTCTTGCATCATCTGGGCTAGAGTCGCCCATAAATACTGTAGCCCCTAATCTCTGGGCTCTCTCAATGTCTGAACCTTCAGTAGCAGTCCTACTCTGAAGTATTTATTATTGTTATTATAATTTGTAAGGATTGAAGGGTATTTTGGGAACCTTTTCTTAGGTTGTCAGACGGGATCAGGGTTCTTCCCGGGTAAAGAGGGGAAATTCGGGACGGGTCCTGACAATTGGTATCAGAGCGTCTAAGTAGGATCAAGAGTAAAATTTAGATATCCTACTCAAATGTACAACACAGCGCAGTCGAAATCCTAATGCCTCAGCCTCGAGATCAATGTTCGCGTCAACTCTACTCAACTGCCTGAAGGGGGTTTAAACACAAAAGTTGTGAGTGGACAAAAATAATCATTTATAAATTCCTTTTCGAAGAATTACCTTTCTTCCCCTCCATTGATAAAATCATGCATGCATAACATAAAACAATTTATCATATAAAAGCATCATATGTAAATCATCCAAAATTCACATTTATCTTTAAAACCATTTAATTGGACTCACATAAAATCTGTATAATAAAAATACCTCGTAATCCACAATTTTGTTTGAAAATCTCTTCAAAGGAGTTTAAAATCATTTGGTTCAATCTGGACACAAATTATCTCAAATTCAAATCATTTCGTTCCAACTGCCACATAATATCTCAAATTCACTGTTCCCGACATATTCATAACACACCAGGGTATCCCTTGAGATGTGCTCAAATCTGTACAACTCTGTGTACCATATGTACTGTCTGTAATATATGTACTATGCATAGACAGTCTCTCGACCCGGCGGAGCAAGGCCCCTCAACACCTAAGGTCCGAACCCTCAACAACTGGTAGACCAAGGCCCCTCAACACCAGTCAGAGCAACAATAACCATCGGGACGGGAACCAGTGAATCAAATCCATACTTCGAAATCTTTGTTTCGCGGCCTAAGCCAAATTCTTTGAAATACCATTTTATGGCCAAAATCGGTAAAATCACAATTATGAGTCAAAACCCAAATCACATACTCAAATAGTCACCATGTCAAAACGATATCAAAATCGAGTACAAACTCAGGTCATTTCTCAAAACATACTTTCACTGAAATATTGTAAAACATGTGTCCAGCATCATTTCTAAAATCCAGAAATTCATTGCACCCAAACACAACAGTATTTAAATCAAAGATACATTTATGCATGCATTACAGTTTATAAATCAAAGTCCACTCACAAACCTGTCGAAGCAAGCTCAATCCCGAACTGTACGCTCCCCTGAAGTTCCCGGAGCAGTATCGCCTGTGCTGGTCGGAAAATCGATCGGAAGGTCCGAAACTTCCTTTACTCGGCTCTGCTTCCACCGTGGTCCTCTCCTTCGATGGTTGGTACGGTTGTGATCGCGGGACGGAGTAGAACACGATTAGTTGATCAAGACTGGAAGTTGAAGCCTTGAAATCAAAGTTGACTTTTAGTTTTTCTCTTGGTTTTTCTTCGGTTTCGGGTGTGGTTTGGGAGGTTTGTCACAGAGAGAAAGAAAGAGATGAAGATCAAATGAAGATGAGGATGAAACAAAGATAAGTCTGATTTGTTAACAAAATATCTCCCCTCCATGGAAAATTACCAAAATGCCCTTGCACATCTAGACCCCTAACTCTCGTCTACGAACTCCGTTTTCCGCGTGCCGCCTGTCTACGAACTCGTGAGTTCGAGACCTACGCAACGGTACCCAAAACACCACCGAAAAGGTTTCGAAACAAAACTTGATTTCCATGCCCTTTAACAAGCAAGGGCAAAATCGTCATTTTACATAAATAATTTAATGAAATCCAATTATTGAAATTCCGGGTTGTTACAAAAGATCTTGGACTTTGGACCTCGAATTTGAGTTCCTAGGCTCAATTAGATAGGTTTAGACTAGTGGATAGTGAAAATCGGTTGTAAAACGAAAGTTTTAGAAAAGCTTGAGTTTCGGCCTTCAATGGGTTTTTCCGGCCAGCAGCCACCGTGCTGGTAATTGAAAATTTTGTCGCCGGCAGAATATTCCCTTAGTCAACGGTGGCTTTGGTTTGTTGACTGACGCCGTTAAGTTTAACGAAATATGCTCACGCCGTTAGTATATTCCGTTAAATCTGACAAAAAAAGTAACAAAGGTTAACGCCATTAGATTGACCGAATATTCCATCAGGATTGACAGAATATTCCATCTAGGTGATAGAATATTCCACCGGGCGAGTGAAGGGCGCATGGGAGCACTTGAGGGAGCATGGGGGCAGTTTCCAGCGTGTACAGGCTCGTTGGAAGGGTTTTACGATGTTCCAGCCCACAACGGCGCGTGTCTACAATTTTATGACCTTCCGAATTTGTTTGTGAGGGTTTCTGGTCCGTTTGAGATTGTTTAAGGGCCGTTTTGAGCGTTCTAAGCTAGCTTCAGACAGTCTAGGGATGTGTGAGAGCTACGGGGGTTAGGGTCCCAGGTTTAAGGCTTAGAATTGTCGTTTATTGATGCCGAGTGTCACTTTTGGTAGGCACGATGGCTTTGGAGGTTGCTGAGAACCGGACAGCTCAGAGTTGAGCTTGCTTAGGTATTCGTTCGGTGGACTTTTATTCATTACTATCTATTTTGCATGCAAATTATTGCTTATTTATGGACTTGATATGGTTTGGGGCTTAGGCCTAGCACTGTGGCTTAAGGCTTCGGCTTAGAATTGTGGTTTGGGCTCCGGCGGGGTTATGTAGTTGGGCTTTGGCCCCAGTATGATATTTTGGTAGGATTCGGTTGGTTGTCTACGGTGTGTTTAGGATTTCGCCAACTTATGATGTTGAGGATTCCATCATATGCTCGGTGAGGTATGGGCTATGGTATAGAGGATTCCACATATGCTCGGTGAGGTATGGGTTATGGTATGGAGGATTCCATCATATGCTCGGTGTGGTGTGGACTATGGTATAGAGGATTCCATCATATGCTCCGTGTGGTATAGGCAATGGTATGGAGAATTCCATCATATGCTCGGTGAGGTATGAGCTATCGTATGGAGGATTCCATCATATGCTCGGTGAGGTATGGGCTATGGTATGGAGGATTCCATCATATGCTCAGTGTGGTATTGGCTATGATGTGGAGGATTCCATCATAGGGTATTGGCTATAATGTGGAGGATTCCATCATAGGGTATAGGCTTTGATGTGGAGGAATCCATCATATGCCATATGCTATGATGTGGAGGATTCCATCATATGCTATAAGCTATGATGTGGAGGATTCCATCATAGGGTATAGGCTTTGATGTGGAGGATTCCATCATATGCTATAAGCTATGATGTGGAGGATTCCATCATATGGTATTGCCGAGATATCGGCTTTGACCAGGATATTGGGCTACAGCTAGGGACATCGGCTTTGGCCGGGATATTGGGCTACATATTGTGATATCGGCTTCGGCCGGGATAGTGAGACGGCGGGTATAGTTGAATAGTATAGGTTCCATTGAGTTAAATCAGATGGCTTTTGGTAAGCTGTATAATTTAGATACCAATCCTTTTTATGCATGTATGATTTTATAACAAGGTGGGAGTTAGAGGTATTTTAGTAATTCACTGAATTACGCTCTTAAACTACTTTATTGGCCACTCATGTTCTCTGTTGGTTTTGTACCCTCCAGGCTGTGGCGAGACGAGACTTCGAGGCTTGGAGGAGGCATCATTTCCCTCCGACTTTACTCTGCAGGTTTTTGCTGAATTTCTGTAAATTTGAACCCTAAATCTAGTATGCTCTGATTACCTTTACGAGTCTATTGGTTTGAGTTTTGCTTGGATTCTTGGTTTTGTCTTACAGGTTTCAAACAAGTGATTCATTCATATACAAGTAATTGGATCAATAACTCCAAATGATGAGTTGATTCGCCGCACTTACCAAAACAAAATTCCAACGAAGGGTTGGGAAAAAAAAACGGCCAAACCAAATTGCTCGCCCTTTGACAAGAACATTGTAGCAATAGAAATTTTGGTGAACTTAATTCTCGAACACCCACAACAGTTAGAGCTCATGTGACTCGGATCACAATTCACAAGTCCCACAAATGATGCGCGTGGTATGAAGCTTGTTAAAACCTAAATGAGCTCAAAATAACACGTGTTTAAATCTAATGATGGCAAGAATTTCACAAAGATTTTTAATAATTAAACATTTATTAATATAATTTTTTTTTTTGTAACTACTGAAAAAAAAAATTGGAAGGAAAGAATGAAGTAGTGAGAGAAATATATTGATATAGAAAGGTAACTACAGATGATCCAAATACAAAACAAGTCCCTTCTCAAATCTCAATAGTGAGATCATGCAAAATAAAGTTCCCCCTCAAAATTAATCTCCCAAAGAATTCAACAGAATGTATAGGTGGTGGTGAATGGTGATGCTCCATCGATCATGAACACGTCCCCATTCAGACATGGGCTAATTAAAGTTTAAACAAATATTAATATTAATATAATCAAAGAAATAACCAACAGACTGAGAGATGAGAAAAACTTTGGAGGCCATCAGATCTCCCTCATCTAAAGCACCAAGCTGAGGACAGCCCATCCAAACACCAAGCTCCCGACCATCTTTTGCGTGGACCCCATCTTCTCTACTCCACTCTGTAACATCAAGATTTATCAGAAAATATAATTATATATTTTTTCAACATCCATCTGTATTAAAATATAAATTAATACCAATCAAAACAAAATATGTCACACGATTTTGTCCGTGGTCGATGCTTGTGAGATCTAGCAATTAACTTCACAAACATCAACAGTTAAGAATTGCGTATGTATTAGACTAAATGAAATTTGACATGTTTATTCGGTTAGCAAATTTCGCATTTTATACCTCATCTAAATATTCATGTATTATAAGTTTTATATAATTAGATCTAACAGTTAGAAATGCGTGTATTTACAGAACTAAGCTAATTTCTAAAGATAATAATTAGGAGATCACTTTATAAATTGTGTTGCATTTATAAACGCACACACTAATATAAAGAAGACTTATAAATATAAATAAAACTCGTCGTGTTTTACACCTTCCCATTTCTAATGCTCAGAGCGTCAGAAAAGACAGAAACCAACAGTCATTGGTTGACCCGAAGACGGTGGTACTTGGCACTGATCGAGCAACTGACTGACTTATGTTGCCATGTGGCGGAAACCCATTGATCAGTTAAAAGGTCAAAGTCAAAGTCAAATTACAATGTTTCCGATGTGGTTTTAGGCTACATTACACCCTGCTGGTCCTCAGCTGTAAAACCCGTTGATGAAGGCGGTAAAGATTGAACTAGTTCATGCATGACCAATTTATAACCCAAAAATCAATAATAAAAACAAAAACAATCAGATCTATAGGTTAGAATGCGCATATACAAGCTGCGTACGTTAGAGAGCGGCGATTGGCTAGCTGTAAAGAGAGAATAGAGTAATATATAAGAAAGTACCACATCCGCAGACGGTCCTGGAGCACCGGCCTCGAGGCTCGGCGCAGGGGCTCCTACTGGTGGAGCTGGTGGGCCCGGCGCCAGTGCGAGTGGAGACGGCGCCAAAGCTGGAGATTTCACGGTGGGAGCGGGAGCCGGAACCTGAGCTGGGGGTGACGCTAGTGGCGCTGGTGGTGGAGTTGCTGGAGGTGGAGTTGCCGGAGGTGGCGTAGCTGGAGGAGGACTGGCTGGTGGTGGGTTGGCTGGAGGAGGAGTTGCTGGTGGAGGTGAGGCCGGTGGTGGAGTTGCTGGAGGAGGAGTGGCGGGTGGTGGAGTGGCAGGAGGTGGAGAGCTGACTGGTGGTGGCGTGGCCGGTGGAGGAGCTGAGACGGGAGGTGGTGATGTAGCAACGGGTGGTGGTGCGGTGGTGACGGGAGGTGGTGCTGAGGTGGGAGGTGGGGTGGAGGTTGGTGGTGGAGTGGTGGGTGGAGAGGGTGGTGGGTTGTTGTTGGGTGGTGGAGTTGTGGTGGTGGCTGGAGGAGCTGGGGTGCTGGTGGAGGGTGAGGTGGCAGGAGATTGGCCACCGACTCCGGCGAAGACAAGGCAAATAAAACCAGCGAAGAACAAAGTTTTCCGCTCCATGTTCTTATTCTGTTTCTGTTTCTCTGTGTGTAATTAACAGAGAGAATGAATGAGTGGATCGAATTGTGGGGGAAGAGGAGACTGGAGTGTGAGGGAGCAAGAGCCCAAATGGCACTGCTTAAATAGCCCTTCTACGATTACAGCTCCAAATGCGAGGATGGTTCGGGCCTTCGTTGGCCCTGGGGCCAATTATTTCCACATGCCGCTACCAAACGCATCTGAACCGTCTGATCTGGGTTCCGGTCCCACCCTCCTTATGTGATTTTATGTTTCCAATTTCTCATCACTGATTAATAGTAATCGTTTAATTTCACTAATTTATTGTCAACATAAGTTTATTTAGAAACTTCCATTCATCTAACCCCGATATGGGGGGAATGTACACATCCAACCAAAGCAGGAGGAACCTCTTTGTTGCATTTTTATTTAGGACAATACTTGCATCCCACTATAGTGGTATCTCCTCATACAACTCTTTTAAGTTATCTAATTTTCGCTATACATATATCTTAATCGAAACCGTTCAACTCCTAAATCATCATTTTAAGATCGTTTATACTAAAATTCAACAAAATTTGAGATCATTTAACCATTCATATATATCAACTAAATTGACAGTTCGTTATGAGGAATTTACCAAAATCGTTAATTTATTTGATACATATGAATGACTAAATGACCTACAATTTTGTTGATTTTTTTACGGACATGATCGTGACATGATGATTTATAAAAGGCTTATTACTTAAAATGCACCCAGAACAAGTCAGCGATTCTCAAATTGCACCAATAACTGAAATTTATCTCAAAATGCACCCAGAAAAGTAGCAACGTAAAAAACGTTGCACCATTAACTGATGTCGTTACTAACACTGTTAAAAACTTGTCAAATCCCTAAAATACCCCTTTACCCCTTCAACCATGAGCGGCGGAAGCAGAGTTGACTGGACCAACCTTCCTCTCCATCTCTACCCACTAATCGCGAAACGCCTCAAAACCCACCTCGAACGCCTCTGATTTTCGCAACTTCTGCACCTTCAGGTGCTCACCCATTCCCCCTATCATCGCTTCCCCTCCCTTCCCCTCCTCTCAACTTCTCCGTCCCAAGCTCCAACGGGCCCACTGCCTTCCTATCCCAAATCACCATCTACCTCTTCTGACTCGACCCGAACCTAGACCCAAATCGTCTGTGCCTTCGCAATCCAAGTCGAGGATGTCGTGGCGGCCTTCCTCCCAGTCTCGCCCACTGTGCTAAACCGTCGTCCCCACCAATCCTCCTTGACAACCGAGCCACCATCGCCGAGGTCCAGCTCTACAGCGACGTTGTTTTGCGGTATGTCAGCTATTCAATTCCGAGCAACCTCATTGACCCGGACCCAAGCCTCTGGTTCCTTCCCGGATTTGAAGCAATATCGTCGTTGTTTCCGTTGGACTTCGGACTCCGTCATCTGGACCACGCAGTCCGCAACGTGGAGGATCTTAAATTGGTGGTTGAGTACATGAAAGACTTCATCGGGTTTCACGAATTCGCCAAGTTCACGGTCGAGGACGTGGAGACTAGTAAAACTAATATACAAAGGGGTAAAGGGGTATTTTAGGGATTTGACAAGTTTTTAACAGTGTTAGTAACGACGTCAGTTAAATGGTGCAACGTTTTTGACGTTGCTACTGTTCTGGGTGCATTTTGAGGCAAATTTCAATTCTTTGTGTAATTTGAGAATCGATGTCTTGTTCTGGGTGCATTTTAAGTAATAAGCCTTCATAGAATGAATGGTTCCAATTATAATACATGTACAAAGACAATTCGATAAATAGAAATGGTGGTACGAGAATGTACTAACAGGGTGAGATGCAAATATATTTATTGAATTGTCATTATACATATATTATAATCGGAACCGTTTATTTTCTAAATAATCATTTCACAAATATTTTCATAAAAAATAATATATATATATATATATATATATATATATATGTAAGAATAATTCTAAAAAAGAATGAAACAAGTAGCTAGTATCTTTAAAGTAATGTGCAAGTATTATCTGAATAATTATATTATACGTCATAATATTATATTATAATTGCTCTTATTGAAGCTGGTGACAAAAATGCTGGTAGAATAGAATATGACCGTTGGTTTGGATTGAGACTAATTTATTGGATGGATAAATTGCGGTTGCGTTTTACATTCCATCTGTTTGGTAAGAGGTGAAAAACAGACGCAGGAACTCATGGCTCGCGGGGCGGGACCAAATTGTGTTGCTTAAAAACTAATTTCTTTCGTTTGTATAAAAACAATCGTCAAAATTATACCACATGGCAAAATGCTAATTGACATACTTATATAGCGTTCTATAACCAGATCGTTGGTTTTATAATACGGAATTAACTATTTCATTAGACTTACTTCATAAATAATATCACAATTTAATCGTTTATTTTATAGTTCATTATTAAAAAATCATCTCTATAAGAATTCATTCAATTTGGTAATTGTTTGGCTATATAACACAATGCTAAATACATAGATAAATACAATGCATGGATAACACACCAAATGTTCTTACTAATAATCGAATGACTAAATGATTTCCGATTTGAATGAATTTTTGGAGAGATAAACTTTGAAGAATGAGCTATAAATTGAACTTGTAATATTATTTCGTGAAGTGATTCTAAATGAATGGTTGGTTTCATATTGTAAGGTACTTATATATGATTTTGCTTTCTCTACCTCCTAATTTGGTTGGGAATAAGATAGAAAGATATGGTGGTTGTGATGCATATTGCGCATCAACCAAGTGTGATATGACAACCCATCTACTCATTTTGCCAAAATATATACTTTCTCATATGCATTTTTTTAATTAGAAGATATGACATTTTATTGATATAATAAAAATACAAAATAAATATAAATTAGATTATAGTAATTTAACGATAAACATGGATAATTACCTCTAGTAACTAAGTTTGATATATGTTGAAACTATGTGGAGGGAACAAAACAATATTACTTGAATAACTTAAGCATCATCAAGGCTATTACATCCCAAATAACTAATCTTTGTTATCCCAAATTAAAAGGGAAAAACTAATACAACTAACCTAATAGAAGAGCCGGTGAAATTATTTGCATAAAGCAAACTAATTAAAAAGGAACAAAACAAACAACCCAACAAAAGACACATATGAGCCACTTTCATCGTTATCTCCGCTTATCACTACCTGCTTCGCCACCTACTCGGAATACCAAAAACGACAAGTAAAACAATCCACGTATACATTTAGCTACAATATACATGTTACCGTGTATGGAGTACATATATTATTAGATTCACTTTTCATAACTTCATCTTAATCTCGTTAAATTATTCATACGTGTTATCATCAAAATATACGATAATGGACAATCTAATTTACCTACTCTTCTATACTTCATAAATTTGTTTTTTATTTTGTACATAAATAATATTTTGTATTTTAACTTAAAATATAGATTATGAAAAGGAAAATTCGAATTCTATTATAAAGAGCGTACATTCATTCTAACATATGCAGTTCTCTACATAATTAGTTACATTTTGGTATATGTATGTTCCCGAGTCCCTACCATAACATGCATGCCTTTCTTAAATAATAGAAGTGACCACCATGTGCTTGAATCATTGATGATGTTCATTATGGTTGATGTCTACACTTTGGCGCACAGAGAGAGAGAACTAAAATCAGTCTCTTTCTTTGATTATAATTAAAGCCTAGGTTGTTAGTTAAGGTGAATCATATTTCTATCCTTTTTCAAGGATATTAATCCACCAAACTTCTTTACCGAGTTATTTTATTTTATTTTTAATTTATCATTAGAGATTTTTTTATTATTTTTTTTATTTTTACTAAAATTCGAGGTGATTCTATTTCAGACGATGAGACCAATCTTCAAAAGGGTTTGAAAAGATTAAAGGTGTTTTCATATCCATTTCTGATCACTAGTAACGCCTGGTGAACCTCAAACCCATACTTGCCAGTTAGGCAATAGGTGGGTCAAGAAAACCAGAGGAATAGCCCCCATTTTATCAATAGAGGTTTTATTTTATTTTATTTCGCAGTTGACATATGTTTTCGATCTTGTAAAAGAAAGAAGTTAATATTCTTAAAAAAATTTAAGTTCAGTTTTATTTTAAGAAAAATTTGAATTTAAATTTAAGGGCAAATTACATTTTACTACCCTGTGATTTATACCTTGTAACAGATTCATACATGATCTTTCAAATGTTACAATTACCCCATGAACTCTTCAAAACGTGATACTTTGGCCCATCCGTTTAAATTTTTCGTCCAAACTTTCATTAGATACTGACTTGATGTCTGTGAGTCCCATTTTTCAACTGTTATCAACATCAATTTGCCCATTTTTGCTCCCAAAACTAAGAGAAGGGAAGCAAAATCGGGAAAAGAAAACCCAAATTGGGCCTCAAAATGGACAAATTGACAGACATGCCCTTTTAATGAGGTTGATAACAGCTGAAAAATGGGAACCACAAACACCATGTTAGCATCTAACTGAAATTGGGACAAGAAAATTTAACGGACGGGCCAATGTGTCACGTTTTGAAGAGTTCATGGGGGTAATTGCAACATTTGAAAGGTCGGGTATGAATATGTTATAAGGTGTAAATCACATGGTAGTAAAGTGTAATTTGCCATAAATTTAATTACAAGGTTAAGGCTCTGTTTGATATATATTTTTTAAAGCTTCTTTATTTGAAAGTGAAGCAGTACAGAAGTGTTCGATAAAAATAAAAAATCTTACTTTTATGAAAAACAATAGATTTTTTACAACAACTTTTAAAAGTAATCTCATGTTTTTTAAATGCTGCTTTTATCAAAATTATTTTAGTGTATAACTATTTATTATGAAAGAGCAATAAAAACAACTTTTCAAAAAATCACAATAGCATCAACTTTTCAAAAAAATACAACAATATCAAACTGGCCTTAAATTTATTATAAAAACACTAAATTGAATAAATTTGAAATTTATTTTTTTTCCTTCGCTTTCCTTTTCATTAAAATTCTCACGTACATACATTATAATACTCTAATTAATAAATTTAGCCATATTCTGGTAAAAAAAAAAAATTTGCCATATAAATCGAAATTCAAAATTCAAATTCTTTTTAAAACAAATAGAGCCTTACTATTTACCGATAATGAGAATTTCAATGAGGTTTATGATGAGTGGGCTCGTGATAAGTTTATATATATGTAGGTGGGCCTACAAGTATAGGTGTTGTGATTTGTAAGTTAAGTTTAATATGGCAATCTATGTGAAGCCAAAGTCGAAGGCTCATATGAGTAGGCAGTAGGTATGTTGGAGCACCACCAAATTGTGGGGTCTTAGGGCTCTGCTCTGTCACCGCCGTGATCAGTGATCACTGCCTTCAAACAAAAGCTTTATTACTTATAAGTTATTACTACTACACAGCTTCCTCATTTCAATTCTTAACATACTAACTTCAGTGCAAATCCAGGGGTTTCCAACTTAGATATATAATGTGCATTAACAGTTACTTATCGTTTTTGAGTTTTACTCAAATTTTATTAATTTTATCTAAATTTTAATACTAGAATCTACAGTTTTTGAAATTTATTCAAGTATACAACGATGATCATTCCGTTAATTTTTTGAACCGCTTTATATTCAAAAATGTCAAGTGAAATTACATCTCTACCCTCACTTTTAATAGGAAATGTTCAAAAAATTGACGGAAAGATCATCATTGCACTTTTTGGTAAAATCCAGAGACGACATACTTTAATATTAAATTTTATAGACGGTGATAAAATTTGCTAACTATTTGTTAGCCTATACGGAAAATTTAATGTACGGAAAATTCTAATCCTGCTATATGGAGTAATCATTTAGGTTTAATAATTTGATAAGAGTATAATTAAAAGTAGAGGGGAAAATGCCAAATATATATGGTAATTGAAAATTGGAAAGAGGAAGATATTCATGTCAAACAACAAACAGAAGGTAGAAAACTTTTTACGCTTTTCTTTTAACTTTTGAGGAAGAAAAGGTTAAGAGGAAAAAGGTAAGACATGTTAACATCCAATCCAAAGTTTTTATTTATTTACTTTTTTATATAACTATAGTGGAGAAGCGGGATGACAATATATATTGGATAAATATCGAACTTACTATTTAAGAAAGTCGAACTCGAAATCTCCTACATAATATATAAAAAAGAATACTACTAGATCATAGCACTAGTGACCAGTCCAAAATTTAAACGCTTCAAAAACTCAAATAATGTTGCCAAATTGTAAATTAAAGGATTAATCAAATAGCTTTAGTGATAATATAATGTTGAAGAATCTCACAATGAAAGAATACAAAAAGGAAATTCAATATAAAATGAGTAGTTTTACTCTCAACAACACCGAGACCTTTTGTGATACAAACCTACACATGTCGGAGTGTACTAGTGGTACTGGCAAGTTGGCCGGGGACAATATCCGTGGTGGAGGCCCGACTTTGTAATCTTAACATGGTATCTGAGCGGGGTTTTGATTGGGCCCAAGATGGGTCTTTCTTGGCCCGAGGTATCGGGTTTGTTACATACCCTTGCTTCCGCGCTTAGTGACCGATGTAGTGGCATTGGCTCCACATTTGGCCCACTAAGTGATGATGGGCGTGTTGAAGAAGGAAGAATATAAAAGGAAAATACAATATATAATGAGCTGTTCTACTCCAAACAACACCGATAACTTTTGTGATAAAACCCACACTTTGTCAAATTGTAAAGGTGGCACTGGTAAGTTGGAGACAATATAGGTGTTGGAAAGTTAGGGACAATATCAGTATTAAAAAGAACGGGTTGTTGGCCCTACATTGTAATCTTAACAAATAAATATGTATGTTCGTGCCTAATTTGGTCAACCTGGTCAAGGCCGATCAGTCCTGCCAAAATCATACTTAGCCCTCGGCTCAACAAGAGTACAATAATACAAATCTACAACATCAGGTGCATCCCACCGACGCAGCCATGAACAAAAGACACCAAATGCCACTAGGCCGACCAGATCTGGCCGGCCTACCCGTCCATCGGTCGACCTTATCATCACAACCATAGGACTCGGGACCACCAAGACACGTGTCGGCTCCAGGACCAGGGACATTTATCCCACATCGAAATGATTCACTTACGACATTTAATGCCACTATAAATACAAGGGCACTTCCCCTAAAAAAGGTAATGACAACTTTGCCCTTACGCTGCCTAGTTATTACAGTACCATCCACACTTAACTGACTTAAGCATCGAAGACTGTTAGGCAGGCACCCCACCGGTGCTCATTTGCTCTTACCTTTTCTCTACAGGTCTTCCTACCCCCGAGAGAGCGAGTCAAGCGAGCTCAGCTAGGCAACTCTAATTTTGACCCCGTCTGTGGGAATTCTGAAATAACCTCCCACGAACTCACTTACCACCTAGGCCGTCCCAACACCCTCCGGGCATCATGTTGGACGATCAAGATGAATGAGAACTCAACAACACTCATTTCCTACAAAGGAGCTCAAGGGACAACATCATTGATATGCTAAAACAGACGTTGGACGACCTCCAACGAGAAATGGCCGAGCTCAGGGCTCAGAACACCAAGATGGATGCTAAGAATCAGGTCATGTCTGAGCTCTACGCTCACTCGCCCTTGTAAGGATGTCCCAGTGCAATCAAGGACGAGACAAGGGACCAGTCGACCAAGCACAGGCCGACCAAATTGTGACCGATCGGACCCCGGTCGATCAACCCGTCGTCGAGCTAATTCCCTCGGACAAAGACAAGAAATAGAAGTCTAGGGCAAACCCTAGCTCATCCGGAGGACGACTGCTCATCCAACCACAAAATGGCGCCGGCCCGTCTCAACCAAGAATCTATTGGGACGCTCACCAACTACTAGAGGATCGCCAAGTTGAGTTAGAGCCTCTCCACCTAACTTATGCTACATCGGATCCAAGGGCAATGGGACAACCTCCCTTACCCATCTTAACTACGACAGGCCGACCGATGACGGGACACGCTTCCAATATGGCCAATGGCTGAGAAGATAAAAGGACGAGAGGTCCTAAACCACAACAAAGGGCGAACACATGAGAATTACAAGATGAAACCGGCTCAACTGCTGGGAGTTACTCCCATGACCGAAGGATAAATAGAGATCACCGAGAAAGAGGCAATGAACAAGAGGGACACTAACCAAACCCACCTCCACCTCAACAAGACAATGCCCTGGTGGAGAGCCTCCTACGTCGAGTGTGCAACCTTAAGGCAGAAAAGGAAAATGGTAAAGCGCCAGCTTGGGGGAAGACTAGCACTGGTCCTTTCACCAACCGAATCCTTCTGTCAAGACATAGATTAGAGGTCAAACCTTTGAAAATAGGTATCTACACGGGAAAGAGCGACCTCGTCACCCACTTAAACAACTATGTCTCCGCCCTTGCGTACAAGAACGTGACGGACAAGGTCCAGTGCCTTATCTTCAAGTCTACGCTTACCGACGCAACTCTCAGTTGGTTCTACCACCTGGCTCCCAATACCATCAACTCCTTCAATGAACTACAAACAGCCTTTCTCAATCAGTTCATGATCCAGACGGATAGGCTGGTCTCCACGGAAGATCTTTTCTTCCTCAAGCAGGAGGAAGAGGAAACACTTCAAAACTATGCCGCCAGGTTCAGCCTCGAGTACTCCCGTTGCCGAGACACTGATGACAAGGCTGCATTCAACGCCTTCCGAAGCAACCTCAGGGAGTCACCCTTCAAGTATGCAGCCCATACAGAAGACTGGAAGGATTACAATGAGATCATGCGGAGGGCGGCAATCCACGCCAAAGCAGAATTCTTCCACACTCCCACCAAGGAGACCAGAGCGCCCTCGTACTCAACTCCCTCAGGCAACAACAGCCAAGGTAAGACCAACCACAACTCGGGAGACTACAATCATGACTCCAATCAATCTCGTCAAGGGAAGAGGAAACTCACCTATGGCTGAAAAGATCATGACAAGAAGGGTTGACCAAATTACGACAACAAGGCATTCAAGCGAGGTGACAACCATCACCAAGGGGCACGAGATTTGGTAGGAGACAACTCCACACTAAGAAGTCGCTTCAAAACATACACTATACTGAACACATCTTTGGACCACGTACTGCTCAACGTGGAGGGCATGATCCCCAAAGCCAAGCCAAGGAACCCCAACTATCGTCCCACCCACAACAAAGAAGTTTTCTTCCAATACCACAAGTACAATGGCCACACAATTGAAGAATGCTTTGCATTCAAGGACATTATCAAGCAGTTGGTCCGCGAAGGCAGACTCAATCAGTTTCTACAACATCCCCCCTTGCCCATGGCACAACAGCATATCAACACCATCAGCGGAGGACCAACCCTATCCTACTTAATCACCTTCAACCGAGTGAAGAAAAACTTTGTTCGAGCCACCCAAGCCAACTACCAAGTACTCAACATCGACTGCGATCAAGCAGCTAAGGTGGCCAAGAGTGGATGGCAGCCTATCACATTCTAAGAGGAAGAGGAGAAAGGCATCGTGTTCCCGCACAACGACCCATTCATCAAGAGAGCCCAAATCTCCAACTACGACGTAGGAAGAATACACATTAACACCGGGAGTTCGGTCAATGTACTCTTCTGGGATGCTTTCAAACAGATGGGCATAGACGAGAAGGAGCTCGACCAAAAGGTCACGCCACTTTTGGGTTTCTCGAGAGACTCAGTCTTACCCAACGACATCATCTCTCTACCAGTATCAATGGGCACTGCCCCAAGGATAGCCACAACCATCATGACCTTCCTTCTGGTCGATTGTCCCACAGCCTACAACGCCATTATCGGAAAAGGATTGCTCAATCAGATGAAAGCCATTGTGGAAACCCACCTACTACTGATGAAATTCGCAACTGCCATGGGAACGGGACAGGTGCAAGAAGACCAGCTCTCCGGAAGAACATGATATGCCACGGCCTTAACCAAGATGAGCAAGCATGATCAACCATACCAAACAGAAACTCTATATGTCATCGAAACTGCTCTAGGAAACGACGCCATCAACCCTAAACTCATGGAAGAATTTCGAGCCAGCCCTCTGGAAGATCGACGAGACCTTGCAAACATGCCACAGGCCGAACCTGTGGAAGAGATAGAGGCAATACCTTTATCCGATCAACACAAAGATCGCACGGTCCAGATATGATCAAAGCTGAACCCCACCATACTAGCAGCCCTCGTAGAATTCTTGAAGGAAAATGCCGAAGTCTTTGCATGGTCTTACGCAGACATGCCCGACATCTCCACTGATGTGATCTGCCACAGGCTCACCATTGACCTATCGTTCAGGCCAGTCACACAGAAGCAGCGAAGCTATTACACCGAAAGACAATTGGCTATGCAGGCTGAAATCACAAAGCTGAGCACGATACACTTCATTCGGAAAGCCATTTATGCCGCCTGGGTAGCAAACGTGGTGCTTGTCAAGAAACCATCCAAATCCTGGCGCATTTGCATTGACTTCACCGATCTCAACAAGGCTTGTCCCAAGGATAGTTTCCCACTTCCTAAGATCGATATGCTCATAGACGCCACCGCGGGACATGAATTACTCATCTTCATGGATGCTTACTCAGGCTACAACTAGATCCTCATGAATCCAGGTGATCAAATCCATACAAGTTTTTGAACTAACCTAGGTGTCTACTGCTACAATGTTATGCCTTTTGGCTTAAACAATGTGGAGCGACATACCAAAGATTGGTCAACTTCATGTTTGCCGATCAAATCAGTAAAACAATGGAAGTCTATGTGGACGACATGCTTGTTAAGAGAAAAATAGATGACGAGCACATTCCCAACTTGGCTAGGATGTTCAAGGTCCTCAAGGAGTACAAGATGCGCCTCAATCCCACCAAATGTGTCTTCGGAGTGGGATCAGGCAAATTCTTGGGATATATGATCAGCCAAAGAGGCATTGAGGCAAATTCTGAAAAGATCAAGGCAATCCTTGACATGCAATCTCCACAAACCCACAAAGGCATCCAATGCTTGACGGGACGAGTGGCAGCCCTCACTCGCTTCATATCTAAAGCAACGTACATATGCGCCCCATTCTTCAAAGCTCCAAAAAGCAAGAGCAAACAAATTGATTGGACGGAGGAATGCAACAAGGCATTCGTTGAACTCAAGCTATACATGAGCAGGGCACCACTGCTAGTAAGACCAAAGACCGGAGAGCATCTCTTCATATACTTATCAGTATCAACTTCAGCTGTCAGCTCTGTTCTTATCACAAGAAGAGTAGGAGTAGAACATCCTGTCTACTACGTCATCAAAGCATTTCAGGATGCGGAGACCAGGTACCCTGACCTGGAGAAACTGGCCCTGGCTCTAATAGTGACAGCAGGGAGGCTCTAGCCATACTTCCAAGCACATGAGCTCAAGGTCATCACGAGCAAACCCTTGAGACAAGTTTTACAGAAGCCAAACATCTCTGGCCGTCTCACCAAATGGGCAATCGAGCTGAGCGAGTTCGATATCTCCTATGTAGCGAAGACAGCTGAGAAAGGACAAGCAGTGGCTGACTTCATCGCCGAATACTCCTACGCAGCTGTAGATGTGGACTACTTCACAAAATGGGTAGAAGCGAAACCATTAGCAACCATCACAACATCCCAGATCGAGCACTTCGTCTACCAACACATCATCTGCCGCTTCAGGATCCCACACATCATTGTCACTGATAATGGGAAGCAATTTGATTGGAATCGCTTCAGGGTATTTTATGAAACCTACCTCATCAAACTCCTCTTTGGTTCACCATCTCACCCACAGTCCAACGGACAAGTAGAATCTGCCAACAAGAACATCAAGTACAACTTAAAGAAGAGACTCGATGAAGACAAAGAAAAATGGTCCGACATTATTGATGACGTGTTATGGTCCCATAGAACCTCTTACAAGACAACAATAGATGAGACTTCTTTCTCCTTGGCATTCGGCATGGAAGCAGTCGTACCAGTGGAGATTGGCGATACATCCTATCGAGTCATCTCCTACAACCCAGAACAAAACAACCATCAAATTGCTCTTAGCCTGGACCTACTGGAGGAATGCAGAGAGAAGGCCAGCATCAAGAACATTGCATACAAGCAACGTGTCGTAAGATATTACGACTCAAGGGTTCGCCATAGAAGCTTCAACATAGGAGATCTAATCTTGAGGAAAGTTAGCCTTGTAACCAAGGAGAGATCTACTGGCACATTTGCTACCACATGGGAAGGACCCTACAAAGTCTCCAAAGTATGCCGAGAGGGGACCTACGAGCTCCAAGACTCGAAAGGAAAGACACTTCCACACCAATGGAATGTGGATCACCTCAAATTCTACTACAAGTAAACAGGCCTATGGCCACAAGCACGATCAGCTAATGACCGAATTTTTGTAATCATTCCTGGCATACCCATATTGACATTATCAATAAATGAATTTTACAATGAGACAACACCTCTTCTCTCTCATCTCTTTCGCAATCTGTCATTTTATCAACTCATCGGCCTTCCCTCACTATGAGGAAAAACCTCATCTTGAACAGCCTTAATTTACCATATTCAACATTCATTACAACTCATTTTTGAACGGCCTCAATTTCCTATTAAAAAAAAAACGCTTTCATTTTTTAACGGCCTTCTTCATGAGGAGGCACCTCATTTTGAACAACCTCACCTTATTACGCCATTTTAATGGCCCTACCACCTTTTCAAAGGCAATCACCTAAATGTTCGAACTTCCTTCGAGCTTATTTTTCAAAAGCAATCACCCTATTACTAAATGTTCGAACCTTACTTTGAATGGCCTCACATCACTTACCAAATCAGCCTTTACAAAAATTAATTACAAAAACTAAGGGGCATTCCCCTGATCTTCAGGGACATCTTCTCCATCATCTCTTGGTGTCTCGTCCTGACCATCGGCATCACCATCATCCTCATCATCAGGCAGAGCATTCCCATCCTCATCTAGGTAGTCTTCCAACTGCGGGGGATGCTTCAGCCACGGAAATTGGATGGGAAGACCAGTGCTAGTTAGAAGAATTCGCTTGCAAATCCCATCTTCCAGCTTGGCCCCAAACCGCTGCAGGTCATGATGATGCGCCGGGGAAGCCTGATACTCTTCAGCACCCACCTTCTGGGACGAGATAAGTTGATCGGCCAGCATAGCATTGGTCAACTCAGCCTGCCGAACTCTAACCTCCAGCTCCGCCACCTTTGCAATGGCTTCTTCCCGGTGAGCAACCAACTGCCTCTCTAGCTCCTTCACCTTGAGCTAAGCATCAACTTGGCCTGGATAGACCTCTCGACCATCCTTTCTTTCTCGGCCAAGGAATCCATTTGCAACTTCAAAGCTTTGTGCTCTTCAGCCGCTTTCTCCCTGACCTGGGTAGCAATCCAAAAGGTGGTGAAGACCTCACCAAGAAACTGCACAAACCACACACACTTAGATAAAGAAAAGTAGTACAAAAAAACCAAGGCCGAACAAAAGGAACTTACGTATGCCCCGACTCGCATTGTCTTGTCGCACCTATCAGTAAAGTCCTTCGACTTCAAGGCCGCGATCTCATCCAACTCATACTGAGACCCACGAATAATAGTGTTCATGAAGTCTAGCTGAGAGGGATGGAAGGCCGTGGATAGCTACCTCCAAGTCTCGTCCAGCTCCTGGGTCCTCACCATATCCAGCTCCCCATCTATTTTCAGAAACTAGGATCGAAGGGAAGCATCGAGATACTATTTCTTCATCTTCTTGGGAACCCTTCGGCCTTCCAAATCGAAGCCGATGTTGAGACATATGATCTTGCGCACCGTCTCAAGGGCCTCAACCTGGCCCTGTTTCTTCTGTTGCAGCACATCCTCAGAATCGGAGGCCAACTCTTTTTGCTTCTTCCCCCTTCTCTTCCTCTCCTTGGCCATTATGTGGCAATGATCGTCGGATTCATCGTCAAGGCTAATGAAGGGAAGCACATGAGGCCGATTATCGGATGGCCCAGAGATAGCGATCGGCTGGGCAAGAACTGACCCATAAGCACTTAGAAACAGCCGAGCCAAGGGCTCCCTAGTGATAGGATGCACCCCATGGGAATCCAACCCCTCATGCCCGCCATGCTCATCCAAAGCATCATCCACCCGTAAAGCAACCCTCGTTGTCGATCTTGTCTTGATCGGCTTACGGAAGTCGCCCTTCCTCATGGATGCCCCAGCCTTCTCCGCCTCGGCCTTTGTCTCAGCTGCCTTCTTCAATGCCTCTTCAATTTTTGCCATTCTCTTCGTTAATTGCTCGGCCGCAGCTACGACAAAATCTGGATCGGCTGCAACAAAAAAAATTAGTTAGCAAAAGGCTGACGCACAATCCTCACTAACCAAGGCCGAGTGATACTTACGTAGAGTAGATATCAGACCAACTTGCAGGAGATGGGCAGGCAACTGCAAAAAATACTCTACTCCTTTCAACTCGGTCATGCTTTGAAAATACTTCAGCGCAGTCGACCTTCTCCTGATCACTGATATCGGGCAGCTTAAACACGTCTACAAAACAAAGAGGGAATCAAGTCAATACCAATCGGCCATATCATTAAAAAATAAATCATAAAAAAAAGGACATATGTTTTTTTTTCCTACGACTACGACCTTTTGACTGGTACACGCGTGAAATGCGTCGGCCGAACAATGGAAAATCTACTCCCTCCCAATTCCCATAAACAAACATGAACTTATGTTTCCAAGCCTTCTGGGAGGTCGGCATATCTTCAATAAAGGGCCTCTTTTCCTTCTACGTCCTAGACTCTACATAGACCCAGCCGGTCTTATCCCTCACAAACTTTTACAAATTGCTGATGTGTCCCCAAGTAGGCTCGCCCTTCCCGCACAACTTGAATTCCATATACACCCCAGTTAACATAATCTAGCAATTTGGATTAAGCTGGCCGAGAGTAACCCCCACTTCAACAGCCATCTTCTGTAGCCACGGATGAAGAGGAAGCATCAGCCCATGACTGAAATTATCCGGATGAAAGGTCGCCCAACCGATCGGTGGATTGCTCGGCCTCTCCCTTCTCCCGAGTAGTCTCATCTTCACCGAATCCGGAATGTTGAACTCTCTTCGATAGGCAAGGAGATCATCATCATCCAACGTACTAACTTGCCAATCAACCTCATAGGCCGAGCGGGCCACTGTCACCAATTCTATGACATCTTCGACATCAATCTCCATTAGCCGTGAACTCGACGCTGTCTCCAAAGACTTCGAACTTGAAGCCACACCCTTACCCTGACCAGTCGGGGACTTCAACAACTCACTTTGTTCAAAGGATGACACCTCGACATTAGAGGTCTCGGCCCCGTCACCGGCCGACACATAATGGGTGTCAATATACTCAAAGGCTTTATCAAGCTCTTCTTGCAATTCCTAGGCCGATTGTCCTTGAGATGCCTCAAGGATCGGTCCACCCATGTTTGCATACACCTCTGGCTCTACCCTAGGGTTTGGTCGTGGGGAACTAGAGGCCGATTCAGACACGTTTAGCCGTGAATCAGAGCTAGCCGAGCTAGCTTTTGATTCACCGTCAAACGCATGGTAGGACCAATCCTCAGATACTTTTGAATCACCCAATTAACTTGACATCTACAAACATACAAGGAATATCTATGAAGGGAAAGATGCAAGACACAACAACTAAGACATACAGACAATCAAGCAAACACATTCATCAAGTTCATCACCAGTTCATGCAAAAATCACACATTCGATCGAAAAAAACAAAGGAAGAACAATGTAATACCTTGTTTAAGAGAAACACATTCATACGGGCCGTGCAAGATGACACACACTCATCTTGTAAGTGGCACTCAATCGGCCATGGACATTCCTAGTCGACCGGTCACATGATTGTGCGAGGCTCCGCTCTTGCGGGTCGAAGATGACACACTCATCTTGCAAGTGGCACTCGATCGGCCATGGACATTCCTAGCCGATCGGCCACATGATCGTGCGAGGCTCCGCTCTTGCGGGCAGAACAAGATGACATACACTCATCTTGCAAGTGGCACTCGATCAGCCATGGACATTTCTAGCCGATTGGCCACATGATCGTGCGAGGCTCCGTTCTTACGGGCTTAAGATGACACGCTCGTCTTGCAAATGGAACTCGATCGGCCATGGGCATTCCTAGCTGATCGGCCACATGATTGTACGAGGTTCTGCTTATGTGGGTCGTACAAGATGACACATACTCATCTTGCAAGTGGCACTCGATTGGCCATGGACACTCCTAGTCGATCGACCACATGATCGTGTGAGGCTCCGCTCTTGCGTGCCTAAGATGACACACTAATCTTGCAAGTGGCACTCGATCGGCCATGGACATTCCTAGCCGATCGGCCACATGATCATGCGAGGCTCCGCTCTTGCGGGCGAAAGATGACACACTCATCTTGGAAATGGCACTCGATCGGCCATGGACATTCCTAGCCGATCGGCCACATGATCATGCGAGGTTCCGCTCCTGCGGGCCGTACAAGATGACACACAGTCATCTTGCAAGTGGCACTCGATCGGCCATGGACATTCCTAGCCGATCGGCCATATGATCGTGCGAGGCTCCGCTCTTGTGGGCTAAAGATGACTCACTCATCTTGCAAGTGGCACTTGATCAGCCATGGACATTCCTAACCGATCGGCCACATGATCGAGCGAAATTCCGCTCCTACAGGCAGTTCTAGATGGCACTCGGCCACAACCAAAATTTAAGGCTGGCCATCCTCTCTCACTAACCCTTTTTTGGGAAAATATTGACCACGGGGTCTCGCCTCAGTCAAGGGCTTGGTGGACTGGGGACTAGTATAGGACAAATATCCGTACAGGTTGACAAGTAACGACAAGCCCTCAACCGAGGAAATCCACCTCAGTCAACGACTTGGGGGACTTCTATTCGTACTTAATTTGGTCAACTTGGTCAAGGCCGATCAGTCCCGCCAAAACCATACTTAGCCCTCGGCTCAACAAGAGTACAACAATACAAATCTACAAGATCAGGTGCATCCCACCAACACAGCCTTGTCCGACAAAAGACATCAAAAGCCACTAGGCTGACCAGATCCGGCCGGCCTACCCATCATCGGCCGACCTTTTCAACACAACCGTAGGACTCGGGACCACCATGACACGTGTCAGCTACAAGACCAGAGACATTTATCCCAAATCGAAATGATTCACCTACAACATTCAATGCCAATATAAATATAAGGGCACCTCCCCTCAAAAAGGTAATGACAACCTTGCCTTTACGCTGCCTATTTATTACAATACCATCCACACTTAACTGGCTTAAGCATCGGAGACTGTTAGGCCGGTACCCCACCGGTGCTCCTTTGCTCTTACCTTCTCTCTACAGTTCTTCCTGCCCCCGAGGAGAGCGAGTCAAGCGAACTCAGCGAGACAACTCGAAGTTGGTCCAGTTTTGGTATCAACAATGTCAAATTATTTACTTATTTTAGTTAGAATGAAGGAGATGACACCTAACTAGATGCGTGCATTTAATTATGGTAGTTTCTAGCACAGAAACCCATTCAAACTATTAACAAACTACTTCACCTATCTCGCTTGAATTAACTACATCCTAATTCAGAGAGACATCACAAATAAAAATTTCTTTGTAAGAGGATCCAATATTT
Source organism: Oemleria cerasiformis (assembly GCA_037349345.1). NCBI lineage: Eukaryota > Viridiplantae > Streptophyta > Magnoliopsida > Rosales > Rosaceae > Oemleria > Oemleria cerasiformis. The sequence goes on from JAZGTL010000021.1 coordinate 443,655, forward strand.
ACATCACATACCAACTTAAAGTCACTTGGTTTGGCATAAAGCCACCAGGGAGACAAAGGTATGCTGCAAAAGTAACATCTTTCTTCCTACAATTTATAGCTATCATCAAATTACATTACAAGTGAAATGAGTATACACAAGCTAATCAACCAAACAAGTTTAATGAATTTGTCCACTCCAAATTCGTGAAAAAATAACATGCCTAAATTTTAGCACTAGCAGTGGTACAATACAACTCAACTCAAGTCTAACCCTTTTATCCCAAGAGAATGGAAAAGGAGGCAATTTGGGTAAAATCTCGTAGTTAGGTCAGATATCAAACACAAAATCAATGGAATTACTCAACAAATTGAATAAATTTTCTAAGATTAACATATTAATTAATGAATTCAGAATAATAAAGATGAAAACTTGAAAAACGTACCTCGACAAGTTGGTCAAAATTAGACTTGAGCAAGATGATCTTTGCGGTGGCAGTAATCTTTTGCCTGAGGCATGGTTTCTTCGATGAAGTAACCACCAATGCCAACGTCGACCAAGACTTGGTGGGCTTCGTGGAGGGTGCAGGGGACATAAAACGAGGCAGTAAGAATATACACTAAGTCATAGCTGAGGAAAACCATTCAAAATCATCTAAAGCATTTTCACATACACTTGGAGTGCATTGATCATCATAGTGATCATCACTCAGATTCAATTCAACAAAACAATCCAGAAATAGAAAAGAGTAATAGAACATCACAGGCTAGCCTTGATTCAATCGGTTTCAGCTAAGGAGAGTGTTAAGAAATTTACCTAGTTGCTGCCATTGAAGTTCTGCTCCCGAGTCCTTCATTGCCTCTGCACCCGAGCTCCTCAATCAGTGCCTCATTCTCAACATGGTATCAGAGCTTAGTCTCTGATCATCATCTCGGCGTAGATATGTGCAAGGCTATAGCATCAAGAAGGTGTGTGATCTGCAATGACAGAAACACACGGTGGAGGTGAGCTGAGGACCCCAATCTTCACAGGTTCTAACTATGATGTGTGGAGTATCAAAATGAAGATTGTGCTGAAGGGCTATGATCTATGGAAATGTGTAGATGTGGGATTACCTGAGGCAATGGCCGTAGAAGGAGAAGTTGGAGCTGTTTTGAACCAGCCTTCTCATGCAGACTTGGTGAGAGATGCTAAGGCAGTGAGCATGCTTCAGAATGTAGTTGCCGATGACATCTTTCCCAGGATCTAGAATGAAGAAAGTGCAAAAGCAGCAGGGAATGTGCTGAAAAGGGAATACAGAGGAGACTCAAAGGTTAGAGCTGTCCAACTACAATCTCTTAGACAAGATTTTGAATATACAAGAATGAAAGAAGATGAATCATTGTCTATGTATATTGTTGGTAGAATTAAAGAGCAAGAAATATGCAATTCAATTCTAACAGTTATAAAATCCTTGCAAGTGCACAAATCGATAAGAATAGTATAGTAGCACAGCAAGAGTCGATCCCTCAAGGACTTGTATCAACGTTATGACCACTTTAGTTCAGATTTATTAACTTAGTGAAAACACACACACACACACACACACACACACACACGCACGCAGGGGGGGGTTTATGATGTGAGAACTGAAATTTAAAGACAAGCAAAATAAAATGCAGAAAATAACAATGCAAGAATTAATGGTTGATTGATTATTACCTAAGGCGAATTAAGGCTTACTATCCACTCTAACCAATTATAGTTACTAATCAGATTTCCTCGACCTAATTACTATGCATTTTCTGAATTAGGTGCCCATGCCTAGGACCTGGCGTTGGTTCACTAGACACATCTTATTCCCTCTTACTTAGCATGTTCTAAACAGGGCATATGCCTAGAACGTCTATCACCTACCTTTTAAGATGATGCATGAAGTTTAAAGAGAATTTAATGACACCACATTAGCCTAGCAAAGTGACATGCAATCCTAGGTTGTTATGAGTTAAGATTACAAGTAAGAATACTTTCGATGCTCCAAATCACAAGATGATATGACGGTCACTCAAGCAATTACATCTATAATTATATGCAAACAAGGTAGCTAATCTTATAGGCATAAATTAAGGTCATTAAGCATAGTAATCCAACTTATTCAACATGCATAGCAATAATAATCAAGAGCCAGAAATCCAATCAACAAGCTAACATGGCTAGGGCTTCAAGCAGCCCTAATCCTAATGACTACTCACACATAACTGAAATTGAAACAAATATAATTGAAATCATAAGAAAATTGCAATAAAGAAAATAAGGGTACATAAGAGATTTTTAAGAACAGGTGCAACAGAAGACATGGCAGAGCCTTCTTCTCCAAGCTCCATGATCAGTCGTTATTTATACATCATTTTGATGTCTTTATATGCCTCTCTTACATGTCTTTTGAATGATTTCGTGCCATCAATAGTAGAAAATGATCAATCTTGTGAGACTTGTGTAGAGTTAGAAATATAGGTAAAATCTAGAAAGAACGCAAAAAGAATGACTCAAATCGGAGTCCAGATGAAGGAGATATCCTCATTTCAATATCAGGTCCTGAACGGAGTCCTGAGTGCGCCAGTGCGCCTATTTTGGGCCACTGGCCAAGTACCTCATATCAGGCCCTCCGGGTCTCAAACCTGTGTTTCATGACATCAAGGTCAAGTCCTAGAAGTGCCAAGGTCGCGCCAAGGCAGGTCGAGGACATGTCCCAAGAACTCCCATCCGAGCCAAGGTGTGCGCCTAAGCCGGGGGTCCCTGTTCCGCCAGCGGTAGATTAGAGGTTCTCCCTCTGCGCTAAGCCTGACAACATTTGCGCCAAGCCTGAACACTATACTTATGATGTGCTTCAAAAGTGCAGTCCCAGGTCCTGATTACGAAGATAGTCCAAAAGCCAAGTTCGGACCACTTGCCAGCTTGCATTCACACTCCCAACTATGTTCTGATTGGTTCTAATAGATTTGAAGGACTTTGTAATTAATTAAAAGTACATAACTTTCCCTATCCTTATAGGACATGGTTTTACCAATCCTTATAGAATAAGGTTTTACCAATCCTTATAGGACAAGGTTTTCCCTTTGTCTATAAAAGGGAGCCTTTGTTCAGTGTTTGAGGAGAGGAGATAATTAGCTAGAGGCGTTTTTGGGAGATACAGAGACACCTTAGCCGCAAATAGTATTTTGGTTTTTTAGAGTTTTACGTTAAAGCTTGGTTCTTCCCGAAGTTGAGTGTGTTGGACGTGGAGCTTGGAGAAGAAGGCTCTGCCGTGTCTTCTGCTGCACCTGTTCTTCACAATATCTTCTGTACCCTTATTTTCATTATTGCAATGTACTTATGAATTCAATTATATTTGTTTCAATTTCAGTTATGTGTGAGTAGTCATTAGGATTATGGCTGCTTGAAGCCCTAGCCATGTTAGCTTGTTGATTGGATTTCTGGCTCTTGATTATGATTGCTATGCATGCTGAATAAGTTGGATTACTATGCTTAATGACCTTAATTTATGCCTATAAGATTAGCTACCTTGTTTGCATATAATTATAGATGTAATTGCTTGAGTGACCGTCATATCATCTTGTGATTTGGAGCATCGAAAGTATTCTTACTTGTAATCTTAACTCATAACAACCTAGGATTGCATGTCACTTTGCTAGGCTAATGTGGTGTCATTAAATTCTCTTTAAACTTCATGCATCATCTTAAAAGGTAGGTGATAGACGTTCTAGGCATATGCCCTGTTTAGAACATGCTAAGTAAGAGGGAATAAGATGTGTCTAGTGAACCAACGCCAGGTCCTAGGCACGGGCACCTAATTCAGAAAATGCATAGTAATTAGGTCGAGGAAATCTGATTAGCAACTATAATTGGTTAGACTGGATAGTAAGCCTTAATTCGCCTTAGGTAATAATCAATCAACCGTTAATTCCTGCATTGTTATTTTCTGCATTTTATTTTGCTTGTCTTTAAATTTCAGTTCTCACATCATAAACCCCCCCTGCGTGTGTGTGTGTGTGTGTGTGTGTGTGTGTGTGTGTGTGTGTGTGTGTGTGTGTGTGTTTTCACTAAGTTAATAAATCTGAACTAAAGTGGTCATAACGTTGATACAAGTCCTCAAGGGATCGACTCTTGCTGTGCTACTATACTATTCTTATCGATTTGTGCACTTGCAAGGATTTTATAACTGTTAGAATTGAATTGCATATTTCTTGCTCTTTAATTCCACCAACACTCCACGTCCAATAATCTATGTGTAAAATATTATCTCTCAAAATATCGTCCCTAATTCTCTAGAAAACCAAAACGGAACTCTCTCTCTCTCTGCCTCTATGATTTTCTCTGATTCTCATCCCCCAAAACACTGAACAAAGGCTCCCTTTTATAGACAAAGGGAAAACCTTGTTCTATAAGGATTGGTAAAACCATATTCTATAAGGATTGGTAAAACCATGTCCTATAAGGATAGGGAAAGTTATTGTACTTTTAATTAATTACAAAGTCCTTAAAATCTATTAGAACCAATCAGAGCACGGCTGGGAGTGTGAATGCAAGCTGGCAAGTGGGAACGCAAGCTGGCCAAACTTGGATTTTGGACTGTCTTCGTAATCAGGATCTGGGACTGCGCTTTTTTAGCACAACATGAGTATAGTAGAAGCGCATCTTCGATCAGGCTTGGCGCAAATGTTGTCAGGCTTAGCGCAGACGGAGAACCTCTGATCCACCGCTGGCGGAACAGGGACCCCGGGCTTAGGCGCACATTTGGGCTCGGATGGGAGTTCTTGGGACATGTCCTCGACCTGCCATGGCGTGACCTTGGCACGTCTAGGACCTGACCTTGATGTCATGAAACACAGGTTTGAGACCCGGAGGGCCTGATATGAGGTACTTGGCCAGTGTCCCAAAATAGGCGCACTGGCGCACTCAGGACCCCGTTCAGGACCTGATATTGAAATGAGGACATCTCCTTCATCTGGACTCCGATTTGAGTCATTCTTTTTGCGTTCTTTCTAGATTTTACCTATATTTCTAACTCTGCAAAAGTCTCACAAGATTGATCATTTTCTACTATTGATGGCACGAAATCATTCAAAAGTCATGTAAGAGAGGCATATAAAGACATCAAAATGATGCATAAATAACGACTGATCATATATGTCTAGACTATATGGAGTTGTAAACCAAATGAGAACTTATGAAGAAGAAATTTCAAAAAATAGATTATCTCAAAAGATCCTAATTAGCTTTACTAAACCCTATGATCCCATTGTATCTATCATAGAAGAAACCAGAGACATGGAATCTGTGGATGTTGAAAGTGTCATTGCTTTAATTAGGGCTTTTGATCAAAGAATAGAAATGCATAGTGAAGGGAGTGTTGACAAGGCCTTTGCTAGTTTGTTTGTGAATCCCAAAGGCTAGCAAGGTAACCCTCAAGGCAAGTTTAAGAAGTTCTTCAAGAACAACAAAAATTGGAATCAAAAGTCCAATGCCACTGGTAAATCCAATTATAACCATAATGCAGGCTCTAACAAGGCAGAGAGCAGTGGAGCAAAATGCAAAGTGTGTGACAAATTACACTATGGTGAGTGTTGGTTCAAGGGTAAGCCTAAATGCTACAATTGCAATAAGTTTGGTCATTATGCCAAAGATTGCAATGTTCTATGAATATGGCTAGAGAAGTGACTGAAACTTCTGGGAAGTTGTTCTATGCATGTAACACAGCTTCTGTGAAGGATGATAATGTGTGGTATGTGGATAGTGCATGTAGTAATCACATGACTGCACAAGAAGCACTACTTGTGGACATTGATAGGAGCATTAAAGCTAAAGTAAAGATGGGAAACGGTGAGTTAGTTCAAGCAGAAGGAAAAGGTACTCTTGTCATTCAAACTAAGCAGGGTAAAAGACATATAAGATACGTTATGCTCTTACCTGGATTGGAGGAAAACCTGCTGAGGGTTGGACAAATGATTCAGCATGGCTACTTTCAGTTATTTGGAGATCAAACAGTGGACATCTATGAAGACAAGGAGCTATGCCACAGAGTAGCTAAAATCCCTATGACAAAGAACATATGCTTTCCTATGACATTTGGGTGTGTAAATCCTAATGCAATGAGAGCAACTATTGCTGAAGACTCAAACTTATGGCACAAGAGATATGATCATCTGAATCACACTAGTTTGAAGAGTTTACAACAAAAGGAGATGGTTGTTGGCATGCCTAAACTACAGGGTAGTACTGATTTCTGTGCAAGTTGTGTAGCTGGAAAGCAGCATGTGGAGCAGTTTGACAAGGAACCTGCTTGGAGGGCAACTTTCCCTCTTGAACTCATACACTCAGACGTGTGTGGTCCAATGCAAGTAGAAACCATTGGAGGTAACAAGTACTTTTTGACCTTTATTGATGATTTCACTAGAATATGCTAGTTGTACTTTCTTAAATATAAGTCTGGAGTTCTAAATGTGTTTAAGAAGTTTAAAAGCATGATTGAGTTGAAAATTGGTTATAAAATCAAGAGCCTCATAAGTGATAGAGGTGGGGAGTACCTCTCAAAAGAGTATGAAATGTTCTGTGATGAGACAGGAATAGCAAGACAATTGAAAGTGGCTTATTCTCCTCAGCAAAATGGTGTTGTTGAAAGGAAGAATATATCCATTGTTGAAATGGCTAAGGCCATGATGCATGGAAAGGGTGTACCTTACAAATTCCAGGGTGAAGCTGTGAATAATGCTGTGTATTTGCAGAATAGATGTCCTACAAAGGTTTTGAATGGTAAAACACCATTTGAACAGTTTAGTGGGAGAAGCCCAGGGGTTAAACACCTAAGAATTTTTGGTTATATTTGCTATTCACATATTCCTGATCAATTGAGACAGAAACTGGATGAAAAGGAGGTAAAGTGTGTGTTCATGGGATATGGACATTGTGAAAAAGGCTACAGGTTATACAATCTGCAAACCAACAAGATTGTGATATCTAGGAGTGTTGTTTTTTATGAGAATGCAGAATGGGATTGGAATGCTACAAAGGCTGAGATTGGTGGCACTCTTATATTGAACTATGGTTTTGAATATGCCAATTCTCAACCTGAGAATGCAACTGAGGTCCCTCATGAACCTGCAGCTGTAGTTTTTCAAGAACCTGCATCTCAAAATGAAATACTGATAGGAGATGTGCAACCTACAGATGAATCCACTACTGGAACACCTGTTAAGCTCATAAGCATTCAAGATATTTATACACGATGTCACATGTGCATCACGGAACCTGAATCCTATCAAGAAGCAGCTAAAGACCTAGCTTGGAAGAAAGCAATGGAGGCTGAAATTGACATGATTCAAAAGAATGAGACATGGGAGTTAGTGGACAGACCTATGAATAAACATGTCATTGGAGTCAAATGGGTTTACAAGACAAAGTTAAACCTAGATGGTTCTATACAAAAGCACAAGGCCAGATTTGTAGCTTGGTGTGGAGTTCAATGAAACTTTTGCTCCAGTAGCAAGGTTAGACACCATTAGATCTCTCATTGCTCTAGCAGCTCAGAGGAACTGGAAATTATACCAATTGGATGTAAAATCTGCATTTTTGAATGGAGTACGAAGTGTATATTGATCAGCCAGAGGGTTTTGAGTTTCAAGAAGAAGAAGGAAAAGTCTACAAGCTTAAGAAAAGCTCTCTATGGACTCAAGCAAGCCCCAAGGGCCTGGTATGGAGAAATAGATTCCTATCTATTGAGTTGTGAGTTTAAAAGGAGTTCCAGTGAAGCCACACTTTACATAAAGTTTGATGAAGCTGGTGAAGTTATAATTGTGTCTATCTATGTGGATGACATAATTTACACTGGAAGTTCACAAGCATTGATCAAGGAATTCAAGCATGTGATGATGAGTAAGTATGAAATGGCAGATTTGGGTCTACTTCATCATTTCCTACGAATGGGAGTGATACAATCTGATAGAAGTATCTTTATACACCAAAGAAAGTATGCAACTACTCTTCTAGAGAAGTTTGGTCTTAAGGATTGCAAACCAGTGAATACACCGTTGGTTCTAGGAGGTAAAGTCATGAAGGAAGATGGATGTGAAGCTGCTGATGAGCAACTTTACAGAAAGATAGTTGGAAGCCTACTCTACTTGACAGCAACAAGACTTGACATAATGTATGCTGCAAGTCTGTTATCTAGGTTTATGCATGGTCCTACAAGTAAGCACTATGGAACTGCCAAAAGGGTCATGAGATACATTCAAGGTACACTTTCTTATGGCATTGAGTATGTTAAGGGAAAAGCTTCTACTTTTATTGGTTTCTGTGACAGTGATTGGGTATGTTCTGAGGACGATATGAAGAGCACTTCAGATTATGCAATTACTCTAGGAAGTGGGGTATTTTAATGGGCCTCAGTGAAGCAAAGCACAATGGCTTTGTCCACAGCAGAAGCTGAGTATGTTGCTGATGCTGAGGCAACATCTCAAGCTATTTGGCTTAGGTTTGTGCTTAAGGATTTTGGAGAAGAACAAGGAGAGGCAACACCTTTGTTTTGTAACAATATGTCAGCAATAGCAATGGCAAGAAACCCAGTATTTCATCAGAAAACAAAACACATTAACAGGAAGTTTCATTTCATCAGAGATGCACTACAAGATAATCATATTGGTTTGATATTCTGCAGATCAGAAGATCAGATAGCTGACATTTTTACTAAGCCTCTGCCTAAGGAGAGACTAAACTACCTAAGGGGTTTACTTGGTGTCAAACCAGCATCTAGCTTAGAAGGGAGTGTTGCTGATTAAGCTACCAGCTGGACAGTCTACAAGGTAGCTAGGTGTATGAAGACCAAGAGGTGCCGTGCAGGTGTAAAACAAATTAGGAAGTGTGCCTAGTGTGTGTGTGACTTGCATGGGCTGCAAGAGAATTCTGTTAGAACAGACTAGTCTAGGTGTCAAAATGTAATTAGCTCTTGTGATGTCATAGCATCCAAGACTAACCGAATGTGAGAAAATGTGAGAGAGTGTGTGTATTTATGCATTCAATTTACTCATTTCAATCTATTAAGAATATACACTCAATCATAGCTGAGGATAACCATTCATAATCGTCTAAAGCATTTTCACAAACGCTTGGAGTGCATTGATCATCATAGTGATCATCACTCAGATTCAATTCAACAAAACAATCCAGAAATAGAAAAGAGTAATAGAACATCACATGCTAGCCCTGATTCCATCGGTTTCAGCTAAGGAGAGTGTTAAGAAATTTACCTGGTTGCTACCATTGAAATTCTACTCCCGAGTCCTTCATTGCCTCTGCACCCGAGCTCCTCAATCAGAGCCTCATTCTCAACACTTATGTTAAATGACACTGGGACCAATAATTGACATACCCGTCCCTGTCACCCATAAGCCATGGTCTTTGAGTAGACAACAACAATAAGGTGCTCCATTTGGACCCTTTTCTTTTCTGCACACGACCTTCTTAACATCCAAGCGATTATTTGCAGCTCTGTCCTCGATCTTACAACTCCGGCATCGTTGGAAGCACCGTTGATTTGAGCAAGTGCCATAATTTAGTTAAACTTTACATGTATCGTCCGCTTCCACCTCCACCGTCATCACTGGAAAAAAAAAATGGGAAAAGCAACTAATGAAAGATATTCATATATATATATATATACACAATATCAGCTATATATACAAGATATTCATATCTAGCATTTTTTTTCTTTCGTAGTACTGAAAGATTTTGTTAATCTGCCTCTTGACACCTTGGTGTGTTTTATGGCTTTTCTTAGGTATTTGAAAACTAGTCAGAAATATTCAAATACTCTGGTTGCAATTGGAAAACCATGGAAAATAAAGAGAAAAAAAATAGCTAGAGAAGACATATTGTATGAGAACTTATAAATGAAGAAATAATAAAGAATAATACTTGCATCCCAATCCGGTGGTACCTTCTCGTACCATCCTTTCGATTTATCAATTTGTGCTTATACATATATTATAATCGGAAACAGTTCATTTTCTAATCAAGATTGGGATATTGTTTTTTAAATTTTACAGAATCTGGTGAGCCTTTTAGTTTTATGGTAACCGAAAGATTCTTCTATGATTCCTATACATTCCTTTTAAGGGCACTATAGATTCACTATAAACTCATTATACAACTATAATAGCACTGTATAGTCACTACAAGGACAACATATAGACACCACAAAAGTCACCACAACATCATTGTAAAGGCACTATGGCGACGTAAGAGCATTATAGTGTAATGTTAAATTGGTTTTATTGCCACCCCGTAATTTGTTGAATGGACCACTCTTTCTTAATACACCCCCTCATTCTTTTTTTAATATTTTTATATCTATTGAAAGCATCCACCCACATTACCGAAACTATCCTTACTTGTCATACACCCACTACCAAATGAAAAGAAAAGAAAGGATTTTGGAGGATGATTGTGACAACAAATGAATTGGTTAGGCATTAATTTAAGAATTTAATTGATATCAAAAGTAAAAGTCTTCATTCTATTGTTGAATTTGGATTTGGATTTGCAGTAAGCAATCTGGGGTTTTTGTAGCATCCGTTAAAAACCAGTGCCCTGCAACAGCAGCATGTTGCACCAGCTAGCTGTCCGTTGAAAACAATAACTAGACAACCTATACTCCTTCAAATGATCTATCAAATAGAGTCCCAATTTGAAATAGAGTCCCAATTTGCAATAAAGTCCCAATTTGTAATAGTGTCAAACCAGACTATGTCACCCATCTACTGTGTAACCCAAAATCACCCGAAAATTGTTGAGCTGTCATGTAAATCATAATTCATATAATGTCCATATTACCTCTGGTAATGACATTAACGACTCACAAACACCTATACATTAAATAATGTATTTACCCGTTAAATATATAATTTAATCGAGTTATTGCCTAAATAATAAATAATAACATCATTGAGAATGATTTATTATTTAAATTTAAATAATAAATAATATATCATTTTTATTAAAAAAATTATTTATTAATTACAAAACCTATCAACCAATTACAACGCTTCCCTATAAATAGAGCATCTCATTTTACTTTCAAGGTAACTCATATTCTCATATCAAAGCTCTGTCAGTTTATGCTTTCAAAACTAACTTAAGCATCAGAGCGTTCTTGGTTGAACCAACCCCTCCGGTTTTCAACCTTAACCCCTTTGTTCTATTTATTGTATGTAGGGATCGAGAAGACTTTTTCAAACACGTTCGATTTATGCATCAACAACTGGTGCGCTCATTGAGAGCCGAAATGAGCAATACTCGAAGCGTGCTCTCTAGATTTTTCTTAAAAACTTCACCTTCGTTCATCGTTCATCATCTCGTTCGTCGTTCCTCATCTCTGTTCATCGTTCTTCCCATGGCAAGAACGCGACAATCAGCTCGATCAACCAGAGCCATTACTTTCGTTGTTGCAACCCTAGACGGGAGCGGTCCGTACGTTGTGATCCCGTAGGCACAACTGAGGCATTTCACCCACGAGTCATGACAAGTGATGATACTAGCACCCCTCAAGACACAAGGGTTGACTCCCACCATTGGCTTCAGAACCTTCCCCATACTAACAACCCTGTATTCGGTACATTTTCTAGCGCGCCCCGACCACCTGCATTGGGAGCAGTGACAGCTCCTTTCCAACAAACGGATCGGCGATTCATGGGAGAAGAATCCAGGCAGACTTCGAATCGACCCCATGCTAATGAAGATCTTCAAAAGACTCTTGGATGGCCTTTGTGACACACCAAGTCAAATTTGAACACAAGAGGAGCGCGGCATGGATTAGCACTGGAGCTCGGAGCGTGGTCTCGACGTGACACCCGTCATACACGAGCACCTTAGCTCGCACCCCCTCAAGACAATAGGTTGCAGCAGGTCGAACGGCTAAGCAACAAGGTCCAGGTTCAGTTGGAGCTTCTGTAACAACTTCTGGTTGGGCGAGAAGAAACCTAAGCTGTTGTGATACATGCCGCACTCTAGATGGGCAGGAAGACATTCCAAGGTGCCCTGACAAGGATCACGTCCGATGCTAGACAATGTCTTGTGATATGTTGCATAGTGACTATGGCAAGGAAAGTTGCACTCGTGGGACAAGGAGCCAGCAAAGACCAAGGCCGTTGTCACATGAGTGGCTTGGGGGGGCGTGTTAGAGCATTGTCACGTATTGAATACTGGCATGGAAGCCGTAGGCAACAAACAGATTCCCGAGACACACAAACAACTTGGGACGTGCTTGTTATCGCAGTGAGGAGGACAAGACATACTCGCCGACACGCTCCCAGAACTTGGAATTGAGGTTCGGGGGAGCTGACGTCGCTCGACTCGTCATGACTCCCCACCTTACTGAGGCGCATTATAGGCTAATGATGTCCAAAGATTGCTGGATAAACGTCTCCGAGGCGTCCAACGTGTTGGCGATTTGGAAGACGATCTACGTTGTCAGATCCAATCATCCTCGACTTCACCTTTCGTGAGGGACATCGAGGAAGAGCTGTTCCCTCAATGGTTCCAAACTTCATTCAGTTCAAAGGGACCTCTGATCTAGTAAAGCATGTTGATTATTACAGTGGAGTCATGGTGCCTCATAGGCACAATGATGCACTCATGTGCAAAGTATTCTGCCCTCCCTACAAGGTCAGGTCATGACATGGTTCAACCATCTTCCCCGAAGATCCATTTCCTCTTTCGAAGAGCTAGCCTTAGCTTTCGTAAAGGAGTACTCGCAATTTTGCACTATCGAAGTCAAGGTTGATCATCTCTTCACCATCAGAAACAGATCCAAGGAAACCCTCCGACAGTATATCCTGAGATATTGCGAGGAGAAGTATTGCATTGTGGGCTTCAGTGACCTCGTCGCTGCAATGACATTCCAACAAGGGCTTCCCCGGGAATCCAGCTTTAAGGCAACATAATCATGAACAATGCTAGAAATCTCACCAAGATGCTCTCTCTAGCACAGCGACATGCATGCTGAGATGATGAGAAGAAGGCCACCCAGACTGTAGATTACCCCGAAACAAGCGAAAAAACTTCCAAAGCACCAGCGCCACTCAAGGATGATCCAACCATAAATTTGCACATGGGAAGTCCAACAAGCGCAAAGAAAACCAGTCTTCTAATGTCCCAGTCATTGGACTGCACAATTTGCAATTTTCAATTCCAGTCCACCAAATATACATTTGAGATCAAAGACAAGCCTTGGTTCAAGAAACCGGGACCTGTCAAAGGCGATCAGGAGAAGGTCGATAAGACAAAGTGGTGCGCCTATCATGATTGCTATGGGAAGGTCTATAGGGCTCAATTTCTCTATATTATAAATGTTGTATAATAAAATTAAAAAAACGTCTATGCCTCCGCCTAGTCCCCGCCTAAGCGCCTAGGTGCTAGGCCCTTCCCCACCGCTTGATTAGCGCCTAGCGATATTTAGAACATTGATAGGACCCCTCCTGAATTTAACTCTTCAAATATGTAAGAAGAAATGTGCGCATCGACAATAAAGGAAATGCCAACACCTTTACTAAATTACCCTTATGGAAGCATCCAAAAATTTAAATTTCTAACGAAAATTAGGTAGTCTCCCCAGAAAAAGGGCAAAACTAATAATTCACCATGCAAAAAAAAACAAAGGTTTCAAAACCAAACTTCAGTAAGGACACTACAAAGTCACAAGTACCAAACATCCAGATGTTATAAGAGTCTCAACCCACAACCAACCCATGCAAGGGCATATCAAAGCATACTAGGTTCAAAGAGGTACAATTCAAAATTTAAGTTTACAGACTAAACAAAGGAAATCGTACGAGTAGCGTACACAGCAGAAGAAATGTCTCAGCCTAGTCTTGTAGATCTTGTCAAGCTACAACCTAGAGGGGCACAAAATAGGAAAGTGTGAGTGGACAATATATCTGGAAGAGAAGTCCAATACGGGGACATGTTCACTACCATCACCAACAATACCTCAAGGCTAGTGGCTAGGGAAAATGAGAGGTCCAACCCGGACTTTCTCCCCAGACATGCACGTCCGAAAATACCTCAAAGACATGCGGTTGAAAAACTAATAATACACACGTAGATAGCCTCGCCTAGCACTCATGACAAAAGTACCTTAAATCATGCGGCTAGAGAAAGTAATTCCTCCAGCACCACGTAGATGAGATACTCGGTTCCACGTGGCCGGAAAAAAATAATAAGAGGATGGTACATATAGTGGAATGTGGTCGTGTGAAACCCCAGCATGCCCGTAAGAACGAATTGGGATACTTCCCCCAAAAAACCAAGGGAGGCCAAATATCTGATAAGGAAAACGAATAATAATAAGGGGATGCTATTTTTTAATTACGAAACTTTCCTTTTCATTTTTGAACCATAACTTGCTCATTCGAACTCCGATTTTTACATGCTAGCTGCCTACAAACTCCTGAGAACGAGACCTACGCAATGGTACAAGAAAAAATTCTAAAATTTATTTGCAAAAAAGAAAAAGTGACCCCGAGCCCACTAAACTTTCAAGGGTAAAACCATCATTTAACTTCAAAATTATGGAAATAAATAATTTTTAGGTAGGGGTCATCACACAACTCGCACCCCATGTTGGGCACTACCAGCACTTGACCATGCAGCGTATCAACAACATACTATACCGAGCATGCCCCGCGGCACATGCTACGCAAGCTCATGTAGCGCCTCTCCCCGCGTCCTACCTAGCATGCACACCCGCGTTGTTCCCCGCATCACCCCATGCGTCATGTCTAGTCTCATTGCCCATCTCATGCCCCGTGTTATTGCCTACATCATGCCCAGCGTCGGGCCTTGTGCGCAGGCTCCTCGCCGTGCCCTATGATGGCCAAGAAGAAGTTCCACGTCAGCCTGGCTAAGTGCACGTTCGATGTTGGATAATGTCCGATTGCAAAGAAAGCAACACCCGCGAGGCGGGGGATCAGCATTTCCCAAGACTATCAATCCATGATTGGCTTTGTTAGCGTGTGAGAGCCCTGTCGTGCATCGAGTTTCCACATGCAAAGCCCTTCCTCGAAAGAAAAGTAAAGCCCTTTTCCGAGAGGCAAGTTGATTCAAAGCGCCATCGTTGGGTGCCCATGGCAATACAATCGGGGCTTTTGAATAAACTAAAAAGCCCTTCCATGAAGGCAAAGTAAAACCCTCTTCCAAGAGGCAAGTTGATTCAAAGTGCCATCGTTGGGTACCCATGGCAATACAATGGGGGTATTTGAATAAACTGAAAATCCTTTCCTCGAAGGTAAAGTAAAGCACTCTTCCAAGAGGCAAGTTGATTCAAAGTGCTACAACCTACAGTCTCCGCGACAACTACTTACGAAGGAGCGGGAAAACTACGAGTTCCCAGCACAATAGACGTCACTATCAAGGGTCATAAAGAATCTGTCACTCAGCTACGTTGTAAAGCAACGGAAGTCAGCTTTCTAGAACAACTTACGGAAATGGATTTGAAGTTGTGACGAGTTCTCTATGGGTGAGTTAGTGCGGGGAGGTCAGCAGCGTGATTTAGCGCACAAGACTGAATTACGATTTGACGTATGGAACTCAATACTCATCCTCTCGTATAGAGCTCAATGGTCTCAAAAGATACAAAAGTAAGCTTTCCAACCCAATTGATGGAAGTGAATTTGGACCCTTTACGAATCCTCCATAGCTGTTTTAGTAATCAAAGGTCAGCAGCGAGATTCAGCTCACAAGGCTGATCTACGATTTGACCTCCACAACTCAATACTTCTCCTCTTGGACGAAATCCGATCGATTTAGAAAGATAAGGAAGACAATTCTGAGTTGTAATAAATCATGGCCAAACGTTTTAGTGTGTGGAGGTCATTAACGAAGCCCTTCCTTGAAGGCAACTCAAAGCCTTTCTCCGGAAAGCAATTAAGCCTTCTTCTGAGAAGCATTTAAGGCTTCTTTCAAGATGAATAAAGCCTTTCCTCGGAAAGCAGTTAAGCCTTCTTCCTATAAGCACTTAAGCCTTCCTCCACGAAGCAATTAAGCCTTCCTCCACGAAGCAATTAAGCCTTTCAACTAAAAACACATAGCCATTCCCTAGGAAGTAAAATCAAGCCTTCTTCCGAGAAGCAATTAAACCTTCCTCAACCAGGCCTTCCTTCAGGAAGCAACCAAGCCTTTCTTCGAAAAGCACTCAATCATTTCTTCGGAAAGCAAAAAAAAAGCCTTCCTTCCTCCGGGAAGCAATTATGGCTTTCTGCAAAAAACACCTAAGTCTATCTATGGAAAACACCCAAGCCTTTCTTCGGAAAACGCCAAAGCCTTTCCCAGGAAATCAAAATCAAGCCTTCCTCCGAGAAGTAATTAAGCCATCTTCCGAGAGGCAAAAGCCCTTCCTTGAAGGAAAAGTAAAGCCCTCATTCGAGAATAAATTGGAAACAAAGTGCCATCAAGTAGTACCCATGGTAATACAACGGGGGCATTTGAATAAAATAAAAAGCATTTTTTTCCATGCAAGAAGGCAAGGCCAAAGCTCAGAGACTTAGAAATATCTTTGCGATATCTAACTTCGAAAGAACAAGCTGTCTACAGGATTCCTGTGCGTGAGACGTCACTTTTGAGGCTCACCACATATTTGTTACTCATACCCACTAAATGGGGGCGGTGAAATTGGAAAGGTATGGATGTCAGCTTTCCAACCCTACCGACGACACTCAAATCCGAATTATAACGAATCATGGGCAAGTTTTGTAATGCCCGGAGGTCAACAACACGATTATGCGCACAAGGACAAGTTTCGAATTGACTTCCACGATTCAAACTTGTCCCCTTAGATAGAGCTTGGTGGCATTGGAAAGACGTCACCTTTGAGACTCAAGTACTTTATTCATTACAAAACCTACGCTACAAGCTAAGACATAACCATGAAGCTCCTCCTCGGAAAACTCCAAGCCGCACCTCGTGCACCCTTGCAGCGCCCAACGGGCTCCCTTGACACTCCTCGCTCACGCTCTTTCCACGCCCAGCGTGGGCCCTTGTCGAGTCCAGCCTGCCCCCTCTCCAATCCTCATGTGCGCCCTCTCTGAGTCCCGCGCGACACCTAGCATTCTCCAATTATTTTCTAAGTACTTTCTGACACTCAAAGACGGAGAATCATTTGTGAGCGACTGCAGGCAAGGCGACCCATTTAAATAGGAGTTGGGTCCAAACCCCAAAAGGTTTCGTCTACAAATGGAGTTCTATTCCAAAACAGATTACTTGGACCACAATTAAAAAAATTATATCCCTTAGGATTCCTTGAATTCGTTAGCGATGTGTGTTGATTGGAACCATAAATTATCCGAAAATTGTGAAGCTGCCACGTGGCTCATATTTTCTATAATGTCCATATTACCCTAAGTAAGCACACATACAAACATGCGCACATGAATTAATATGTTTAAAAGCTAAATATATTAACTAATATAATTATTGCCCAATAATAGATAATATCACCCTGATAATTATTTATGAATAAAAGTCAATTAATAAATAATATATTTTTTTCTAAAAGAGTTATTTATTAATTGTAAATCTTTTTCAACCAATCAAACGCTCCGGTGACTCACATGCCTCCACTATAAATGCAAGGCTTCTCCTCACTTATGAGGTAGACTCAATCATACTCTGTTGGTTTATTCCCTTAAATAAAACTAACTTAGGTATCAGAGTGTTCTTGGTTGAACCCTCCACCTTCGAGTTTCAACATTCACGTCGTTTGTCGCGTCTATTGTATATAGGGACCGAGAAATGAATTTTCAATCCGGACGATTTTTGCATCAATAGCCTTGGTATTTCATATCAGTAAGTTGATGCATCAATTAGCTGATTCTAGCCTATTGTAACTGTTTGAATCTATTAGCTATAGATTCCAAGAACACTTCAGCATTCTTAGAATATTGAAGGCCGCAGCTCACTATATCTGACATGAATCCCTTCATGATCAACAATGTCACTAAATTAGCTCTTTCTCACTCAAAGTTTTCTTTGACTTACGTTTGTTGCTTTCTTTGCTGGTTTGGAGGTTCTGGTTCTACCAAGGCTATATCAAAATGTTGATGTTCTAGGTAAATCTCCAAATCCTGCATCCACTTCTTGAAATTTATCCTATCCAAGATCTCCATGTTGTTAAACCCTATGAAAGAACCTCCAACTGTAAGGTTTTAGAGAAAGAATGATCATTCAAGCTTAGCCTTATGATTTAATGTTTGGATAATTAAGGATCATTCAAGCTTAAGCCTTATGATTTAATGTTTGGATAATTAAGGTACGCAATTGAAATATTTAATACAATGGGTTGGAAATTGATAAATAGCATATAGTTTAGGGGGTTTTATGTAGTTTAGGGGGTTTTATCTACTAAATGAGACCTTTCACAGTAGACCGGAAAATTTGAGTTTGATTCTTATTTAGGAGTTTGATTCTCGCACTTGGTTGGAAAAGTTGAGTGTAATGGGGGTGTTCTTATTATTATTTTTTTGATAAACTAAAATATATAAACAAGGAGGCAAAAGCCTCAGAGGAACATAGAGTTCACAAACAGAAACAGAGACCCAACACATCGCCTAAAAACGGCAGCAACAAATGCAACACAGCCACACTAAGCTAACCAGTCGTAGCCACAAACGGTAAAAGAAAAACACAGCTCAAGGGCAAAACAGGGGACCCAACTAAGCGCCTAAACACAGCAGCAAAAAGCAACACAGCCATAAAAAGCTAAACAGACCCAGCCACAAACGGCAAAGAAAAATGCAGCTCTGATTAGCAAGGAATAGACCAAGTAAGGGCAATCTGTAAATTAGCAGGAGATAGAGGAAGTTTGATCGAACATAATCGAGAATGAATCATGTCAAGAACTGTCACACCCCAAAATTATAAGTCGAACAAATTTAATTTTTTTCTTCTTTCGAAGATGAAAGAATAAAGATATTTCAAATTCAAATCTTTATTATAAAAAGTATACATACATAACATTTTTTACAGCAGCAGAAAGACGAAAAGTAAGAATACTAGAGTTTTTAAAACGAAAATTAACTGATAAAAATTGTTTTATTTGTAACATAATAAAGATCGTCCCGTCCCCGTTTTTCTACTCAATACCTGAAAAGACGAAGGTGTAGCATCATGAGTTACACAAACCCAGTAAGCACAAAAGAAATCAATTTATGATACAAGGCTTAATAAGTTAATTACGTATTTTAACCACAAATCACTAAGAAATGTCTAAATAAATTTCACCTGCCATAACATGTAACATAACATATACTTGGAATGCATAATCTGGGAAACTCATAAATAGAGAATCAGTAACATAACATAAGTCCCATAATATACAGGATAAGCTACAACATATTTGAGTTTACACCTACCCAGACATGTATACTTAAAGATTCGACTTCTTGAACCTAATAAGTATAATAGTGCACTATCTGAAGGAACTAAGCCCATAGCTAAACTTTTCAACTTCTCAAATAAACCAATATTTCACAATAAGCTTAAGCACCATAAACCAACAATATGACATTCCAAGATATAGATTATATCATAAGTTATGAATAAATGACAATTAATGTAGGATGCTTTCCTCCAAATCAAGTAAGCAATCACAGTTTAACTCATAAAAGAAGTATTTGAATTAGCAAGAAAAATGGAAAGAAATTTGAATCAATGAGTGTGCATAACAATGAAGAAGAACTATTATATAAGTGTTATCATCTCCGGTCTTTGGGTTCTGGTTTCTGCCTCTGTAACAATCATTATTTTACCAAGCTTTCCAGATTTATAGTTTATTTGACAAGCTTCGAATTGATATAATGAACATAGAAATCCGTTAAGAAACTAAAGAGTTACAAGGTTTGAAAGTTTCAACAAAAGCAGTTTAGTTTGTGCTGAAGTACCTTGTTTCGGACCTAACTTTCTAAATCTTTACAAGTCTAATATCCACCAAAATTTCCAGACTTATAGTTCACTCAACAAGCTTTAATTTGAGATAAAGAACATAGAAAACCATTAAGAAATGACAGAGTTACAAGGTTTTGAAATTTCAGCAGTGTTATGGTCCATTTGTCTGATAAGGTAAGTTTCGGGTCTCATTTTCTAATTCCGTGTTACTCTGTTTGATACCAAAATTTCCAGATCAAAAGTAAAGAGCTTCAAAATGACATATGGAACATAAATAATCCATCAAGCATTGAGTAAAATACAAAGGGTGAACGTTTCAGCAATTTTACAGTCAAGTTTGTCTGAATCAGTAAGTTTAGAACGTTGTTTTTCTTTTCTGTGTTACTTCTTTGGCTACCAAAACCTCCATATCAATAGTTAAGGTAAAGAGCTTCAAAATGATATAAAGAACGTAAAAATCTATCAAGAATTGAGTGAGTTACAATGTTTGGAAGTTTCAAAATATTGCTGTGCGTTTTCTGAGTTTTCCAACAGGGCACTCATTTTGTTTTTGCCATAAAATCCTGATTTCTCAACCTTTTTAGATGATTCCAAAGTCAAAACTTAATAACTTTTAACGGTATGATCTTTTAACGCTAACACAATCATTAACAGCACGAATTTCTACTTTTTACAGAGATGGTGTTCATCAAGCTTTCATGGAGTTTTTCATGAAATTTCAAAATTAAAAACAAGGAATCATAAACTAACTTCTTAAGTACTTACAGAGAGATTGAGATGAGGATCTAGGAGACTCAAACCTAGGATTTGAACACACAAAGTGAGAGACTTCCTTCAAGATTTTCCAGATTTTTCCCTCTCCTTCTCACAGTTTTAGATTGAACTTTGGAGATGATTCTGAATTGGAACTCCATCCTATTTATAAGCTGAAGGTTTGGGCTTAGTCACTTCTCTCAATCATGAGAAGTGATGTGGGTGAAGATTTGGGAAAAAAATCTGAGAGAGAATCTCTATGCAGCAGAGATGAATTAGACACGTTTAGATATTTTAACTCTTAATTTAAAATGCTAAGGCACAAGGCAAAATAGTCTTTTGACAACGAATTAAAATTTATCGAAAACTTCCGAGATTTCGTATAATAAAATCCTATACTTAACAAGGACCAACAGTAAATAAGAATCTTCGTATAACGCTTAGAGATACGATTCGTGAAACAGAGAAATACTAATTAATACAAGGACATTTTCGTCATTTTTCACTCAAAATCCCGAAAATGGGAAAACACATAAATTGACCAGTTATATCTCAAGAATTAGATAGGAAACATGATATGAACATTTTAAATCACATAAGCATTTCATATATGAAAAGAAAATAAAAATACATATAGGGGCATTTTGGTCATTTTCCATTAAATTCTCATTTTCAAATTTTTTCAAAATATGCTTTTGAAATATGAGTAAATAAGAGTTTGAATATTTTTAAAAGCCTTCTAAAGTCATAAGGTAAGTAATAGGAAGAAATTCAAATTTATAGAATCCTACAGTGCAGTACAGTAATTATTGGTTCGGGTTATTACAAGAACATGTTGAAGAGTAAGACTCGAGCATTACGCTTACTCCATAGGCAGTACACATTGGCACCTAAAGCCACCTTTTTGACCACAAAACTAAGAGAACTTCGACGAAATTGAGACGATGAAAGAAGGCCAAGGTGGTCAAAGCCAGGGGATACCAGAACGACCTAAAACAGCAGCCCAAATACCTTCACTATAGGGATACTAAAAACAAGAGATGGTTATGGGATTCACCCACCACATCACCAACCTTAATCAACTCAAGACCGCTGCTCACAATTTCAACTATAGGGATACAAAAAATACCTCACCCAAGCCTACAATTTCAACTCTGCAATGAATAGCTTGAGCTGACTCCCTCACCACACTGACTACCAAAACATTCGGATTCCACCCAATCAGAATTCTACCATTGGGGGTGACAGCCAAAATTATCCACTACACTCCAACCCGGAAACACAACAGCTTTAATTCTACCAAGATTACCATCCCTAACCTTAGATTCCCCAATACACAGAAAACTCAACTTACTCCGTGCGATGAAGCTCTTGACATCCAAATGCTTGGACTGATCATTGAGCCCTTTGACATTCCAGAAAGCAAGATTAATCATCAAGAGATTTAGTTTTACGTTCCTGGGAAAGAATCCCACCGCGAGGGGGTTTGGCCTTCCTCTTGCCTCTATTTTTCTTCTTCTTCTTCTTCTCCTTCTCTTTCTCTTTCTCTTTCTCCTTACTGCCAACAATACAGCCTTTCTCCCAACCAATATCTTCCCTCTTCAACCCCAGCACCTGATCCAGAACAGTAGAGTCAAAAATCAGATTCCAAGGACAAGAAAGAGTTAGAAGTCGTAACAGGGGCACCACGGGAGGGAATATAGCAGGGGAAATTTGCTGATGGAGGAGCACTGCTACATGAACTTTACGCACTGGGCTAGGAGTAACAAACTCAGTCAGACCATGGGCTTTGGGGATAATAGCTTAATTAAGCCCAATACATGCAGTAATAATCAGTTCTAAAGGAACCCGTTTACCATTGGGCTTTACAACAACTGAATCCTTGGTCACACTTATAACACTAGGCCCACATGGCACAAGAGGGGGAGCAGATGGCCCATCAGAACACACCATAGGCCGAGAGGGACAATGGTGCTCAAGGTGACCAAACGTCTTGCAAACAGAGCATATACGAGGATTACCTTGATACTCCACCATAATCTCCGCCGAATGCATCAGTTCTCCCTCCTCCTCAGGCTGAGACAGAAGATGGAAAGAATCAATGAGAGGAAGAGACGTATCCACCTCCACATAAATCCTTATGAAAGAGGTGCGTTTCTTGATTACAGTTAACGAATCAACATATAAAGGTTCCTCACAGCACTAGCTACATGGAAAAATCCCTCATAGTTCCAGTGTTCAAGTGGCACATTAAAGAATTTAACCCATATTGGGACCTTAGTATGAGCATCCTTGGTAAGCAACATACCAGGCTTCCAACGGGAGAGAAATATCATACGGCCCGATAGGTGCCGAGGACCCCCTTCGAAAACCAAAGAACAAGCCTCGAGATCTTGGAACTTGAAGAAGACGAAACCACGATCATTAGAAAGAACTTCAAACAATCCCTTAACTCCCCATAATTTCCTTACCAAAAGATTGATCGCAATGAAAGGTAGGGACTTTTTGTCAATGAAGTACCCGAGACGACAGCACTCCCACTCTTTAGCCGCCACCGCAGCGGCATCCTTTGGGGGCCGAACTTTTAACCGACCTCCAACGACTTGAGGCTTACGGAAATTCAAATGACCCCATGACTACCTTGGGACCCACCTCGACAAACAATACGCTAAAAGACTCTTTAGCTAGCAAACCAGGACTGACACCGCGAAAAGAGATAGGTCCCTCAGCAATCACATCATCCTTACCACCTTGAGCGCCAAAACCTTGCTCAGAGGAACTGTGCTCAGGCACGAGTTGATGGGAAAATATCTTCCTCGGAATAGCAACCCGGCTAGGCTCCAGAGGAGGCAAACAGGGCTCCCCTAAAAGGGGATCGCCAGTCACCGGAGAAGAGAGATCAGAATGAGGCACTAGTGGCACCCCACTCACATAAGCTAGGGAACGACAACATTGCATGGTAGACGGGCTCACTGTATCCTGCTAAAAAACATTGAGGATGATCGCACTCAGGAGCTTACCATCGACCAAACGCGACCCATACGTGAGATTAGGCAAAGAGGGGGACTGATTAAGAGCCACTTGGACTAGGGAGTGATGGGAGTGATGGGAGAGATTGGGGGATGGAGTAAAAGAGGCAGTGGGCATGGCTGAATTGAAGGAAATGGTGTTGGTGACTAAGCAGCTGACTTGGCAGCCTACTAAGTTGCGTCACATAGCAGTTGACTTAGCAGCCTACTAAGCTGCTGACTCGAGCTAGGAGGTTTCATCAGCTAAAGGCATAAATTAAAGCATGTGAGTGAGTGTGTGAGGAAGTTAGAAACTGTATAGTGTGAAGAAGTGTGTGAGGATTTGTTATAACATCCCTAACCGTTTTGTAAGTGGGAGATTGTGAGTGAAAACTGTTATGTAATTAAACAAAAAGAAAAGAGATAATGATAAGAATTAACAAACGGGAAGAATCAGTCATATCTGATCTCCCTCAGCTCAGAAAACTCTCTCAAACGTTTCATCAAACACCTAGAGTGCAGATGATCATCACATTGATCATCATCTAATCACTGCAAACTTCCCTAATCAAATAACCCTAAATCTAAACAGAGAACCAGACAAGTGAATTGAATGCATCACGAGCTAATCTCGATTCAAGATTTCAGCTAAAGATTAGAGGTTAGGGATCATACCTTGCATGCGGCTGTTCTTGTTCCAAGCTGAAGTCGACTTTAATCTGTGAAGAGATCATCATCCTCTTCTACACACCGATCACAATCGACCATAATCCCCTGCGATTCCACTGAAGTCTGGTCATCCAACATGGTATCAGAGCTATGAGATCATATCACTGGGGCGTCTGACTGTGGTGATGCCGAGCAGGAGTTACCTTCATTGCCAAGTCATGGTTGGTAATGGAGGAGGTGAACCGAAGATACCTGTATTCACAGGAGTAAACTATGACTTCTGGAATATAAAGATGAGAACAGCACTGTAAGCATGCGATCTATGGACAATTATCATTCAAGGCTTACCTGATCCTGAGTTTGAGGGTGACAATGAAGAGCTTGAAGCAGCAGCAAGTCATGCTGATCAGATCAAGAACGCCAAGGCTTTGAATCTGATTCATAATGCTGTTTTTGAGGAGTTCTTCCCTAGAATCTCAAATGAAGAGATAGCCAAAAGTTCCTGGGAGATTCTGCAGAAGGAGTACATATGAGATCCTAAGGTTAGAGCAGTTAAATTACAAGGTCTTAGAAGAGATTTTGAATACACTCGTATGAAGAATGATGAATCTTTTTCTACATACATGACTAGATTGTTAGTTGTGGTTAATCAAATGAAAACATATGGTGAGGTTGTAACTGAAAAGAGATTAGCACAGAAAATCCTGATTAGTTTGACGAAACCTTATGATTCAATTTTGTCCATAATTGAAGAAACTAGAGACTTAGAACATATTAGTGTTGAGAGTATCTCTGCATCAATCAAGGCATTTGATCAGCGTTTGGAAATGCATTCTGATGATGATGTTGAGAAAGCTTTCTCAAGCATGAGTGTGAGCAACAAGTCTCAGGATCAGTCAAATCAGGGAAAGTTCAAGAAGCAGCAGTTCAAAGGTGGAAACAAAGGATGGACTAGTAACAAATTCAAAGGAAATGCTAAGTATGAGAACAAGTTCTCTGGGAATCAGAAAGGTGAAACTAGTGGTTCTAAGTATGCTTGCAAGAATTGCAACAAACTTCGCTGGGGTGAATGCTGGTTCAAAGGCAAAGTGAAGTGTTCTAAGTGTGGCCACATTGCCAAGGACTATTCTGAGAACCAAGTTGCAAATCTAGCTCAGAAAGTGAATGAAGATGAAAGCAACATGTTCTATGCTTGTCATTCAGCCTCCATTGAGAAGGATGTGAGTGTGTGGTATTTGGACAATGGTTGTAGTAACCATATGACAGGGCATGAGTCTTTACTGACCAACATTGATCAACATCTGAATGTAAAAGTGAAGATGGGTACTGGTGAGTTAGTACAAGCTACAGGGAAAGGCTCTTTACTAGTTCATACTGACCAAGGTGACAAGTACATCAAGGAAGTGATGCTTGTACCCGGTTTAGATGAAAACCTACTAAGTGTAGGACAGATGGTGGAACATGATTACTGTCTTGTGTTTGGGGACAGTACATCAGAGGTCTATGAAGACAACACCATGAAACAAAGGATTGCCAAGGTTCCTATGACTGGCAGCAGGTGTTTCAAGCTTTCTCTGGACTATGTGAGTCCAGTAGCCAGAAGGGCAGAAGCAAAGGAGAGCACAGAGTTATGGCACATGAGGTTTGGGCATCTGAACTATGCAACCCTAAAACTACTAAGACAGAAGGGCATGGTGGTTGGTCTACCTAGCCTAGAAGGTGACAAAGAACTTTGTGAAGGGTGTATATCAGGGAAACACCATGTGAGTCCTTTTGACACATAAGAGGCTTGGAGGGCATCTGCACCTCTTGAGTTAATACACTCAAACGTGTGTGGTCCTATGTAAACATAAACAATGGGAGGTAACTTGTACTTTCTTACTTTCATTGATGATCACTCAAGAATGTGTTGGCTGTATTTCCTAAGACACAAATCAGGGGTGTTGAATGTGTTCAAGAAGTTCAAAGCTATGGTTGAACTACAAAGTGGCTGCAAGGTGAAGAAGTTAAGGAGTGATAGAGGTGGAGAATACACCTCAAATGAATTCCAAAGGCTCTGTGAAGAGCATGGAATAGAGATACAGCTGACAGTAGCTTACTCTCCTCATCAAAATGGGGTTGCTGAGAGGAAAAACAGGACAATAGTAGAGATGGCTAAGTCTATGTTACATGGTAAGCATCTACCCTATGAGTTCTGGGGTGAAGCAGTTAACACTGCAGTATACATCCTAAATAGATGTCCTACCAAGGCTGTGCAAAGCAAGACCCCATTTGAGAAGTTCTCTGGTAGAAGACCAGGAGTTTCACACCTAAGAGTATTTGACTCTATATGTTGCATGCAAATTCCATCTCAGAAGAGACAGAAACTGGATGATTCAAGTATCAAAGGTGTCCTAGTTGGCTATGGTAGCTGTGAGAAGTGCTACAAAATCTATAATCTGGAAACTGGAAAAGTTATGGTGTCAAGGAGTGTGATATTCAATGAAGAAGGAAGCTGGGATTGGAAGAATCATGCAGAAGTGCAGGGGTCCATATCTTTGAGTTTTGACACTGGAACTGATGGTGCTACACCAACAACTCAAAGTCCTCAGACTACAATCACCAGCTCAAGTTCAAACTCAAGTTCTGAATCTGATCCTAGTACAAGTCCTAGTCTTTGTGATTCACCCAGCTCAAGTACTGGAGATACACCTGTAAGGCTAAGGAGTCTAAGTGAGGTTTATGCTAGGTGTCACATGTGCATAATTGAACCTGAAAGTTTCATTGAAGCAATCATGGATTCAGCTTGGAAGAAAGCTATGAAGGATGTGATTCATATGATTGAAAAGAATGACACTTGTGAACTGACAGTGAGACCTACTGACAAACCAGTGATTGGTGTCAAGTGGGTGTACAAAACCAAGCTTAACCTGGATGGATCTGTTCAGAAACATAAGGCTAGATTGGTAGCTAAGGGATATGCTCAGAAACCAGGAGTTGATTTCAATGAGACCTTTGCACCAGTTGTAAGACTTGACACTATCAGAATCCTAATTGCTTTAGCAACACAGAAAGAGTGGAAGCTGTTTCAACTTGATGTGAAATCAGTATTTCTAAATGGTGTTCTAGAGGAAGAAGTATATGTAGATCAGCCTGAAGGTTTTGATGTCCAAGGACATGAATCCAGTGTCTACAAGCTAAACAAGGCACTATATGGACTAAAGCAGGCACCAAGGGCCTGATTCGGGGAGATTGATTCCTACTTACTAAGTTGTGGTTTTGAGAGAAGCTCAAGTGAGGCAACTCTGTATCTAAAGTGCAAGAAAGATGAAGGAACCCTAATTGTGTCAATCTATGTAGATGATATCATTTACACAGGTGACAGTGCTGCTATGATGGATGAGTTCAAGCAGGGCATGATGAACAAATATGAGATGACAGACCTGGGTTTACTACATCATTTCCTAGGGATGGGTATTCTACAGTCAAGCAATGGCATCTTCATACATCAAAGGAAGTATGCAACCAGATTGCTAGAAAAATTTGGACTCAAAGACTGCAAATCAGTGTGTACTCCTCTAGTGACAGCAGAGAAGCTACAAAGGAATGATGGCAGTGAAGCAGCAGATGAGCAACTCTATAGGCAAATTGTGGGAAGTCTGCTCTATCTCACTACTACTAGACCAGACATAATGTATGCCTCAAGTTTACTGTCTAGATTCATGCACAACCCTACCAAGAAGCACCTAGGCACTGCTAAGAGAGTGCTAAGGTATGTCCAAGGTACACTAACCTATGACATTGAATATAAGAAGGGAAAAGCAGCAACCTTGGTGGGTTTATGTGACAGTGATTGGGGAGATTCAGAAGATGACATGAAAAACATATCTGGATATGCTTTTTCATTTGGTAATGGAGTGTTTTCTTGGGCATCTGTCAAGCAGAGCGGTGTTTCTCTTTCAACAGCAGAAGCTGAGTATATCAGTGCCTCTGAGGCAACTACTCAAGCTGTCTGGCTGAGGTTTGTTTTGGGAGATTTGGGAGAAGAACAGATAGAGGCTACCCCTCTATTGTGTGATAGTATGTCAGCCATTACCATGGCTAAGAATCCAATCTTCCATCAGAACATCAAACACATAAATAGGAGGTATCATTATATCAGATATGCAATCCAGAATGAAGAGATTAGCCTACACTATTGCAAGTCAGAAGAACAACTTGCAGACATATTCACCAAGGCTCTACCTAGAGAGAGGTTTAACTACCTAAGGGGTTTGATGGGAGTGGTTCCTGTGACTAGCTTAGGAGAGGCTGTTGGTGACTAAGCTGCGTCACTTAGAAGCTGACTTGGCAACCTGCTAAGCTGCTGACTTGAGCTAGGAGGTGTCATCAGCTAAAGGCATAAACTAAAGCATGTGAGTGAGTGCGTGAGGAAGTTAGAAACTGCATAGTGTGAAGAAGTGTGTGAGGGTTTGTTATAACATCCTTAACCGTTTTGTAAGTGAGAGAGTGTGAGTGAAAACTGTTATGTAATTGAACAAAAAGAAAAGAGATAATAATAAGAATTAACACACGGGAAGAATCAGTCATATCTGATCTCCCTCAGCTCAGAAAACTCTCTTAAACGTTTTATCAAACACCTAGAGTGCAGATGATCATCACATTGATCATCATCTAATCACTGCAAACTTCCCTAATCAAATAACCCTAAATCTAAACAGAGAACCAGACAAGTGAATTGAATGCATCACGAGCTAATCCCGATTCAAGATTTCAGCTAGAGATTAGAGGTTAGGGATCATACCTTGCATGTTCTTGTTCCAAGCTGAAGTCGACTTTAATCTGTGAAGAGATCATCATCCTCTTCTACACACCGATCGCAATCGACCATAATCCCCTGCGATTCTACTGAAGTCTGGTCATCCAACAAATGGGAAGGTTAATCTCTGACAAGGCGAATGGGGTTTTTGAGGGGGCTTTCTGGGGACGAAGATTGAGCGTCAACAAGGGGTATTGGCTCCCAAAAGAAGGTGGGGAAGACATGCTTCACCGCCGATCAAGGACGGAGACACGCACAGAAGGAAAACGAAAATGATAGAGGAGAGGGAGCACGAAGAGAGAGAGAACCCATTAGCAACATTGTTATGCTTTGTATGGTTGTTCTTATTGATCGGATCTTGAGTTTGATTCCTATTTATGGTGAGCCACATCATTTAATGATTATAATGACTAATAAAATAAATTACGACCCACAATTAATTCATAAAATTCACACCTATTACATTTATTACTGTAAAAATAACTTTATAGGAATGAAACTCATCGACTGTGGAAACCCTAATAGCCAAAAAAATGTTCAAATTGAAGTTAAAAATAAAAACAAGAGCTTATTTTTACGATCTATTTTTTACTTGCTGTATGATCTGTACTCTATTTTTAATTTATCTTTTCTTTTTATTTTTGAAAAAAAATGGAATATAGTAAATAGAGTATGCAAATCAATTCCAACAAAGAACAAAATTAAAAAAGAAAAAAACAACCCGACATATAGGAGGAGGCCTCACAATACTCTCACCCTCACTCACGCTCACACTCAAAAACTCAAGTCTCAACGCTATCCTTTAGCAGACTAAACGACATGGCGGCCACAACAGGTCTCATCTCCTCCACCTTCCTCTCCGGCGAAACGTCGTCGTTTGCCCACCCTCCTTTCGCCTCACTATCCTCCTCTCTCAGGTTTTCCCACCCCAATTTCCGTGCTAACATGCGTACGCTGCGCATACCAACCCTCGCCACTGCCTCGAAGCCAGCCACCACCCCTCGCGAGCCCCGCGGCATTATGAAGCCTCGCAAAGTTTCCCCCGAGATGCAAGCCCTTGTGGGTACCCCTGAGATTTCTCGCACCCAAGCCCTTAAGCAGATTTGGGCCCACATTAAGCAAAACAATCTTCAGGTTTATTCTTATTTTTACTTTTAAGTTTTCTTTTTTATTACTTTTTTATGGTGGCAGTTGATTTTCCGATACCAGTTTTGAGGTGTTGGGTTTTAATGTCTTTTAATGTGTTTAGTCTTAAGAAAAATAGTAAGGGTGGATAAGGTTATGTAGGTGTGTATGAATTGTTAGGTTTTGTTGTTTTTGTGCTGAAATTGGTTGATTTTGTCAACGTGAATCGATTTTTTCTTGGATAGGGTTGTGATGGCATGGTTGAAATGTTGGTTTTTGGTGTTAGTGCACTTTAGTTTGCTTCCAATGATTTTTTAACTGGTTTACCTCAGATATTTTGGATGCCTTTTGTTTGCTGGAATGGGCTGTTTTGATGTGTATAAGAGTTGGGTCTTTTCAATTTCTAGATTTGAGAGTTCATTCTTGTTGGTGTTTGGTTTAAATGCTGTTTTATGTGGATGCATATGATATAGTTTGAGCAAATATTGGATTGAAAAATGAGTAGTGTTATACTTTCTTGGTTAGGCCATATATGATGCGTTATTTTGGATTGGATTGCATAACTCATCAAATTCAATATATTTTGAACTTAGAAGCGAATGTTTTTTCATTGCGAGGAGATTATAGGGGATTAGACATGGAAGGAAATCCTACCATTATAAGGGGAAAGTTTCCTTCCATGTCTAATCCCTTACAATGAAAAAACATTCACTTCGACCTTCCAAACACATTGAATGGATGAGTTATCCAATCCAATCCAATCCAAGATGATCCATCAAAAGTTGTCTCAGGGTTTTGTAGTTGGGTTTTCTTCTTCTTCTGTTCAGATTGGAATTGGTATGGTTGTCTTTATGGGTGCGAGTTTGTAAGTGAGGAAGTTGAGTTTTTAATTGTTTGTACGTTCTTTTCTGGATGCTTTTGTATATGTTGAAGCTCTATCGTTCTAGATTAATGTCAGTGTATTTTAAAATGTATTACTCAAACCAGTTTCAAATGATTGTGTTTTGGATGAATAATGGCTTTGCTATTGCCAACTTGCAATCTCTGTATAGGCTCCTATTCAGTTCTTTTATGTGCGCTTTAATGATCTTGGGACGGTTTAAGTCTAGCTAGGCTGTTAGAGATTGATTCTTGCATAATTGTGGAGTCCTATTTGGGACGCTTCTGTTACAGAAAACCTAAGTGGCAGCCTAAAGGGCTTGTAGAAGTTTTTGAGGGAGTGGAATTATATACTATCTGTATGTTTTCTTTCCATACTAGTTTTGTGCACTATAGGCTATTCTTCCTTAGTACTAGCAAAGATGGTACTTTTGCCCTGTTCAGTATGTTTATGTAAAAGGAGGTCAAATATTTGTTGGTGCATGCATATTCTTATTTGACTGCTTTTTGATTGTTAAACTTATTTCTTTGCAACTTTATTATATACATGTTTTAGGGTGTGTGATTGTTATCTCGAACATACATAGGTACATCTGCACTATACATGAGTACAAAAAATTTTAAGTGCAGGACTAGGAAGCTTTAGAAGTCCAACTTTGAAGTAAATGAGAGCGGGAGCCTGAGGAACTTCTGCAATATGTTTCATTAACCATAATACTTCAATCTATAGCCAGTCTTGCTTGCTTTTAGTGTTACTATTACTGATAATTCATGTCTCATTTCCAATGAGGACACAAATTTGCTCAAGTATAAAGCAATTTAAACTTGTTGAGCAGTTCTTTGCTGATGCGGATTCAGCAAAACTCACGTGGTTGAATGATTATTGTGCTTTTGCACTTTTCCGACTTTGATTTCCCATTTTCATTTGCTTTGGATCTGGTGTATAAGTGAGATGTTGGATTCTGGATGCTTGTCTCTTAACTTAGTTTATCTTAATTTCTTTATTGTGTGTATCTATTAGTTCTGTTGGAGAATATACACACACATTATGTAGTTTATTGAAAAATAGACTTTTCCTAGTTTTTATTACGGGTGTGATAAATTTCCTATTAAGACTACTTGCTCGTTGTGGTTTTGTTTCCGGTTTACTCTATTTAATTCTTATTAATGTTTCTTGCATGCTCGTTAGTATACCATGTTCTGTTAGCTGCCTTTGATTTTAGTGACTTAATCCTTTGCTTTGATTCTTCTAGGACCCTCAAAACAAGAAGATTATAGTGTGTGATGAGAAGCTGAAGAAGATCTTTGCAGAGAAGGACCGAGTTGGATTTCTGGAGGTTGCTGGATTGATCACTCCCCATTTCCTTTGAAGGGATCTACGTGGGAGAACAAATTTGGAACTGCGGATCATTTAAGAAGCAAATGATTTTGTATGTGGGGGTTGTGTTTTGGTACTGGTAGAAAGTCCTGCTGCTGCATTATGCTTCTCAGTGTTTAGGTTATTTACTTAAGGAACTAGCTTTAGTTAGAGATCTTGCTTTTGGATTCCTTGTTATGTGGTAGGCTTTCTATATGCAATGCTAGTATTAACATCTGGGTCTGCAATCGGCATTGCATAAAAGCCTTTATTTTTGTGGAACTATGGTTCCAAGAGTTTTATTTAGTCTTATTTCTTTTGTCATGAGTCATGACTCGATCATTCGCCATCGCATCTCATTTTGCACTTACAACTATAATTCGTCTCATTTTAGTGTTATGTTTCTTTTGTCATGACTCGGTCGCATAATCTTATTTTTGAACTTCCTCATGTGGGTCTAGGAGTAGTGTAGGGAAGCTAAACTTGAGCGTAAGATAACTACTAGGTCCATGTAGTTGGGCAAACTGTGGTTCTAGTTGAAACCTACGTTTTATCAACTTGTTAGGATTAATATGAGCGAGAAATAATATAGCGAAGACAAAGAAATTTATGTGATTTGGCGATATGTCTACTTTCACGGGCCAACAATATGAATTCTCTAATGTATTGAAATAATGGGTACAATAAAGGAATATTTTATGAGGCATATGCCCAAGACTTGATGATTACAAGAGAGCACAAGAATAGAGACTCGCTTCTTCAATCACCCAGGGCTTACAACCTCAGCAATCTCCTCAACACTTGTCACTCTATTACACGTCATTAATACTACTAATCTAGTGGTATTCCTACCCACTCCATTATGCAATGAAATGTTTTGAATTCGATATTTATTGTGCATAATCCTCCTCAATACCTTTTATAAAATAATACTCTATTACACACTCTCACTCTTACAATTTAGAGAGGCTCTTTTCCCCACTTTAGACTAAAGTGAAACTACTTGCTCTTACTATCTTGATACAAAATGAGGCCAAGAATATATGTATATATGGAGGCGGATAAGTGACATCACAATTTTGACATAAGTTTTGACACAAGTTTTCTACCATTAGATCTATACACTTATAACAGTTAAGATTAACCTAATTTGTATATAAAATTTTATTATTTGAAGTAATTATTAATTGGGAAAAAAAATCTATTAAAGTTTAAATAATATCCTCCCTCTTCTGTCATTAATTATTTTCCCTTAATCTTTTTTTTGGTAACAAAGGAAATAACAGAAGCAAACAGCCGCACTAAACAGGAGTCACGCGACCGCGGGGGACGCCCAGAACTTCATCGTCCAATAAACGGACCACTCTCGTAGGAGGATCGTCCAGAATCGTCGTACCAAGATCCAAATCATGCCCAAAATTGGCTAAAGCGTCCCTTAATCTTCTTTCCAACATAGATTAACTATTTTCCTTTTAACAAAAATAACATTAATTATTTTCCCTTAATTCTCTCAACTTCCTTCTCCTTTAGCTATCCTTCATCGACCTTCTCTCTTCCATGTTCTTCCTCGTTTTATCCCTGCATCTCCTTTCCTAGACCCTTGAAAAACTCCAGATTTGAAGATACAAGATTTATTCTATTATTTCCTCTTTTTTGTTGTTGTTATTATTGTGCAGCAACCTTAGAAGAAATTGCTAGAAAAAAAAGTGTGGAATGAAGAACTTAGAATATAGTTGAAACCTTTAGTAAAATAAACCTAAACAATTCCTCATTTATAACATATAAGAGATCATCGCACCTAAAAACAAAGATATAAAAGGGGTCATGAAATTCTAAACGATATGGATTTAAGATGCCAATGGAGGATGATATTTCTAAATCTGAAACCATGAAACTAGTCCATTGAAAGATGAAAATTCATTTAATTTTATTTTTCTGCAAGAACAAATAATGTAGTACTTAAGAGAAATTGTGATTGATGATAAAGAGATATGATGAATCTTTCTTGGTTATGTTAGAAGATGAAGAGAAATTAAGGAGAAACAATGAATATATGGTGTCGCAATTATTGCAGAAATATATATGGACCACTAGATTAATTCACCTTTAATGGTTAAGATCATTAAATGATAGGGAATTCAATTTCATTTTCCCTTTTTGAAATATATATATTTGCTGGAAGAGAATTCACACAAATGTTAGGGTGGGAGGGATGAAATTGCTATGGCAATTGGTATTATATTTTTCACTTACTAGGCCTACCAAAATTCACTTAAATCTTTTCTTTAATGAAATTGTTTAAAATTTACAAGATTTTGAATACACCTATATTTATGTGGACATTTGATAAGTTATATCAAATTATAATTGAATACATTAGAATTTGTGTGGACATTTTTTTAGTTCTTTAAAATTCTAATTGAATATACGAGAATTTATAATTATCTTTAAATCTTTCACAATTCTAATTAGAATACACCCCACTTAACCTTCCCTTTTTTAATTTTTTTTTTCTTCCTTTTGTCACCATCGTCTCCTGGACTCCTCTAATTCTCTCTCATTAGTTCATGTTTTTTTCTTCCTTTCATTTTTCATTTTCTTCTTATTTTGTAGATTATTCTTTTTAATTTTTTAAAAAATGGGTGGTTGCTGAGAAGGTTTCATTAGTTCTATGGAACGTGATCCTTCAATCATAACTGTTTACTCATTGACTTAACAGATGCATAAGAACCAGGTGTAAACATTGGTGCAGTCTGTACAAATTTAAACCCCAGGTGTACGTGGGTACAAACTCAATAGATAAGTGGTAGAAGAATAAAAAACGGTTTATTTATTTACTGATCGACCTTCGCCTTGAGGAAGGGAAGGGAAGGAATATACGAGAAAGAAAAAAAAAGCTGAGTTTGATCATAAATTCCTAATAATCTTAAAATTCTCCATGTTTGGATAAGAATTTATCAATTTATCAAATGTTTGGGTAATAATTTATCAAATGACGAAATTTAAATTAACTAAAATTAGTTTTCTAGAATTTGTAAAGTTTCATGTTTGGGTAATATAAAAATAAAATGAAATTTAAACATGTAATTTAATGTTCATATATAAATTGTAGTTCAAAGATGAAATTTTGAAATTATATGGAATTTAAACTTAGGATTTGTGGCACTCAAATTCCAAGTTTTTTTTTTCTTAGAATTTTAAATTCCTATATTTATACATCCAAACAAGAAAATTAGTACATATGAAACTTGAAATTATAATATTTTAACAAATCCCATAATTTTTTTCTCTCATCCAAACACACTATAATGAAATTCTTAAATCCTTTCTATCTTGGAATAAGAAAGGAAATAGATATAATATATTCTTTTCCCCCCTCTTACATTCCAAGCATCCAAACGGGGATGAGGGTAAGGAAAGAGAGAATAAGAAATGTAATTAATGGTGCTTACAAAAAAAAAATATACATATAATTAATGATAGAGAAAAGTGATAAAATCATAATTGGAATGATTAATTCAGCATTGTTATTAATATATATTTATTTACAAAAGAAAACCTAAATTAATTACCATGTGGTGAGATCTCAATCATTAAAAATAGAATAATCCAATGGTTTAAAATCTGTCAAAAATTGTGTCAAAATTATAGTACCACCAATCTGCCCCTCATATATATGGTGTCTCTGCCCCTATATATATATATATATATATGTATGTATCTCTGCCCCTATATATATATATATATATATATATATAGTAGCACCATAATTTTGACACAAATTTCACACAGTTAGATTTATTAAATGAAATAATTATTAATTGGAAAAAACATCCTCTAAAATTTTAATTAATATTCTCTCTCCTATCTCATTAATTTTTTTTTTATTCAAATGAAGATTTCATTGATAAATAAACGAATGCAAAAGATGCAACAATGATAGGAGCAAAACAACTGGGACCTCATTAAAACTTTCACCTTAAAACCCAGCTAGGTCAGGGAAAATCCAACGAACCAAAAAAAGTACCCACCCCAAATAAAACAAAACAGAAAGATGTTCATAGTCCTTTAAATCCTGCTCTAGAATTGGAAGAAGCCATGGCGATGCCGGTGGCACTCAAGCAGTTCTAGACTGCGTTTTCAGTCCTTCTTGTGCCAGACAATGGGCAGCTCTATTCACTGTTCTTGGCGAGCAGATCAAGCATTCTACCGGGAACTCCATAGCCGCCATTAGCCTTGCCAGCTCCACCGCTAGCTGCCCTAGCATACTCCAGTCTTGCCCAGCTCGTTGAATGGGTGAAATGGTTGACTTGGAGTTAGCTTCCACCACGACATGTCGCAGCTGCATATGCTGAACCAGAAGCAGCCCTGCTCTTATTGCCTCCGTTTCCACTGCCAACACCGAAGCCCCAGCCCTGAAATTCCTGCAACGGCCGCCCTATTCCTGTCCCGCAACACACCTCCAATTCCTCTCGTTAACCCATTTGAATTAACAGCTCCATCCCAATTTAACTTAGAGCAAAATACCTGAGGTTTGAGCCATATAATCACACGCACATGGCGAACTACTGCAGAATTTCTGTTCAGAGATGTGAATTCTGTATGAGCTTCCAATGCACATTCCACCGTTGCATTAGCTCCCTCGAAAGGCAGCTGGTGCAGCAATTTATTACGGCCATTCCAAACCTGCCAGCAAATGAAAATGAATTGTTCTAAGTCACTTCCAGAAAGAACCCTTACCGCACAGTCAAATAACTCCATAAAACGGCCAAAGGTGGGAAACCAGTCTATAGGGCCCTCTATTCCCCCTCCATATTTCTGACTTATTTTGTAACCCCACAACACATGATATACATCTTCCGCACCCCTCCCACACCTAATACATAAACCAGACGGGATGACATGCTTTTTAATCAAATTAAAGGAAGTAGGCAGAATTTCCAGACTAGCTTTCCAAGCAAAAATTTTAAGCTTATTAGGGACATTCAACCCTCAAAGCTTCTTCCAGTACAACTCAGATTTTACCATTGAAGAGCATCCTCTTCCCTCATCCACTGCCTGCTTAACAAGGGCCAATGCAGAATAGTAACCGGATTTAACTAAATACCTGCCATTCTTCGTATAGAACCAGTACCGACCATCTGCAAAATGAGCTGTAAAAGTTAAAACAATGCCACATATTGCAGTTACATCCTCAGGGAAGAAAGCAGCTCGTAGCGACTCCAAATCCCACCCTCATGTCGGTTTCATCAGAGAAGAAACCTTAGCATCAACCGGTAGCCCCATATTCAGAATGAGCTTAAAAGTTTTTGGTCTTGGGATCCATCTGCTATGAAAAGCTGAGATAGAGTCCCCAGTCCCAACCCTACACACCAAACCTTGTTCCAACACCTCTCTACCCCACAGCGCCACAAAAGAGAAGGAGAATAAGAACCCAATTCTGCCTCCATAAAGTCCTTGTCTGGGAAGTAACGAGCTTTCAAGATTCGAGCAACCAAGGATTGAGGTTGTTCCAGCAGTCTCCAAGTTTGTTTTGCAACCATTGCTTAGTTAAATGCTTCAAATTTTTTAAAACCCAGCCCTCCCTGTCCTATCTCATTAATTATTTTCTCTTAATCTTCCTTTCAGCATTAATTATTTTCCTTCTGACGTAAAAAAAAACAGTAATTACTTCCCTTTAATTCTCTCAACATCCCACTTCTCCCTTACCTATTCTTCATCGACCTTTTCCCTAGCTTTATCCCTTCATTGATCTCCTCCCTAAACCCTTGAAAAATTCTAGATTATTCACGAAAAAAATATTCAATTTTTGAAAACCTAAAATTTGATTATTCTATCCTTTTCTCTTTTTTGTTGCTGTTATTATTGTGCAACCTTAATGAAAAATTTCTTGAAAAAAAATTGCAGAGTGAATAAGAACGTAGAACATTGTTGAAACCTTTAATAAAATAAACTAGAACAATATCCTTAGTTATGATATAAACACTATAGCAAAATTCAAGTTGCCCGGCGAAATGACGTCGTCGAGCAACCGTAGGGATTCGTCGAGCAACTCTGAAAACGGCGAATCTCCGTCGGGCTTTGATCTTAGTTGACGACAACAGTGTATTCGTCGTGCAACGTTATCTTGGCCGGCGGACTAGTTCGTCGCTGAAGTCTTCGTCGAGCAACCTAGAAGTCAACAACATATTACCGATGCACGCTGTGCGTCGGGTAACCTTTCAATATGCATCGGTTAACTATTTAAATATCCGTCGGGTATATTATTACATATATGTCGGGTTACACCTCCGTCGGGTAATGTTATACACATCCGTCGGGTAACTTTATACACATCCGTCGGGTTAAGTATTACAAACCCGTCGGGTAACGTTTTACAAATCCGTCGGGTAACGTTTTTACAAATCCGCCGGGTGACGTATTACACATCCGTCGGGTAACGTGTGTCATATTCGTCGGGTAACTCTTTACTTATCCGTCGGGTAAAATATCCCACATTCGTCGGGTACAGTTTTTAAAATTTCCGTTCATATGCCCGATGCCTTGACCATTTGTCGAGCAAACTCTGAATAATTAAAATAAATTTTTAATAAAATATCTAATTAAATAATAAAAATTTTAATTAAAAAAATCAATTAAAAGAATCAAAATAAAATAAAATTAATATTTATAAAAATTAATGTAATATTTTTACATCATTAAAACTAAAAAAATATTTTATATATAGTACACTCTAACTACTAGTCGAGGGGTCAAAGTAGGCGGGATCCTGACGGGGATGTTGGGTGAGCGGTGAGAAAATGTCATCCCGCACAATCCCATCGCCCGCCCCCCGAACGACCCTCCATGGACACCTCCCAAGTCGTCGCTCCAGAATAGCGATCGACATGTCGGGATTAGGGAGCTGCTGCTCCAACGACACATCCGGATGGTGTTGGGTGAGCTCAACCTGTGTCTGCTGGGCGTCTTGCTGCATCGCGTCCTACAAATTCGAATAAATATTAATTATCCAAATATATATACATAACATTAACAATAACAATTAACAATAACAATATCCAATTTTATAAAAAAAAATTTCAAATCAAAATTAACAATAAACCAATATATATACATTAACATTAACAATAACAATAAACCAATAACAAATATATATCCAAATATATATACATTAACATTAACAATAACAATTAACAATAACAATATCCAATTTCATAATTTCTTTTTTCAAATCAAATTTAACAATAAACCAATATATATACATTAACAATAGAGAGAGAGAGAGGGACAATGAGTTCGACCTTCAAGGAACTCGGTGAGAGATCGGTCCGGCGAGGGGAGCGAAGGCGACGACAAAGCTCGCTGAGAGAGCGGCGGCGTCTTTGACTGCTGGGGCGGCGGATGGAGGGAGAGCGAGAAACAGTGGTGTGGTATATCTCTCTGATTGACAGAGAGCAACACAGAGCAAGGAAGAAGAAGAAAATGAAGAAAATGAAGAACAAGGAAGAAGAAGAGTCGGTCTGA
Organism: Oemleria cerasiformis; assembly: GCA_037349345.1. Taxonomy (NCBI): domain Eukaryota; kingdom Viridiplantae; phylum Streptophyta; class Magnoliopsida; order Rosales; family Rosaceae; genus Oemleria; species Oemleria cerasiformis. The sequence continues at coordinate 483,712 of JAZGTL010000021.1, forward strand.
TATATTACTCTGATGGACATTGCCCGACGAACGTGTTCGTCGGTGAACACTTTAATGATTCGTCGGGTATTAACAAACGGTCAATATTCGTCGGGTATCACGTTCGGTAACCGTCGGGTAATATGTTCACAAGCATCGTCGGGTAACATTTTCGGTATCGGTCGGGTAACATGTTTCATATTCGTCGGGTTAATTTAAACATATCCGTCAGGCAGTATTAGGCGATAAATTTGAGAATCCGCGAATATTTATGGGGAAATTCCGTCGGGATAAATTGTAAAACATCCGTCAGGTAACTACAGTTGTCTGCTTCCGTCGAGTAACATTTTCAAAATGCGTCGGGTAAGCACTACGGTCGGTAATCCGTCGGGTAATCATTTAAAACTCCATCGGGCAACTAAATGCAGGGCTTTTGAGAATCCACGAAAATTTAGGTACAAAGTCCGTCGGGCTTAATTCAAAACCGTCGTCGGGTCAGATTACCTGTCGGTAGTCCGTCGGGTAACATATCCAATCTTCGTCGGGTTACACTACGCGGGAATTTTGAGATTTCGCGAAAAACTACGTGGGAATTTTGAGATTTCGCGAAAATTTTCACAATTGCGCAGTTTATGACAGTTACCCGACGACGTACCAAATGAAGCCCGACGGTTGTTGGCCCGGCGAATGCCTGTATTCGTCGGGCAAGACATTTCTCATGCCGTTTTTAGCATTAGTGTGAAAACCAGGTCCGGCGAAACAATAATAAACATCGGGACCGTTCAAATTTTGGTTTTACATGCCTAAAGCCCCATCTATCGTTATCGTGATGTTTTCAGGATTTCAAGCCGTCCGATCGTGAAGAAACGTTGAGTAACCGTTGAATTGTCGCGCACCGTTACCTAATCCCGGGATTTCCAAATTGGGTAATTTCTCGCGTAGGTGATGTATGGGTACCTACCATAAATGTGGATGGTTAGATCGGTCAATTTCAATTTTTAAGTTTTTGAAAATCGAAAAACAAGCATATTGACCAAAGAGTTTAAACTATTGATGGAAACTTCAATACATTTTGCGATTTTTTGGTTATATTGATATTCAAACGATTGAATTTGACCGATCTAACCGTTCACTTTGTGGTTTTACGTGCCTAGATCTCACCCGTCGAAAATCTTGATGTTTTGAGGATTTTAAGCCGTTCGATCGTAAAGAAACGTTGTGTAACCGTTGAATCATCGCGCACCGTTACCTAATCCCGGGATTTCCAAATTGGGTTATTTTTCGCCTAGGCGATCTATGGGTACCTACCATAAATGTGGACGGTTAGATCGGTCAATTTCAATTTTTAAGTTTTTGAAAATCGGAAAACAAGCATATTGACCAAGGAGTTTAAACTCTTGATGGAAACTTCAATACATTTTGCAATTTTTTGGTTCTATTGATATTCAAACGATTGAATTTGACCGATCTAGCGTTCAATTTGTGGTTTTATGTGCCTAGATCTCGCCCGTCGAAAATCTTGATGTTTTGCTCACAACGACCGTGTTTTACTCTTCTTCTTCGTCTTTATCTTCGATCTTCGGCTAGGGTTTCGTATTTATCCCCCAATGTCCCATACACTACTCACTCTCTGAACTCTTCCACAAAGTTTGGAGGCAATTTGAGGGATCCAAAATGGTGGACGCTGGGCCAGTTACGCCTGGGCAGGTGTCTTTTTTGCTTGGAATCATCCCAGTTTTTGTCACATGGATATATTCAGAGTACTTAGAATATAAAAAATCTTCATCTCATCCTAAAGTTCAGTCAGATACTAATCTGGTTGAGTTGGAAAAGGAGACGATCAAGGAAGATGATCGGGCTGTTTTGCTGGAAGGAGGCCTTTCAAGATCAGCGTCTACGAACTTTCATAGTTCATCCATTAAAATAAACTTAATTAGGTTTCTGACTATGGATGACTCTTTTTTACTTGAAAACAGAGCAACTCTTAGAGTGATGTCTGAGCTTGGGGCAATTCTGTTCTATTTCTACATATGTGATCGCACAAATATATTGGGAGACTCTACGAAGAACTACAATCGGGATATCTTCCCCTTTCTGTACCTTCTCCTCGTCATAGTATCTGTAATGACTTCTTTGAAGAAACATGCGGACAGATCAGCATTTTCTGGAAAATCCATACTTTACCTAAATCGGCATCAGACGGAGGAATGGAGGGGGTGGATGCAGGTCCTATTTCTAATGTACCATTACTTTGCAGCAAGCGAGATTTACAATGCAATACGTGTCTTTATTGCTGCATATGTTTGGATGACTGGATTTGGGAACTTTTCCTATTACTACATTAGAAAGGATTTTAGCCTCCCCGCTTTGCTCAGATGATGTGGAGGCTGGATTTGTTTGTGGCATTTTGCTGTATTGTTCTTAACAATGACTATATGCTGTATTACATCTGTCCAATGCACACTCTGTACACTCTTATGGTGTATGGAGCCCTTGGTATCTTTAGCAAATACAATGAGAACAGATCAGTGATGGCTCTGAAGATTCTCGGGTGCTTTCTTGTGGTCATCTTGATTTGGGAAATACCTGGAGTTTTTGAAATATTCTTTCGTCCATTATCCGTCTTATTGGGGTATACTAATCCTGCAAAACCAGATCTCCCTCATCTACATGAATGGCATTTCAGATCTGGACTTGATCGCTACATATGGATCATTGGAATGATATATGCTAATTGTCATCCTAATGTGGAGAAGTGGATGGACAAGTTGGAGGAATCTGATACCAAGAGAAGGGTCTCAATTAAAACAGGAATATTTTCCATTTCTGTCTTTGTGGGTTATTTTTGGTATGAATATATTTACACGCTGGACAAGGTTTCATACAACAAGTTGCATCCCAACACATCATGGATTCCAATAACTGTTTATATATGCCTGCGGAACTTTACTCAGCAGTTGCGGAGTGTCTCTTTGACTCTCTTTGCGTGGCTTGGCAAGATTACTTTGGAGACCTATATTTCACAGTTCCACATCTGGTTGAGATCAAACGCACCGAATGGATAGCCTAAGTTAAGTGGCTTCTCTCTCTCATTCCAGAATATCCCATGCTCAACTTCATGCTGACAACTGCCATCTATGTTTTGGTATCTCATCGGATTTTCGAGTTAACCAATACGCTTAAGACAGTGTTTGTACCCACCAAAGACAACCAAAGGCTGCTGTATAATTTTCTCGCCGGGGCAGCCATTTTTACTTGTTTGTATTTCATCTCATTCATTCTTGTCCAGATACCTCATTGACTGGTTTAACCATGAAGACCCAAAAGAGGTTTATACAGATGTTTCCTGTTGGATGTGCAAATACAGAAAGAATTTAATAAGGGTGTTTGAGGATGTTGGTTGGAAATATAAGCCTTCTGGTTCCAAAAGTTTTTCGAGGATAAAGGCTTGGAAAGTTGGGAAGGAAGCAGTAAGCAATAGAGGAAAAAAAGGAATTCTTTTGAAATATAGGTGTGATTGCCTTGTATCTTCATTTTTCCTTTTCCCGCAGTTTTGTTAAATCATTGGAGAAAAGAAAAATATAGATCTCTGTGACATAGATTTGTTGTTTGTTATAAATCAAGTTCAATATTCATGAGCAAATGCAAAACCCTGTCGAATTTGTTATGCCACACTTTGTACCTTCACATTCTCACACGCCCCCTCACATGTGGCGAATTTTCAAGCCTAACACGTGAACAACTCATATTGGGTGACGTGGAGCACGTGTGGCGGTTAAGCCTTACACGTGGGATAACCCGCTCTGACACCATGAAGGAAGTTGAGGTTCCACCCAAAAACCAATTGGCAATGGGGGGAGAGGTCCAACTCCTTATAAGCCCTTGCAAGGTTGTACAACTTTCCAATGTGAGACTTTTGTACTTTCACATTCTCACAAATTTATTCTGCTCAATCATACCCGACGAATATTCATGTATATTTGTCGGGAATTACAATCGGAGGCCGGTCGTCGGGTAAAAGTTTAGTATCCGTCGGGTAACACTAATTGTTGAGATCCGTCGAGTAACCCGTTCCAAATCCGTCGGGTAACACAAATTGTTTCGATCCGTCGGGTAATATGAGTAATAATCGTCGGGCAACATTATTTTAAACAAATTGTTTCTTAAATTAAATTTAAATTTAATATGGTAAATAATTGTTTATAAAAATATTATCAAAGCACTTTTTATAGACTTTATTAAATTGACCCTCATGATTTATCAAATTGACATTTATGACTTATTATCAAAATATTTGACTAAATCTTTGACCTTCATTTATTTTAAGGTTGCGTATTTTGTGGAGTGCATGTATGCTCTCCTCACTTTAAGAAAGTAAAAATACTATTTTTGTGAATGAAATCATACAACATACATATAAATCAAATTTATTGATTTGAAGATGGATATTACATATATGAATGAAATTTTGAATTTACAACTTTCATTCGGATTCGCTTTCCCCCTCCCAATCACGCTCGTCATCCGATATGTGTACAGTACTTGATTCCTCCGAATCACTTTCAAATTGTTCACCATCTCAGCTACTCTCCAACCACCACCAGCTTTTGGATCATCCACATAGAATACTTGTTTCGCCGTACTAGCGAGGATGTAGGGATCACTCTCAAACCATCGGGTGTTTGTGTTTATAGAGGTATATAACTGATCTTTGATGACACTGCCTAGGATACTTGGGTTCGTATCAAACCAATGACACTTGAACAAGACGACTTCCTTGCGGTCGGCGTATAACACCTTAACCACAGTTAACAATTTGCCGTAGAAACTCGTATCAGCATTTTCCCCATCCCCCGGTACGAAGACCCTGCTATTTTGCGTAGACAACTTGTCGTCTCGTTCTGTGCGCACGAATTTAACTCAGTTAACGTGACAACCAGCGTACTTTTCTCCTCGGAATGGGCCAATGGCCAGTTGCATTAATTCTTTATTGAATTTTGGCGAGTTGACATCTTTCAGCTGTGTCATCTGGTAAGATACACACGAGAAACAAAATAGGTAAGCTTAAAACCAATTTAAGAAATTTTGAAATAAAATATTTGACTTACATGCTCGGAAAACCAATGTGGAAATAGTTGTTTGTCAATTTCTTCCCAATTAGAAGGAAATTGGGCCTTCATCAACGCCTCGTGTTGCTCGTGGAAGGGCCAGACTTCATCACAGTTGTTTAGTATGAACCAATGAGCCATCTCCATGTCGTTATTGATTAACGGCTCCGAGATTGGACCAGTGCCGAATGGTCCTGCGGGTTGGGCAAATACAGATACGGTCTTTGGACGTTGACCACTATCGTCGTTAGACGTCCTATTGAAGGCAGTTTCAACATTTCGAAGGTACATTGCACAAAAGGTTAGTGCCTCCTTTGCAATGTACGCCTCGGCTATAGAGCCTTCGGGATGTGTCTTGTTCCGAACGTACCGCTTGTACGTACCTAACATTCTGCAAGGAAATTTACATTAAGATTCACATATATACATGATAGTAAAGAAATATTATCAAATAGCAGGGATAAGTTTTACCTCTCGATTGGGTACATCTAACGATAATGCACCGGCCCAGCTAGCTTTGCCTCATCCGGCAAATGTATTAGTAGGTGCACCATTACATCAAAGAATGTAGGTGGATATATTTGCTCAAGCCGGCACATGATGTACACAATATCCTCGTTAATTACTTGAAGGTCCCCTTTAACCAACGACCTTGCACATAGTATCTGGAAGAATTGAGACAAATAAACTATCGTCTCAACAACACCAGCCTCTAAGAACGGTCGAATACCAATCAGAATGAGTCGTTGTAGCAAAACATGATAGTCATGGCTTTTCATACCATAAATGGTCCCACTGTCCATGCTAACACTCCGGGATATGTTGCCAGTGTACCGGTCGGGAAATTTCACACCCTGCAACCACTTCAGAAATTTTTTCTTATTGTCCAGGGTAAATGTATAACTTGGATGAGCCATGATGTATTTGCCATTGACGACTTTTGGCCACAAATTAGGCCGAATCCCCATTTCTTTCATGCCCAGACGAGTCTTTTTTGTGTCCTTTGACTTGCCTTCAATGGGTAAAGTCGTTCCCACAACACTCTCAGCAACATTCTTCTCGATGTGCATAGGATCGGCGATGTGTCTGATTTTCAACTTCGACTAATATGGCAACCGAACGAATATGCTTTTTTTCGTCCAATTTTCCTGTTCAGCTGGTTTCAATCCTCGTGTGACGAAGTCATGTATACTGTTCAGTTTGGATAATATCTCATCACCGGACCTCTCCCTTGGTCGACCTCTTAACTCTAATTTACCATCAAATGAGTCAGATTGCATTCGCCATCGATGATCCCAAGGCAGAAACCTTCTCGCACCCAAGTAGCATACCTTAGATGCATGCCAAAAGGACATTGTGTCTGGTCCACATGTCGGGCAAGCAAGATAGCCCTTGGTGCTCCATTCCAACAACATACCATAAGCAGGAAAATCATTAATTGTCCACATTACAGCCGCTCGTAGGGCGAAGATTTCTCCACTGCACTTGTCGTATGTTAGGACACCATTCTCCCACAGATCCACGAGCTCATCAATCAACGGTCGTAAATACACATCGATGGAATTACTCGGCGATTTGGGCCCCGGTATCAAAGTACTGAGGATTGTGAATTCTTTCTTCATGCATCTCCAAGGAGGCAAGTTATACGGAACCACAACCACCGGTCAAGTGCTATAGGGCTTTGCAAAACTCACAAACGGATTAAACCCGTCAGTAGCGAGCCCTAATCTGACATTTCTTGGCTCCACAACAAACTCAGGATATATTTTATCAAATTCCTTCCAAGCCTCTCCATCGGCCGGATGCCTCAGTACATCATCATCAATGCGTTCATCCTTATGCCACCTGATATCACGGGCTGTGTGGGACGACATGTAGAATCTTTGTAACCTTGGCTTCAGTGGAAAATAATGCAACACCTTTTTAGGAATCTTGTTCTTTTGAAACCTAGGCTCATTGTACACGGGACATTTGTCAAGCTGCTCGAATTCACCATAAAACAATGCACAGTTGTTCTTGCATGCATGGATCTTGATATACCCTAACCCAAGGCCCTTCAACAACTTCTTCGAGCTATAATGATATTTTGGTAGACATTTGTCTTCAGGGAGCATTCGGATGATGATGTCCATCATGTGATCAAAGTGCTTGTTCGTTTGATTATACTCAACTTTCATATTCATCAACTCCACAACTGCCCATAGAACCGAAAATGATTTACAATCGGGGTACAATTCGCGCTGAGCTTCTTTCAACAATCTCTCTTATTGGAGCTCTGAGTCTTCGAGTTGCAACCTTGGCGCATCATCTGATGCGGGAGGAAAAGCATCGGTTAATAACTCAACGACTTGATCATTATCACATCACCGATCCAAACCACTTTCGTCCTGACGGGTCCCGGGAACCGAAGATCTCAATGCGGAAAATATTTCTTCACCGTGATAGATCCAATTAGTGTAGTTGTGTACGATCCCATTCCATTCCAGATGAGTTTGGACATTATGTGATCAAAGTGCTTGTCCATCATGTGATCAAAGTGCTTGTTCGTTTGATTATACTCAACTTTCATGTGCATCAACTCCACAACTGCCCCTAGAACCGAAAATGATTTTCAACCGGGGTACAATTCGCGCTGAGCTTCTTTCACCAATCTCTCGTAATGGAGCTCAGAGTCTTCGAGTTGCAACCTTGGCGCATCATCTGATGCGGGAGGAAAAACATCGGTTAATAACTCAACGACTTGATCATTATCACATCGCCGATCCAAACCACTTTCGTCCCGACGGGTCCCGGGAACCGAAGATTTCAATGCGGAAAATATTTCTTCACTGCGATAGATCCAATTAGTGTAGTTGTGTACGATCCCATTCCATTCCAGATGAGTTTGGACCTCATTCAACGGTATCCAAATGCAGTTGTTACATTTATGGCACAGACACCTGATACGTCTTGTATCACTGCAATGACTATGTGCAAAGGCAATGAAACTGTCGATCCTTTCCAAATACTGATTAGAAGATCTATCAAACATTTGCATCCACCATCTGTCCATTGTGCCTGCTTTCACAACATAGAGTCAACGTAAGTAATTGAGTTAAAATTGTCCCTTAAATAGAACAAGTTCAAATCAAAAGCAGCTCTTCTCCTTATGCCTCCGTTGATTTGGCCCTATCCCATTCGAGAGTGCACGTTCTGTGCTGTGTAGTTTGCAACCTACGAGGTTAAATTTCGATCGAGGGAAATTTCGGCAGCATCTCCCTACAGTTCCCCAAATGCAGGACGTAGATATTATAAACAAATATCAAGTATGCATTCGGAGAACATTGAGGCGATACAAACCGAATTTACCACAATCAAAACCTAACCTCGTAGACCGCCAACTACACAACATATAGTTGCGCACCCCCAAACTGTCCGAATAAATGGACAATTCAAGAGTCAGTCAATAATTTTTCATTTAATTTCATTATACGAAGTTAATCAACTCCCATAAACGGTTATGAAATATGAACGTATTTCACTCCGTCGGAACTAAATAAAGCGTTTTACAAACAATATCACAACAAATTCACAAATACAAACATATATTAATTATGCATAAAACATAATTTACAATTTTATAATTTCCGTACATATTTTCTATTTCCCTATTTTCCTAACATATTTTCTAATTTCCTAACATATTTTCTAATTTCAATAATTTCATTACATATTTTTTATTTTCATATTTGCCTAAAATATATTATAATTTCCTAATTTCCTAACATATTTTCTATTTCCCTATTTTCCTAACATAATTTCGAATTTCCAAAAATAATTTCGAATTTTAATAATTTCATTACATATTTTTTATTTTCCTATTTTCCTAAAATATTTTCTAATTTCATAATTTCCTAACATATTTTTTATTTTCCTATTTTCCTAACATATTTTCTATTTCCCTAACATATTTCCTAATTTCCGAACATATTTTCTAATTTCAATAATTTCATTACATTTTTGTATATTTTCCTATTTTCTAACAAAATTTTCAAATTTGCTAACATATTTTCTATTTCCTTAATTTCCTAACATTCTTCCTAATTTCCAAACATATTTTCTAATTTCAATCATTTCATTACATATTTTTAATTTTACTATTTTACAACAAAATTTCCTAATTTCCTAACATATTTTCTATTTTCCTAATTTCATAACATATTTTCTAATTTCATATTTTCCTAACAAATTCTAAATAATTTCTACACATTTTCCATAATAAATACAAAATTTCCTAACATAATTATATCCCACATTCTTATCAAAATTAAATTGAGAGGTAAACACACATACCTTTTTATAAGTATTCCTTCAAATCAACCACAAAATTCCTACAACACAAAACAGAATTAATTCCTAATCAAAAATCAAAATTTCAAAACTAAAAAAAAAATAAAAATTTCAAACCTAAATATATGCTATTTGGTGATTGATAGAGAAAAATGATTTGATTGGTAGTGAAAATGGTGATGAGATGATAAGGTTAAGTAGAGAAAAGAGAGTGAGTGAGTGATAGATTGAGAGAGAGAGCAGAGAAGTGCTGAAGCAGAGAGGAGGAAGAAGAAGAAGAAGAAAAGAGAGAGTCTCGGGTATTTAGTGTGTTTAGAACCTTGCCCGACGAACTAAATTCGCCGAGAAACTTTTAATGATCCATCGGGCAACAAAGAATCAATGCCAATTTTGTGCGCCAATAGCATGCTCTTCTCGCCAACAGGTTACCCAGCGAGTATGCGTATCCGTCGGGCAACATTGAATTACCCGGCGAGTATTCTTGCATCGGGCAAAAGCTTGTCGGGCCAGACAAGATTTCTTGTAGTGAAAAGCGATCATCGCATAAAAACAAGGATATAAAGAGATCACGAGTACTCTTACTTCACAAAACTTTGTTGTTTTTTATCATCAAATTCTAAAGGGTATGGATTTAAGATGCCATTGGAGGATGACATTTCTAAATCTGTAATTACGAAACTTGTCCATTGAAAGATGAAAATTCATTTTGGCAAAAAAAGAAAAAGAAGATGGAAATTCATTTAATTCTATTTTTCTGGCAGGGACAAATTAATAAGATGTAGTTAGAAAAGATAGAAAAATTGAGATTGATGATACAAAAATATGTTGAATCTTTCTTGGTTTGAAGATGAAGAGAAAGGAGGAACAATAATGAATGGTGTCACAATTATTGCAACAAAAAAAAAACAAATAAATTTATTTTTTGTTGAATTATTATCGTTTTCAAATTTAAATTAATTGGATATTAATAAACTTAATCTCAACCATTCAAAACGCTTTTAATCTAATGGTGAAGATTTGTGTCAAAACTTGTGTCATAATTATATGGATAAATTGGAGCAATCGTCCTTAAATTTTACCATAATTTTAGCAACCGCCCCTAAACTTCAATATTAGTGTCCCCTATTCATGAACTTTACCATAATAGTTGAGTTAGTCCCTCCGTCAAAAATTCAAACGGAATCCGTTAAAAATAAGGGCAAACTCAACTATTATAGTAAAGTTCAGGGACGGTTGCTAAAATTTTGGTAACGTTTAGGGACAATTTTGCACGCCAACGGCATGCTCTTCCCACCAATAGGTTACCCGGCGAGTATGCGTATCCGTCGGGCAACATTGGATTACCCGGCGAGTATTCTTGCGTCGGGCAAAAGCTTGTTGGGCCAGACAAGATTTCTTGTAGTGAAAAGATATCATTGCATAAAAACAAGGATATAAAGAGATCACGAGTACTCTTACTTCACAAAACTTTGTTTTTTTTTATCATCAAATTCTAAAGGGTATGGATTTAAGATGCCATTGGAGGATGACATTTCTAAATCTGTAATTACGAAACTTGTCCATTGAAAGATGAAAATTCATTTTGGCAAAAAAAGAAAAAGAAGATGGAAATTCATTTAATTCTATTTTTCTGGCAGGGACAAATTAATAAGATGTAGTTAGAAAAGTTAGAAAAATTGAGATTGATGATACAAAAATATGTTGAATCTTTCTTGGTTTGAAGATGAAGAGAAAGGAGGAACAATAATGAATGGTGTCACAATTATTGCAACAACAAAAAAACAAATAAATTTATTTTTTGTTGAATTATTATCGTTTTCAAATTTAAATTAATTGGATATTAATAAACTTAATCTCAACCATTCAAAACGCTTTTAATCTAATGGTGCAAGATTTGTGTCAAAACTTGTGTCATAATTATATGGATAAATTGGAGCAATCGTCCTTAAATTTTACCATAATTTTAGCAACCTCCCATAAACTTCAATATTAGTGTCCCCCATTCCTGAACTTTACCATAATAGTTGAGTTAGTCCCTTCGTCAAAAATTCAAACGGAATTCGTTAAAAATAAGGGTAAACTCAACTATTATAGTAAAATTCAGGGATGGTTGCTAAAATTTTGGTAACGTTTAGGGACAATTTTGCCCTTATTTTTAATGGATTCTGTTTGAATTTTGGATGGAGGGTTACTCAACTATTATAGTAAAGTTCAAGGACGGGGGAAACTAATATTGAAGTTTAAGGACGATTGCTAAAATTATGGTAAAGTTCAAGGATGATTGCTCCAATTTAGCCTAATTATATATATGAAAAATTCTAGGGTGTCCTTCAATAAAAAAGGGTATCCATACCCTTCATTTTTATTTATTAATGAATAATTTAACCATTGATTAAATTAAACTTATTATTTTAACTGTTGAATATATTTGAATAATCAAAACCGTTGATTGTGTTATGTATTATCTTGTTCATCGAATTCTTTTTGTATTTTTTTTAGCACACAATACTTGTCGTCGTTCTTGGTTGTTCTTCAAAACAAAATTTTCTTCTCCAGCAATTTTGCGAAGACCCATTAGTTAAGTGAGTATGGATTACGAAGAAGAGTTCAACAATGATAAAAATATAGATTCCAACGATTATGAAGGTGAGTATGGTAATCATGATGATGAATTTGTTTATTTTTTCAATTAAAGAATTTGTTTGTCATTGGCCTGGTAAATGGAATTGAATCGTTTCACATTGATTACAATTATGAATGTCAATATTGTTTTGGTTGATCAGTTGGAAAGATTTATAGTAATCATGATCACTTTGATTATTATTTTGTTTGATCAATTTAGCAATAAGAATATTAGGGTTTGGATTTTGTAGTGAAAGTGAACCCGTTTAGTTGATCAATTTAGTCATAAGAAATTAGGATTTGGTCTCTTCTAGGATTTCTTTTTTGTCAGCATCACCTCGTTATAGCATGTGATTTATTTGTTCTAACATAGGTAATAAGATATAACAACATGTGTAAATTTTATACCAAAGAAGGCTATATTTTTTATAATAATGTTATTTGATTAGTAGACGTTATATATGCATGTTATACTGAATAGTGGACACATTTGATAGAAATGTTATAGCTAACAGTATGCGTTAGAACGTACATTTTGTAGTTGTATCTTGAACGAGTATTGTTATATTCTTGTTCGTCTGATGTAACATTTACTTACAGTGTTATAACAACACACTTATGCTAGAATAATCCTTAAATGTAATCTAATTCTTTATTCGGGTACATATAATGACGGGCCAAAATTGTGCATAGCCCGGTCAAGGTTGTTTTAAACTGAGGATTGACATGCGTTATAACATATATTATATTGTTAAATTATATGTATAACGTTATTCATGTGTGGAAGTTGTAACATTGTATGCAAAATGTTATAATGGAAAAACTATGTTATAGCAATATCGTTGAAATTAATCTAATTGTTTATTCAGTTACATATGATCATGGGTCAAACTTGTCCCTGGGCCAGTCAAGGTTGTTTGAAACTGAGGATTGGTCTGAGCCAGAAAATATTATATGGATGATGTTTGAAACAATAGATGAGGGAGAAAGGTTCTATAACAAATATGCACGACATATGGGTTTTAGCATTTGAAGGGATGATAGGAAGGTCGAGGACGATGATACTATTAGCATGAGGCAGTGGGTTTGTTGTAAGGAAGGTATAAGATCATCAAAGAGCAATGTAGAAGACAATGTTCATCAAGAAAGAGCTCTATGTTCAGTCATTATTTCATACATCATTTTGATGTCATTTTGAGCCCTTTTACTTGTCTTTTGATTAATTGCGTGTCATCCATAGTAGAAAACGATCAATCTTGTGAAGGATGTGCAGATTTAGAAAGATAGGTTCATTATGAGAACGGTGCAAAAAGAATTTCTCAATTTGGAATTGAAATGAAGGAGATGACCCAAGTTGAATATCAGGTCCTACTAGTGTCCAAAGCCGAGTCCTGGTGCCCCAGGACGTGCCTAGGTGCCTACCAAGGACCTGTCTTATGTACCGCTAAAATTGGCTCTGGACATGTCCATGAGATCTCCCAGAGACACCCTTACCAAGGCCTTGACTTGTCCCAGACGTGTCCTTCAGACACCTCCAAGAGCCAAGCTAACTGAGCCCTAATTGAGTACAAACCCATGTCATGACATGCCCTTGGACACGTCCCAGGTTCCCCAGGAGTCAATCCCAAAGATGCCAGGACGCGTCCTTGACGCGCCCTCAGACGTGCCAGAATCGAGACAGGGCATGTTCGAGACGTGTCCGATTGAATCAAGTTGAGCCCTCACCTAGCCAACGATGGAACCAAGTGAGCCAGAGACTAGAACTGATCTTCAAACCATATTTCTAAGCCAATGACATAAGAGAGTCTGCTCAGAACTGGCCAGGACTCGTCCATGGCCTGTTTTGCCCCAAAGACATGTCCTAGATGCGCTAATTTGTGCCAGATTGAGCCCTTGACTCTTCTATCAGTTTTTTATTAGGCCAAAGGCAGAAACAAGCCTTATACATTATTTGAAAGTGAAAGACGCGAAGTGTCCCAGTTGGATATCTGCAGGACCCACCTAGGGCTCGTTGTGCCCAATTTGAAGGTCCTAGGATTCCGTAGGCATGTCTTGCTGCACCAAGAAAGTTCAAGAATGACCTAGCCCATTCCTTGTTGTCCAAGAAGCTTCAGAAGCTTCTAGATCCTACCTTGCCGCATAGGAAATCTCATAGCTACTTGGAGAAGGGTTGCCGCACAAGAGAGCCCTTTTCTTACATCACAAGTCACATGGCTATGTCCAGCTGTCCAAGCCGTGTCCCTGCCAAGCTAGGAAATCTATTTTAGGGTTTCATTAAGGGTCTTTTGGTTCTTTGTTTTGATGCTTAATTCCAAGATTCTAAGGGATTCCTAGGAGGTATTTAAGCTAAGTTTGAACGCTTGTTTAATTTTCCCAACCCCTTAGCCGTAAAGTTTACTTCAGTTTTAAAACAGAGATTAAATTAGACGTTTGTACTTTACTTTGGAGAAGCTTGAACGCAGAGGACCTTGGAGCTGCTGCCTTGAACGTGTTCATACTACGCCACAAATCAACATCGATAGCACTCCAAAATGCTATAGTAAACTACCATCGCGTTATAGAAAACGCTGTAACAGCCAACGTTATGGTAGGTAGTACCTCTATCATAGCGTTTCTAAAGTGCTATAGAAAGTTTACTTATAGTGGTTCCAAAAAGCTATGAATGCCAGTCCAATGGGAATACTATAACATTTCAGAAGAACGCTATGATTGTCTTTGTCATTCCATAACGTTTTTAGAACGTTGTGAAACATTTTCCATAGAATTTTTAGATTGCTATGAAACATTTTCCATAGCATTTTTAGAATGCTATGAAACATTTTCCAAATTTCTAATTCCTATTCCATAGCATTTCTAGAACGCTGTCAAAGCCTTTCCAAAACGCTATCACAGATTTTCCAAATTTCAAATTCATATTCCATAGCATTTCAAATTCTTGTTCCAGAATTCTATCAAAGATTTTTCAGATTTTCTAAAGCTTCCTAATATAGTTTTCTACCATCAAACACAAAATAGATTTATAAATTCATTTCATAATATTATTGCTACTTTATATCCAATCCAGAAATCAAACACAAAAGGCTTCATATCCATAGTACATGGACTTTCAACATAAAGCTTCATAATCATAATACATACGTACATAAACTGTAATATAATAAATTAATTTGCTGCTTGTGTCCTCCAATTCCATCATCACAAATCCATGATACATATGTATTCAAGCTGCAAAACAATTCAACAACATCCACATCAAGCTTTAACTATAAGCGAAAATGCATATAAGCGAAAATGCATTTAAGCAAAAAAATGCAGAAAATGCATATAAGTGAAAAAATGCAGAAAATGCATATGCAGAAAATGCAGAAAATGCATAAGCAGAAAATGCAGAAAACAATTAACTTGTAATGCTTTCATTGTTCAACTCTCACAAGAATTAGACAATCTTCACCTTTAACTATAATTCATTGCAGCCTACATTGGTCTTCTAATTCCAAATACATACATGAACCCAACATATACAGAAAACAGAATATTATAACAACAAGGGTTCAATTCTAAGTTATACAAAGCCTAATCTCTAATTACGCATATGATGCTTCTATGACACTTCTATGACACTATTTACGAATCCGAATGCCAATCCATGGAAACTATGTAAATAATCAAATTCAAAAGATAAATTGGGAATGCTTACTTGCAGCCTAATTAAGCCTTATAACTTTGTCCGTGGGCCATGCGACTATACTTCCAAGAGCTTCTTCCATACAATCCATTGCAGATAAAGGTCTCCATAACCCCGCTTCGGGTTTCCTTGCTATATCTACCCAAACACTTATTCTTTTGCTACAGCTGCTTCTGTGTCGGAAAAGTAGTCATGCCTAGAAGTAGAATGAGTGTTGATTAAAAGCGTGGAAAAAAATGAAGTCAATTTTGAACCTGTCACAACTTCCAGTTATGGACAACCTTACCAACTTCCAGTTATGGACAACCTTACTGCATCGAAGCAGAAAATACTATAGCGAGGGGGTTTTGATAGTTCTCAACAAAATCATTTTTCATCATCCAAAAGAATAAATAACTACTTTCACCAAAGGATTAATGAATCATATATGCAATATATGAAGATATATACTGGACTCCAGCTTATGAGATTTTGCGTGACAATTGATACAAGCCTGTTCTAGCCATTGCAACATTAACACTAAAAAGATTCCAGTTTTTCTGCAAATTTCAGAAAGATATCATGACAAGTTAATAATAAAACAAACTGATCAGAAAAGAAAAATAATTAAGAAGGGAAGGATTACCTCGACTTCGAGTTGGAGGAATTTGACGTAATCGATGATCTCATCCAGCATTGAAGCCTTGTCTATCGATCATTCCCAAACCCACATCAAATTCATACAATTCAATCAATTATTGTAATCCTATAAATTAATAACAGAGCTTTCATGAGTGGCAGGAGATGAGAACAAAGAGCAAAACGTATATGTATATAGAATTTGGATGAAAAAAAATATTTATAAGATCCAGAGAATCTGAGAGTTTTCTGCATCTCTCAATTTCAATGCTGATTCTTATCAGTTATAGGTGGAGCAAAATGTCAACAAATTTTTTCTTTGGTCTTCATCTAAGTTTCAGAATTGAATATCCATATGACATGGGAAACAAAGCTTGGCTAAAGTTTTCGTATCTTACTGGTTTATCAAAGTTTTAGAAAGCATTATCCAGGTATATTACCTTCACAATTTATCTCCTAACTATTTTTAGGTAGGATTACAATTGTTTCTAACTACGGTTTCTGCATACGGTCTCCAGACTGAGTAAAACTAAAATTTCTAATAAAATTATAGAGTTACATAAGTGTTTCTACAATTGGCTCCCAAAACACGATTGCCCCTGCTTAGGCAACAAAACACAGTTGCCTCTGCTCAGGCAACAAAACACAATTACCTAAATGGTTTTGAATTTCCTGAATTATATCAAGCATCGTGAATAGAAATAGAAAACAAACAACAAAATCATGGCAACCTCCGATGAACACTAGAAATATATTAGCATTAGAGATTAGAATTGTCTTCAACATACCAAAATGGCCAAAATACCTAATTCATTTTCATAAGCCCTAAACCTTAGCATTCTAAGATGATATAGATGAATTATATGTCAGATCCAGATACATACATGAAAAAAAGGAAAGTAGATGAATACAAATTCAATTGCATAGAACCATAAACCAAAATCGAATACTCAATTCACCTATCACAAAATCGAATACCATATTCATCTATCAGAAAATCAAAGACCCAACAATTAATTATATACATTCCACCATGGAATAACAGAAGAAGTTAGATGTATACAAGATCTGTGACGCCACACAACAAACACTTTGCAAGCATAAGTTAGGTTCATTCAACAAATTAATACATACAAAACAAAAAGAAGCAGATGAATACATCATTGGACCAAAGAGAGTAGGTCGTGAGGAAAAGAGGAGGGAGAGCGATTACCTATCACCAAACAGAGCTAATCGTGAGGGAAGGAAGAAAAAGAAGGAAGAGGAAGGGACGAACTCTTTCTCTTTTCATCGAAAAGTGAGAGACAGAGACTGCAGATTAGAATGGCGCGACTTCTTCAGACAGAATAGACTTCCTTTTCTTCAGATTAGAAGCGCACGGCTGCAAAATACTGGGTCTCTCCCTCCCCATGGCTTAAAATTTCTAAAATTTTAGGTTTTCCGCGCGCGCGTGTTGCAATTTTTTCAATAGCGTTTCTATTATTTCTTTCTTTCTAATTTCTCCTTTAATAGCTTTAGTGCAAAAATGCTATAATATAATGTTATTAATAAGACATTTTCTTGTAGTGGATATCCGTCAGTGGCAAGCCTTAGTGTTTTGCTTCTCCTCCTTTTGTTGCTTACTTTAATTCTGTAATCTTGAATTCTTTTATGTTTTTATTCAATACAATGTGTGAGTTGTTTTTTCATAGAATTAGGGTTGCTTGAAGCCTTAGTCATGTTAGTTCCTTAATATGATTTTGGCCCTTGATTTACTTTACTTTGAATGCTGAATACAGTTTGGATTACTGTGCGTCATGAGTTTAGTTTATGTTGATGAGATTGGTCATCTAATTTTCACGATCTATTGATGAATAATTGCTTGTTTGATTGACCATCTTCTTGTGATTGTTTGGCAAGAGCGGTATATGGCTTTACATATATTTGTAATTTGAATTCATGACAACATAGACTATACAACATCTTCTTTGGGTAGTGTGATTGCTCAAATTCTCTGTTGCACTTCATGCATCATCTTAATTAAGTTAATAGATGTTTTAAGTGCTCACATGGCTTAGAACATCCTAAGTAAGAAGAGGATAACATGTGTACAGTGGGCCTTAATTGCATGTGCAATATCATATTAAGAAGTTTCTCAATATTTGAATCTCGGAAATCTTGTTAGGAACTTGAATTGGTTAGTGGTGGGTGGTTAGCCTTGATTCAAATTAGTCAATTAATCAATTCATCATCATTACCATGCTTATTTCTTTTCTTGCATTACAAGTTATTGCATTTAATTTTCAGAATCTCAACATCAAACCCACCCCCACCCTTTGTTGTGACTCTTGTTGAGTCTTTAATTGAGTCTATGTGTGTTTCTTGCATCACAAGTTAGTGTCTAGGTCTATTTGGGAGTCTTTTGCTGTGTTTTTGGGTCTTGCATATCTAAGTAGTGTTGAGTCCGAATCTTTATTAGTTTCTTTTATTGTTTATTGAGTCTTAAACCGAGGTTCTTGAATCTAAGCTACAAGTGGATCTAAATGTTGAAACAATAATCGATGATTATAACCTTGCAAGTGCACAAGTCAATTAAGATAGTACATCAAAGAGTGGATTCTAGATTATATCAGTCGAGCAGGCTGGACTGGGGTTCTAGAAAAATCAATACGAATTCTTCTTTGCAAGAGACATCCCTGGGTTTAGTGATTTCTCCGGCAGCCTTGCTGGGATCTCTAGATCGAATGATTGGTTTACAAGACGCTCTTAGAGGTCTTCTCGGATTCCAGATTTTGACTTTTTTTAGAAAAAGTTTTGACCTACTCCCTGAATAGAGATGTACGCTTTATACAGGCAGTGGGGTCATGTATACTTATGGGATGGCTTTTTTTGGAGTAATGCAAAAATTCCATTGCATCCAAATCAATGAAGATCTAAGTATTTGTTCAGTAAACTATTATGCTTCTCGCATTCAATATCTGAGTTTTGGCTATTTAAGGAATATGAAGGAGGTATGTGTCCTCTCGGCCGCCTTGACCAATCACAGATCCGCTCGAAAGCCTAGAAGTGGGCCGACTATCTTCCAAAATATATATACGGCATTTAATGAGATAGTAAAGTTCTAGACTCAAGCTAGCAAAAAACAAGAATGAGGTCGGGCATTCCTGGTAATTGCTAAGGTGTTTTCTGAAGTATTAATCATTGGCTAGCGCTCATCTCCAGCTCTGTTTCTATCCTTTCATTTCATATAGCATTCCCATATGCCATACCTCTTATTTAACGTCCAAGCCTTCTCCTATCGGTAGTTGGAAGCAGAACGGAAACTGGATTGTAACTTAAGGAAAGGGGATATAGGTACGATAGGAGGGCGCAGTTAAGCTGGTAAGCGATGGCTCTCTCTCTAGCTCTGTGGTCTTGTGTAAATCCCTTCCCTCTCTCTAGCTCTGTGGTCTTGTGTAAAGCCCTTCCGCCCATTATTGATCTTCATTCTAAGTGAGGTCGAAAGCAGTTGAGGTGATAGCAAAAGTAAGCAGGGAAGTACAAGCAAGAGGTCGTCAAAGAACTTTTCTGTAATAAAGCTTCTCAGTTGCATTTCATTGGTCTCTAAGGCGCTTAATCGTTCATCGATCTTTTATTCTTTCTTCAACTGGTCATATCTGATCCGTAGCTAGTAGCGACAAGAGAAAAGGGTCCAGAATAGTCTATTTTATTTGCTAAGTCACGAGTTTAAGGGACCAGATGGGTCAACTACGACCTCTAAAAACATACGATAATCGGCTTTTTTAGTAGCATCTGTTCTTCCCGGCCTACTGTCATCAACGGTCCGTTTCCTTGAATGAGAGTTGGTATTCTCGATCCGCAAATACGTTCCGTTGTCCTTTACTTGTTTAGTGGCTTCTGTCCGAGGGCATCTGGAATTGTCTGTTTTGGTATTGACTCTTGTAAACGGTCACAAATGCTCATATGCCCACGAGTATGGTTGCCCTCTTTTATTCAAGATATAGCTTTTATTCAATTAGGGTGAATACCGTGTAACCGAATCTTTTTTTAAAGAAAGATATACTACGTCCCAGTCGAGATGTCTTCAGTAGTTCGCTTGGAAAGTAGTCTTTCGTAAGCGTAAGCAGGAGCGTAGCGCTTCGTGGGTGAAGGTGCAGGATGTGCTTCTTCCCTTTATAGCGGTTTCTGTCATTTTTACATAAATATTGCCAAAAATCCTACCACCCCATATCTCTACTTCTGCTAAAGAATGCTAGAATTGGGATATTGAGAAATAGGGTAGACCATAAAGGGTTCCATAATTGGGATATTGTCATTTTTCAACTGCATCGTATCGTACTATGGGAGGGGTTCGTACCCCCTTTAGATAGAAAGATCCCCCACGTTCCAAAAAAGTGGGACACTAATGCTAATGGGTACCATCAATGAAAAAGGACTTTGGAGACTGCAATTGCGAATTGAGAATAAAGAAATAGCGTATGAAATACGCCCAAAGACTCCCCAACCGTAATTTCCGTCTTCCTGAATTAGGGGAGCAAGAACAAGTCTCCCTTCTTTTTCTTTTTTTGGGGGGGGGGGGGGGGGGGGGGGGGGGGGGGGGTGGCGGCGCGGCGCCGGCAGAGCAGTTAAAGAATGAACCAACCCAAATGATTGTTTCTAGAATGGCTATTCCTCACAATTCCTTAATGGACGAGGTAGTAGTAGATCCAGCCATTACTATCAAAGCTATTGGACATCAATGGTATCAGACTTATGAGTATTCAGACTATAACAATTCCGAGGAACAGTCACTCACTTTTGACAGTTATACGATTCCAGAAGATGATCTAGAATTGGGTCAATCACGTTTATTAGAAGTGGACAATAGAGTGGTTGTACCAGCCAAAACTCATATACGTATGTTTGTAACACCTGCTGATTTACCTCATACTTGGGTTGTACCTCCTTCTGTAGGTGTCAAATGTGATGTTGTACCTAGTCGTTTAAATCAGATCTCTATTTCGATACAACGAGAAGGAGCTTACTATTGTCAGTGCAGTGAGAGTTGTGGAACTAATCATGCTGTTACGCCTATCGTCATAGAAGCAGTTCCAAGGAAAGATTATGGTTCTCGGGTATCCAATCAATTAATTGTCGAGGGAAGCTAAAGCGGGAATGAAAGAGGGGGAGAAGAGATTACTTGCTAATGCCTTACGGCTCCTACGTATTTATGTCCTATTTTGGGCATCCATATGTGTCAAACTTGGCTACCATGCCCGTCGAGCTCGCCCGAGAGAGACTGGTTTCGTTGATCTGGTCTTTCCTGTTTATTTCATAACCTTCTGCCTTCCCATTCACAATGCATTCCTTGTCCCCTTCTTCCACTATTGATTATATTCCTTCAAACCTTTAATGTGAACAAAATAGGATTGATGAATAGAATCCTTTTGACATGGTCTTCTCTCTCTTTCTCTCTGCTTTTCCTATTGCTATTGGGATTCCTTTCATATTCATATTCAATGAATATCTTGCCTCTATCATTTTATCCCACTCTACTTCAAAGGGTGGGCAGGTAGGAATGGAATGAGGGCTCGTACTCGTCTTAGAGCTAGTTTGACTTAGTGTACAGGACCGTGGTATGTGTGTCAGGGGAAGAAGCCAAGGACGAACCATGGAAAAGCAAGGCGGTTACTTGTTATAAGCAAGGAAGCTAAGCTTAGTTGCCATCATCAAACCTAGAAATTGATTAAAGAACACTGCAGCCTTCGACCACTCGCCGCAAGGGCAAGAGAGGCTAGGGCTACGATGATGTTGAATGTCAGGCATAACTCAAAATACAGCTATTACCCTCGCATCAACCCTAGGAGCGAAGTGAAAAGTAATAAATGGGCAATTCAAGAAAAGAAAGGAGGCAGACGATAATAGCGCTAGCACAAAATGGTAAAGAAAAGAAGTTAATTACTGACGAAAGGTAGAGGAATGGCGGGCTTCACTAAGTATGTATTAGCAAAGGTTCGGATAGAGGGATTCGTATTAGCGGCTTTGGCTTGAAGGGGCCGGGTGAAGCAGTATTGATTTATAGGTTGAGGCAGTCGGGCAGTAGAATGATTTTGACATTGTATGATGCATCAATCAACAAAGTTTAGGAAGGGAAATCCATAGTAATAAGTACGAGCTGTTCTTTCGGGGTAGGCGAAGTACTCTCGGGAAGGCAGTAGTTGGTTTCAAGCCCTTAACTTCTTCAACAGAGCTACACTCTCTTGTTGTTTGCTGGTCAGGTGGGTTTACTTAGAGAAAAAACCCCTATTTCCGAAATGCGATGCGCGTCTCTTCTTTTTGGGAGGAATCTTACCTTCTTGTGCTGGCGACGCGGTAATTTCAGTACTCTTGGGCTACTCGACTTTGGAGAAAGTTCCTCTTGAAATTCCTGCCTTGTAAGTGAACCAAGTCAGGTTATTCACTCTTTCTTTGTTTGAGTAGGCTTTTGTGCAGTTTAGCTCTAAAGGTCACCATTGGATTCTTATGTAAAAGGCACTCGGGATAGTTACGTCAAGCTAGTTCAGTTATCAGTTGGTGTATCAGAGAATACATCTCCAGTTCTGGTATTTGTTCCAGCTGCTTAGCTTAGAGAAAACTCCTTATGTTTCGAGCATTTATAGGGCGTTTAGAGAGCTTAGAGAAACAAGAAATCTATCTCTTTCGGGAGAGCGGTACGACTATTTTAGGTTAGAGGAAGGTCGAAGAGAGAATTGATTTCCGGCTAGTCAGGTAGGCAAGTGCGGGTGGCTTTGGTCAAATTGAATGTCTTGTTTCCGTTAGCGATTTCGGTTCTCTGGTAGTGAAGTTAACTTTTTCTATTGCGGGCCAGTCCAATCTACTTGTTTGATGGTGACTCATGTGTTCCCGACCTCCTCCCGACGCCAAGATTAACGACAACAAACGATGCCCTTCCAGTGGCACCAGAAGCAGCAGCGATACCCTTAAAAAGGTTTTAGCGGAGCTTAACCGCTCTTCCTGCGATTCTTCTTTTTAATCAGAACAGCAGGGAACTATACTATGGAAGTCATCTACTGTGCCCCTTGCACTTCCTAATGGGACTTTCCCTATTTGACTCTTCTTACTATGAGAACAATGAGCACCAGCTTCATTCACAAGAGAATGGGATGGGCGAACTCCAAAACCTCGGTGGTTAGAATCTTTCTCGTTCCATCTAGCCCCTTAGAAGAAGGCAGTCTCTAGTTCAACGGAACTTCCCCCTTTCCTTTGCAATGACTCCTCTTTTGCTCATGACCAAGTTCGTTTGATAAACAGTTATCTGTAGGCCATTCAATACTCTCGATTGTTGTTCTCGGTTGTCAAAGAACTCCTTATTCTCGGTTGTCAAAGAACTCCTTATTCTCGGTTGGCAGCGGATACTAGCAGCCTTTCGCTATCCGCTGTTCTTCTAAGTGATGTTCTATAGAAGGTTAGAGTCTAAGAAGGAAAGCCCTCATTCCTTTCTCGGGAGGCAGACTCGTTTCAAACCACCTTGGCAGCCTTAGAGATCCCAACTGCACCATGCTAGAGGAAAGTTCTGAGGATCTGGTCAATAACCTTGCACACTTCCTTTGGAAGGAAAATGCTACTCCAGTAGACCAGAATACTGAACAACACTGATTTGATGAGCTGAAGTCTACCCGCATACGAAAGCCGTTTGCTAGTCCAAGATTCAACCCTGTTGGTAATCTTATCAATGAGAGGCCTACAGTCTCTAGCTGCGAGTCTAGTAGAAATAAGGGGCACTCAAAGAAACTTGTTGGGCAAGGTCCCTTCTTATGAGTCAAAATTGCATTGATTCATTTTCTCGCTAGGAACTGACGGCTCCGAAGGAGCAGAAAAGTCGACTCCACCATAGAGTTGAAAAGGGAAAGTAAGAAATAGCTGCTGGGTGAGAGAAACTTTTTTGAATTGGACATGCGTTTATTAGAAAAAATAGCGCTGGTAGAAATCTCCGGTAGGACGCATTAAAGGATACAAAATAGTGAGCCTTTCCAACAGGTTCTGGAAGAATAGATTTGTTTCAACAAGAATACGGAATACAGATTGCCGCGTGCAAGTGAAAGCATCCTTGCCATCAAAGAGCACCATAAGGCTTCCGCCTTTACATCTATGTCAGTTTCATAGCGAATCTATAAATGTTAAGCCAAAAAACACGAGAAATGGGGGGCCAGACGTCGATCCATACAGAAAACCCGCTCTGGTCACTTTAGATTCCCTGATTATTGCGGAGGCTACGGAAGGCAAATTGGTATTATTGAAGGCTGCTGCTCTTACGTTGAATGCACATGTGAATGTTTCAGATTACCTAAAGGAGTATGTGATGGAACAATTTCATTGCCTTGCGCTTGAAGTTGTGAGAAAGGGCCCGACTGGCAAGAAGAGATCCCTTTTGCCCTATTCAGAGATGGGGAGGAAGCGAAGCTACTTGTTGAAGCCTTGGGCTGATAGAATCAATGGAAAGAAAGGTCTGTCGTTTATACCAAATGGAGCGTTCTTTCAGAACTTATTTTCTAAGAGAATACCAAGATATTCTTCAATGGCCCTTAGTCCGACATTGGTGGGGAATAGAAGGAAGTTGACTAGTCGTTTGATAGTGAACCATCTCTCAAGAAACAATGTGGAATTTTCATGGCCTCTTAGGAGTTTTGGAACATCTGCCATTTCTTCTTGATGAGCCTATTCGTGTTGCTTCAGAGAAGGTTGGACGTCCCCTTGGAAGTCAGAATTGCCCAAAAGAGCATCCAGCTTGAAAGAATATACAACGCAAGCGTCGTGAGAATGGAGTTGAGTTATCTAGTGTGCCTGAGGCTATTTCACCATTGGAAACTAATAACAGTACCCCCCGAGGCTACTGTGAAGTCTCTGAACTTTTCCTAGTCAATGTGTTGCAGCAAGGTGTTGTCTAGGGGTAGGTTGGGGTCTTCTAATAGGGTTTCCTTTGTGAGATCAATGGGTACCATTCTGGGAAGTGTCGACTTTCAATTGGTAACAAAGCGTCCCCTAGGCTCTTTCCCCTTTGACTTCCTTAGCTTAGGTGTGGGCAAAGGGTTTCTATGCCATTTGTTCGTAACGATTAGACGTTCTCTTCATGAATTTGAATCTCGAGACTCAAAAAGAGAGGAAGTAGAACCAAGTCAAGATGATACGGATCAACCCCTTGTACGAATTGTTGACTCCTTTCTTCGTACAAATTAGACCTAGCTTGTAGGTGAAAGATACCTTCCTTTGCAATACTCTTGTCGGTGGGATAAGCTAGTGCCCCCGTGTGTCAGGCCCTTTCCTCAAAGAGGTCGAAAGGTTCCTGTCCCATTCATACTACTGTTGGCTTATGTGGTATGTCTAGCAGATGGTGAATCCTACCCAGGATCGGAATTGGATATTTCCTCGATTTCTGTGAAGTGTCTTAATGGTATCCGACTGCCTTCTAGCATGTATGATGGCTATCGTGGCCTTCCATTCCACCAGATATCATGATTATCCCTATTGCAAAAGTGCCTCTCTATTGGTTTCTTCAATTCCTCGTATGCACATTGCTGCCATGGCCAACACAGGATATTCCTCTAACTCGTTGTTCCCACGCGCGTGTCATCAGTGCAAATTTTGAAATCATCTTATGCATAACTCTTCATTCTTCAGTAGATGACTCCAATATCCAAAAACTTGAGTACCTCTTTCTTCAACACCTCCTTCATTGGCGGGTTGAGCCTTCTTTGGCCTTCTCGGGATGGCTTAGCCTCATTTACAAGTAGAATCCTGTGCGTACATTTGGAGGGGCTAATGCCTTTGATGTCTGGAATGGTCCAACCAATTACAGTTTCATTGGCCTTCAGAACCTGCACCAACTCATTCTCTTCCATAACACTAAGGTTAGAAGAAATAATAACTGGAAAAGTCTGGTTCATACCTCGGTATACATATTTCAGGTGCTCAGGCAGGGCTTCAATTCAAGCTTAGGGGCTTGAAGGATGGATGATAACATTTACTTGTCCGTGAGGGGTAGCTCCTCAAATGGTTGTTTGTGTAGTGGATGGGGGGTTTGAGGAATCTCAATTCCTCTACCACGTGCTCATCAAGAATCTCATCATCTGGAACAGGGCAAGTAATTGCTTGCTTAAGTGGATCTGCATTACATGAATTAGCCATTGTTTTCTGAAGCAAAATATCCATCATATTTAAAGGCAAATCAACTATAGGTTCAGCAGGATATTGAATTGCATCATGAATTGAGAAAGTTAGCAGTTTATCCAAAACTTTAATTGAAACTTGACCATTTTTCACATCAATCAAACACTCAG
This sequence comes from Oemleria cerasiformis, assembly GCA_037349345.1. Taxonomy (NCBI): domain Eukaryota; kingdom Viridiplantae; phylum Streptophyta; class Magnoliopsida; order Rosales; family Rosaceae; genus Oemleria; species Oemleria cerasiformis. Next base: position 510,345 of record JAZGTL010000021.1, read on the forward strand.
TCGTGGCTAAGAGCGGCCTGCCAAAGATTAGTGGTGGCTCCTCACTTTGATCAATCTTGTCCATCTTGAGGATATAGAAATCCGCTGGAATACAGGTATCACCTATCTGAACAAGTACATCCTCAAGCACACACATTATATTAGTAACAAAAGCATTCGCTAATCTAACACATAAATGAGTTGGTTTCAATTCTCCTAGATTGAGATATTTATTGATGTGAAAAGGTATTATACTCATAGAAGCTCCTATGTCACATAAAAAACATTGAAACCTTCTAGATTGAATAGCACAAGGAAGTGTGGGAGATTCGGGATCATTAGCCTTGATAGGCTTGCACAATAGGGCAGTAGAGCAAGCCTTGGGGATTTCTATGATGTCATTTGAACTAAAACCCTGTTTCCCAGCTACCAAGTCTTTGATAAGCTTGGCAAAGATTGGCATGTGCTTGACCAACTTGTGGAATGGCAAAGTAATTTGCAATTTCTGCATCATGCTAAAGATGGCTTCTTCAAATTCCTCATTTTTTTGTTTTTATTTTGGAATCTGCGAGGAAAAGGTATGACAACATCATCATTTGAGTCACAATGAACTTTGTTAATTGAATTAGGAGCTAAAGAGTTAGAAAGGTTAGGCTGGTTTAAAACCGGGCCCTTGTCCTTAAATAAGGGCTAGGACACGGTCTGAGCCTATTGGAGTCCTACCGTGTCTGAATTCTGAAAATTGGGCCTTATCAGGTGCCTTGTCCTGTCTAGCCATGGCGTGGCTAGGACATGTCCCAGGATATGTCCAGGGATGTGTCTTGCGCTTTGGCATATTGTGTCCTGTGCTTTTGTACAACGTGTCCTGCGACTACGATCACAGGGCCTGCTGTGATTCTGCCGAGTCTGAAGTCTGCAATTCAGGTGCAGCTGGGACATGTTTTAGGGATTGTTCTGGCCTGTCCTGCAGCTTGTCCTGTGACTGCATGGGCCATGTCCTACAGCGTGTCTTGCAGTCAGGCCATAGGCCAGTTTTGTGGCATGTCCCATGGCATGCCTAGGCGTTGTCCTACTGGAAGGGTGTTGGACAAGGTTTGCGGCAAGACCAAGGGTGCATTATGCGCCCTATTTTGCGCCTATTGCAGGGTCTCGGTGTGTGCCAAGTGTCAGGACCCGTCCCGAATTTCCCCTCGAAACCCAGGAAGAACCCTGATCCCGTCTGACAACTTAAGAAAAGGTTCCCAAAATACCCTTCAATCCTTACAAAATATAATAACAATAAATACTTCCACTTGTCAGACAAGGGATTCAAGCACTCAATAATTCCCGTAATTAATGACCAATCAAATACAATATAATATCAGAGCGTCTAAGTAGGATCAAGAGTAAAATTTAGATATCCTACTCAAATATAATTACACAGCGCAGTCGAAGTACTAATGCCTTTGCCTCGAGATCAGTGTTCGCGTCAACTCTACTCAACTGCCTGAAGGGGGTTTAAACACAAAAGTTGTGAGTGGACAAAAATAATCATTTATAAATCATTTTTCGAGGAAATATTACATTTCCCCCCCTCCATTTATAAAATCATGCATGCATCACATATACAATTTATAATAGAAAAACATCATATGTAAATCACCAAAATTTTCATTTCTCTTTAAAACCACTTAGTTGGTATCACAGAAAAATCTGTATAATGAAAATACCTCGTGCTCCACAGTTTGGTCTGACAACTCTCTTCAAAGGAGTTACAATTAATTAATTCAATCTGGACACATAATATCTCAAATTCACTGTTCCCGACATATCCACAACACACCAGGGTATCCCTTGAGATGTGTTAAAATCTGTACTACTTGGACTCGATTACAATCTCTGCAAAATCACCTTTTATATATTGGGTTCACCGGTTCACCGCCAACAGCGGATCCTAGGCCCCCTCAAATCGGTTTTGTTTATATTGGGGGTTCACTGGGTTCACCGCCAATAGCGGATCCTAGGCCCGGCTCCTAGGCCCCCTCAAAACGATATTGTATCCAAAATCAAGTATATATTTTGTTTATCATTTATCACAAATACGATTTCAACCCAAAATCATAGACCCAAATAATTACCACGTCAAAACAATATCAAACCGAATCCAACAACCATATCATTTCTCACAACACACTTTCACTGAAATATTGGGAAAATAAATGTCCAGCAATCAATTATAAATTCCAGGAAATCATTGCACCCATACATAACAGTATTAAAATCAAAGATATATTTATGCATGCATTATAGTGTATAAACCAAAAGTCCACTCACAAACCTGTTGAAGCAAGCTCAATCCCGAACTGTACGCTCCCCTGAAGTTCCTGGAGCAGTATCGCCTGTCCAAATTAATAATCGGGATTACCAGCTAATAATAAGAACCTTAAATATAAACCCCCTAAACCCCGGGAGTCTAACTATGATGGCCTAGAAAACGCAGCAACTTTAAAACGCCCAAAACAACCCCTAAACGACGTCCGATCGACTCAAAACCTGGGCCAACAGGTCTGAAACGTCAAAAACTACCTGTCACGTGCCACCATGACCTCAGACTCGGCCCCACGCGCCGCCACGCGCCGACGGAAGTTCAGAACACGCGCCCACGCGCCGCCACACGCCCTCACGCGCCGATCACGCGCCTACTATAGTACCCACGCGCCTGGACCGGTCCAACCCGGTCCAACTCGGCCTGACCTGATCCAACTCGACCCTATCGGTTCACTCGACCCGATCGGTTCACTCGACCCGACCGGTCACCCGACCCGACCGGTCATCGGCGACTCACCGGAGAAGACGACCGGCTGCCGGCGCCGTCGTCTGGTTTTCGCTGGAATCCTCCATTTCCGGCCGAAACTTCAAGCTTTCCTAACTTCCTCAAAACTCAACCATTTTTCACAAATATTATGTCTAAATCTATCTACTCGAACCTAGGAATCCAAATATGACCTCAAAACCACAAACACGTACCTGTGCTAGCCGGAAAATCGATCGGAAAGTCCGAAACTTCCTATCCTCGGTTTGGCTTCCTCCGTGGTCCTCTCCTTCGATGGTTGGTACGGTTATGATCGTGGGAAGGAGTAGAATACGATTAGTTGATCAAAACTGGAAGCTAAAGCCTTGAAATCAAAGTTGACTTTGTGGGTTAATTTTCGCACGGTTTCGGGTGGTTTGTGTTTATGTTTGTCACAGAGAGAGTGAGGACTGTTAAAGGAGATGAAGATGAAAATGAAATGAAGATGACACAATGATTGGGTTAAAATATCTACCCCAAGTCAAAAATTACCAAAATGCCCCTAACAATCTAGACCAGTAACTTTCATCCACGAACTCCGTTTCCTGTGTGCCGCCTGTCTACAAACTCGTGAGTTCGAGACCTACGAAACGGTATCCAAAACACCACCAAAAATGTCTCGAAATAAAATTTGACTTTCACGCCCCTTAACAAGCAAGGGTAAAATCGTCATTTTACAAAAATAATTACGTAAACCCAATAATTAAAATTCCGGGTTTTTACACCAAGGCAGGGCTGTCAGGGTCTCGGTGTGCGCCAAGGCAGGGCTGTCATGTGGGGACTTTTGGGACACACCTTGCGGCAAAGGCTCAACATAGGCGTCTTCATCATCTAACACGTCACTTGCAACTGAATAAGAGACAACTTGTGGCCTAGAAGCTTAGTGCCAGTTCTCAGTGTAATGGAATTGGCAGTTGGATTCTGGAATCCCTTGGGGTTCACCAACACTTGGCTTGGCAATGTGCCTTGCTCACGTTGACTTAACTGGGTTACAAGTTGGCCCATCTAACGATCCAGATTGGCGATAGCTTTATCCGTCTTCTGTTGGTGTGCAAAGGTGTTTCGAGTTACGGCTTGAATCATGTATTGGGTTTTAAGCATAGCATCAGCCCAGGGTTCACTCCCTTGAGTGTGAGGAGCCTGAGGCTACATTAGTGCCTGATTTGGAGCTCTGGGTGCCATGACCTGATTGTGGAATCCAGGTGGTGGATTATGAATGTTCTGATTGTTCCCCCACCTGAAGTTAGGATGGTTCCTCCACCCACGGTTATATGTATTGGAATAGGGATCGTTCCTTGGCCGTGAGCTACCAGTGAAGCCTCCCACCATGTTGGCTTCTTCAACCATTGGGCACTCTTGAGAGCTGTGCCCCTGAACGGAACAAAAATCACACACGCGAACCCCCTTAGATTTCTCATTACACAATTGCTTCACCATTGTCGTGAGTTGGGCAATGGTGTCATTTTTTACTTGCTCACTCCTCCCTGAGTTTTGGGCTGATGTCCATTGTAACTGAATTGCTTCTCCCGTTGAGCAATACCCTCAAAAGGCTCCCTAGTCTCCTCGGCTGTGCTCTCTAGAACTCCTTTAGATTGGGAGTTCACCATCACTTTGTCACTGTTGTTAAGTCCCCCATAGAAGTACAACATGAGGTGGCAGTCATCGATGTTATGGTGAGGACATGACTGAATGAGTTGGTTAAACCTCTCCCAGAATTCATAAAAGGACCCATTCTCTGCTTGCCGTGGGTCCATAATCTCACTTTTCAGTTTGTTGATGTTGGCCACGGGATAGTACTGGGTGAGAAACTTGGATGACAAGTCTCTCCATGATGAGATAGATGCAGGGGCCAAGGAGTGAAACCAAGCCTTGGCTCTATCCTTGAGACTGAAGTGAAATAGTCTCAATTTGATTTTTGCCTCTGTCATACCATTTATCCTCAATGTCGAGCACACCTCTACGAATTCCTTGATATGTAGATGAAGATTGATAATTCAAATACCGATCACAATAAATATGAACTTTATTCGAACAGTTATATCTTTGAAAATGCACAAAATCGATTATGTCAATATAGTAGCAAGCAAAGGTCGATCCCTTGTGGACTTGTTCAACGATTAATTCAATTACGTTCATATTTTATTAACTTAGACAAAAACACTAAAGACACACACACATCCTCGGCGAGAAGGTTAAACAACCAATCTGGTTCAAAGCTAGACCAGACATGGCACCCTCCCAATAATTTCACATGAGTAGCCACAACGTGAACTGCCTTGTTACAACCCCGTGGGGCAAAGCTAAAAGAAAAGTAACTAAAAGACCTATGGAGAACCCCGAATATCATGTAGAATGTTCTTAACAGACACATCATACCATTAGAGTCTAGCAACATCACCAGCTGCAAGGAGTCCGTCTCAACCACTACCTTTTGATGCCCGACCTCTAAACAAGCCTCCAAACCCGCCCTTCTGCCAAAGCCTCAGCTTGAAGGGCAGAACCACATGGGAACCCACCACGGCCACCTGCATCCTTAAAACCGCCAGACCACGATCTCATAATCCAGCCATAGGAGCCCCTTTGCGTCGGTGTCTCCCATGCCTCATCACAATTTAACTTGAGGAGACCCATCCTTGGTCTCTGCCACTGCTGAAGACCACGGCCAGCCGCTGCTTTGTCCACAGTAGGCACCTGATTTATTGGAGGCACTGAGAAACCTTGGCAACTCTGACCTCAGCAATCTGCTACTGTACTAGCCCAATAGTCACCTCTGGGGGCTGAACTTCATCCTGGAAACACATAAAATTCCTAGCCTTCCAAATCCTCCAACACCCAAAAGCCAAGGTCTGTAAAACTGCATCTACACCATCCACTGTTTGAAACATATCACTCAATTTAACTCAGCAATCTCGAAAAGAAAGACCCCTTAGACCTGTAATATCCAACTGTAAAAAGCCACCAAACCAAATTTTTTTTGCAAACATACAGTTGAAGAAAAAGTGAGATTCGGATTCATCCTCATCACTGCACAAGGGGCATATATTTTCAACTTGTACTCTACGCCTTTTTAGATTATGACGTACCGCCAAAAAGCTTCTATAGCATCGCTAAATAAATTTCTTTATTTTATTAGGCACATCCCGCTTCCAGATACCCTTCCAAAAAGAATCATGAGCACCAGCCGTGCTAGATTCACCTCATCCCTTCCTTAATAACTCTCCATTCCTACTCATTTCAGAAGCCAAGATATATCCCGAATGAACATTATAAGAGCCAGATTTTGAGTACTGCCATACCATCTTGTCTTTGCAACCAAACTTGTTCAAAGGAATTGCTAATATTGCTCTTGCTTCCTCCGGCATAAATAAGCTATGTACTAGTTCCGCCTTCCAAGTACAACTTGAGGAATTCACCAAACCATTGACACATGAGGGAACATTTGAGCTGCCATACGTGATCTGAAATGGCCTACAAGCAGGCAACCAAGGGTCCAACAAAGGCCTAATATTCATTCCATCCCTAACCTTCCAACGGACCCCAGCCTTCAATAATCGCTGACCTTGCAAAATTCCCTTCCACCCCAATGAAGAACCGGCCTTGTCCTTAGCTTGCAAGAAGGATCCATATGGGTAATATTTGCCTCTCAAAAGCCTAGCCAAAAGAGAAGTGGGATCCGTAATTAAACGCCACCCAATCTTTTCTAGCATAGAAATGTTAAAGCTTCTCAAGTCTTGAAAGCCAAGCCCACCCTTACATTTTGGCATCGTAACTTCGTCCCAAGACGTCCAATGAACGCCTCGTTCAATACTCTGCTTTCCCCGCCAGTATCGAGCTAGGATTCTCTCCATATCCTTACAAACCCCCACCGGTATTTGGGAACAAGTCATAGCATAGTTAGGCAGCACAAGAGTGATAGCTTTCACCATGACTTCCTTTCCAGCCATTGACAAAAATTGATCAGACCATCCTTGCACTTTAGCCTCCACACGAATCTGAATATCCTCAAAAATAGCCCGCTTTGAAGTGCCAAAATCAGCTTTTAAACCCAAATACTTTCCAAATTCTTCTTTCCTCCTAACTCCGAGTTCTGCCACAATCTGATTTTGAAGCGGCATAGGACAATTAGCACTAAAGAGGACAGAACTCTTCTCAAGATTTACAATCTGCCCAGAACTAACCTCATATAGACGTAAGGCCTCCTTGATAGCAACAACATCCGACATTGTAGCCTTAGAGAATAGCACTGAATCATCCGCGAAAAATAGATAGGTCAAACTGAACGCTCTTGGTGCCATCCGAATACCATGCAAAGCCTCTACTTCCACTCTCCTTTTAATATCGCAGAGCAACCTTCTGCACAAAGAACAAACAAAAATGGGGAGAGTGCGTCTCCTTGTCGGAGCCCTCGTGATGGATAGAAGACCTCAGTCGGTGTCCCATTCATTAAAACACTAAAGGAAGTCGAAGAAATGCACTCCATAATCCACTGACAGAAAACATTATTGAAACCCAGCTTCCTCTTGACTGTCAACAAAAAATCCCATTCCACTCGGTCATAAGCTTTGGCCATATCCAGCTTAAGCATCATCTCCACCCCTTCCTTACACCGATTCTTACAAATGGTATTCAACACCTTATGCACAACCAACACATTATTTGTAATTTTTCTACCTGCTATGAATGCTATTTGAGAATCACTAATCACATTAATCATCAGACGCTTCAACCGATTTGTAAGCACTTTTGAAATCACCTTGTAAAGAACATTACATAACGAAATTGGCAGAATCTGCGTCATGTTAAGGGGGCTTGGGACTTTAGGGTTTAAAACCAAGTACGTAAAATTCATCATTTTCAGCAGGTGCCCTGCCTCAAAGAAGGAAGTCACAGCACGGATCACTTCATGCCCAATCACACCCCAATGCCGTAGATAAAAGCTTGCAGTGAAGCCATCCGGACCTGGGGACTTCATTGGATTAATCTGCGTCACCGCTTGCCTAACTTCCACATGATGTACTAGTCTTACCAAAAATTCATTGTCCTCTACTGTGACTCTTGGAGAAATCCAGTTAGTAACCTTACCCACAAGCGCTGGCTGAGAGGATTCAAATATTTTCTTAAAAAACCCCACGGCAATGCCTCCAAGATCCTCCTTCTTGTCCCTGCATACTTCCCTCTCATCAAGCAAACCATTTATCTTATTGTGCCTCCTTCTCTTGACAGTCTTAGAGTGAAAAAACTTAGAGTTTTTATCCCCCTCATTTAACCATTGAACCCGGGACTACAGCTTCCAATAAACTTCATTGTCAAGCATTGCTTGTTTCAAATCTGCTTCAAGAGAACACAACCGCTGCCCATCATAATCAGTAGCTTGATAACAGTCACGTAATTGCTCTTTTAGCTTGTCAATTGCAACCTGAGCGTTCCATCTGCCCTTCTTCTTCCAAACCAGAAGGTCCTTACGAACCCATTTCAATTTTTCCGTCACCCGGTAACAAGGAGAGCCCAACTGATGTTTACTCCATTCCATCTTAACCACCTCTTCACAATGGGCTTCTTTATTACACCATGGATCATAGATAAACCTATGTCGACGTCTCCCAACACTAGGAAAAGTATCCACAGCTAACATTGAGTGATCAGAGCCGGATAATAAAATATGAGTGACCGTTGCATGCGGATAAGTTCTCATCCAGGAGTCCGTAGCTAAACCCCTATCCAACCTAGCTTGAACAAAACCATTCTCCCTCTTATTGCGCCAGGTAAAAGGATGTCCCATGTACCCCAAGTCTAACAGCTTCCCATCAGCCACAAAAGACCGGAACGTTTTCATACTAGTAACAGACCTTGTAATCCCACCATCTTTCTCACTAGCACAAAGAACATCGTTAAAATCTCCTAGTAATAAGCAAGACTCAGATTCCCGTCTCAATCTAGTATGCAAAAGGTCCCACTACCTATCCCTTTTCCCATCATCAGTGTTGGCATAAATATTGAACAATATCAATTTACGCCTGCAATCCTCATCAGTTACCAACACCTCAATAACAAATTGTGAAATTTTCACAAGCTCCACATGTTGTGTGGTTTTCCAGAACACACAAAGGCCCCCACTTAGCCCTCTAGGCTCCACAGCTTGCATAAATTCCATACCTAGTCTTCTTTTCAAATACTGATTCCTCATACTTTTGTTTTTCGTCTCTAGTAACACCACGATACTTTGTTGAAGAAGCCTATTTTACTCCTCCAAATCGTGAACTGTCAGGTCACCACCGATGCCCTGACAATTCCAGCAGAGGATACTCATTGGGATTACAGCTCCTGGGGAGAGGTGGAAACATCACCCCTCCGCTCAAGAGACCCATTAAGGGAGGTCCCGACCACCTGAGAAGACGTACCAACAAACTCCACATGTCTACACCTGGCCTCTACTGCCAATAGTGTCAGCCCCATCTAAATCCTCCCTAGCCACCCTATCCCCTCCTTGACTGCTGTCCTCCTACTCAAACATAGTAATATTCATAGGCTTCCTTCCACGTTTACGGTGACGTTGAACTGGATTCAGATTATCAATAATTGGAGCTAGATGAAAAGGGTCAGAACTCTGAATCATCGAATCCCTTATCTCCACATTTTCCACGATAGCTCATCACCAAACACAGCACCCATTCCTATCCCAACCTCAGCACGTGCAACCTCCCTTCTTCCAACACTACAATGCTCCACCGCAGCACCCTGACTGAATGTATCCCCTCTCTCTATTGCATGACCACTAGTATTCCCACTGATCAGCCCAACCCCGACCTCCCCCCCCCCCCCTCCCCGGCCGCCGCTCCACCTTCCAATCCTCACTTCATTAAAAGTTGTAGGCAGATGTTGCCGCAATCTCTCATCCTCCTCCTGTACCCTCTGAATGTGAGCAGCAAGGCCAGATGCCACACCATTTCCATGTCTTGCCCTACCTCTAATATTCTCCCTACGACCACGCTTGACCACACTCCTTAGAACATTCCCACTCAGATCAGAGGTGGCCTCCAAATTTTTAAAAGCCAACAAAAGCACACATTTCCTGGTCATGTGTCCAAGCAAACCACAAACCAAACAATACTTCGGAAGGAACTCATATTGGAATCCCACCCAAGTATCACCCACATCTGGGAATTCGACCTTCTCCCCTCTCATCAAAGGTTCACGAATATTGATCCTGATTTTGGCCCTTGCAAAATGACCAATGCAATCCCTCCCTCTCGACTTCTCCACCTCAAGAACTGATCCAAGCATGCCCCCAATTTTCCCCACCACCCTAATAGTCATGCATAGGGTTGGAAAATTATGCATCTGAACCCAAAAGTTGCACCAGTCTAAACTCATTGTTTTAGGGTTCCATGATCCCATACCTTCCTCCACAAGAACCAACGCTTCATCAAAGGACCACGGTTGCATATCCAAGACCCTTCTCAAATCACACTGACAAGAAAATCTAGCCAGTAATCGTTTCTAACGAATTGAATTGACGATTACCCCTTCCATCCGCTTCCACAGTCCCCTAAACAAAGAAACAAACGCATCCTGGTTCATAGATCTGTGAGTGAGGACCTCTGCGATCACACAGAACTGAAACCCTAGCGGAACATTATTGGCCTCATCCAGCTCAACACGGATCCCTGTTCTCTCTCGTTCCGATAAGCAAAGGCCCATCCCAAACCATTGCCCCAATTCATCCAAATCCATGTCGTACTCAAAACCCTGCCTTGGGCACCAAGCAGTAGGAAGGAAACCAAACAGCGTCATCAGACCCAAGTCACTTGCGCTGCCAAACTGAATCCGATTAGGAAAAAAACTCACAGAAGACAAAACGTACGCAAAAAAACAGTCCATTCAAAACACCACCACACAACGCCGTCAGAAGTAAAAAACTAGGTCCAAATCCACTCTTGGATATGAAATGCTTCGTAACCTCCCAAACGCAAGAAGACACAAACTAAGGCGAATTAAGGCTTACTATCCACTCTAACCAATTATAGTTATTAACCAGATTTTCTTGACCTAATTACCATGCAACTTCTGAATTAGGTACCTAGGCCTAGGTCCGACTAAGGTACACTAAACATATTTTATTCTCTCTTACTTAGCATGTTTTAAGCACGATGTGTACCTAGAACGTCTATCACCTAGCCTAGAAAAGTGATGTGCATTCCTAGGCTATCATTAATTCCGATTATAAGATTCTTTCTTAACCTCAACCTCTTGATGCTAATGAATTACAAGATGATATAGTGGTCCGTCAAGAAATTCCATCAATAATTTATGCAAAAAAGGTGGCTAATCTCTTCGGCTTAAAAGAATATCAATTCAAGTAGTAATTTGAATTATTCAGCATGCATAGCAATCAAAATCAAGAGCCAAATCTAATTAACGTACTAACATGGCTAGGGCTTCAAGCAGCCTTAATCCTAAAAGAGACAACTCACGCATTATTGAAATTGAAACAAACATAATGGAATTCATTAAACTAAATTCAATAAAAGTAAAGATACAAAGGAGATTATTGAACATGAAACATAGCAGAAGACCACGCCACGGCTTGTCCTCCAATGCTCATGTCCAACTCTCTCACGAGCAGAAACTAAAAAATGCATTAATGTAAAAACTGGATTACAATGTCAATTGCGGCTAGGGTGTCTAAAGGCCCTCACCCGTGAGCCTTTAGGTACTTTTTATAGGCCTCTAAAACTTTACAATGTAGGATATAATTTAAGAAAAAATCCAAATTCCAAACTGACCCAAAACTCCTATCCTAGTTTGAATTGAAAAGGAACTCAAAAAGGCAATCCTTGTTGGAATTGGACTAGGAATTGCGGAAACTTTGTACAATAAGTCTTCTGAGCTTTCATGCACGCCAAGGCAGTTTCTAGAGTCTTCTGGAGGTTGCTTGGTAGTCAAGGACTGGGCCTAGCCAACCCTAAATGCTTTAGACACGGCTGGGCTAGATTTTGGGCTTAAAACCTACAATATTGGACTTTTAAGAATTTAACATGCCACTGACCAATCCAATCAAGACAAACCACTCCAGGCACCCCAAAATGATGTATCTAGTATGATTTTGGGCTTTTTCTTGCTCAAAAGTTTGCAGAAAAGTCGATGGCCTAATTTGGCTCAAATCAGGGCTCCCGGGAAGTCTTTTAGGGCAAAACAGGGCAAGAACGTGTCATTGGCATTTCCAGGCAAGACACAAGCTTTCATTAGCTTAGATAGGTAATTTGAAGTCCAACAGTGAGTGGTTTCTCACTTTGTTGGATCAAAATCTAGGTCAGGGCCTCTTTTGAACTTCCCGGGCCTAGAATAGGATGCAAAGGAGCTCCTTGGGCTGAGGAACCAGGGAAATAGTTTCAGCACCTGATCTGAGACTTCGCTTTTGAGGCACACCATGGACTTAGTAGAAGCACAGCTTGGCCTGGCTAAGTGTATAAGGTTCAGAATTGGAGCAGGGCATGAACTTTGTTCTACCGCTGGCGCATCCTTGAGGGACCAGGGACATGTTACGGGACATGTCCTGGCATGGCATGATTTGGCGCATGAACTTGGCACAGGACTCGGTTCATGATTTTTGCGCATAGCTTGGACTTTTTGCATGGCTTGAGGCTTGAGGCCAGGCGCAGGACATGGCATCGGTATGATATTCTTTTGCGCGTGCCTTAGGACATGACAAAGGCAGGTCCTTGACCTCGATAAGGCCACTTCTGGGACTCAGCAGGATCTCGGCAGGATGTCTCTAGGACTTGTCACGGGACACGTCCTGGGCTGGTTTTTGGCTAGTCTTGGCATGCACCATGACTCGATTTTGAGACTCGATATTCAAATTGAGACATCACCTTCATTATAACTCCGGTTTGAGTCATTCTTTTTGCGTTAGTCTCATAATTTACCTATCTTTCCAAATCTGCACAAGATTGATCATTTTCTACTATTGATCGCGTAAAATCATTCAAAAGACATATAAGAGTGGTATTTAGTGACATCAAAATGATGCATAAATATTGTCTGAACAAATACCCCCAAATCTATATTTTGCTAGTCCCTGAGCAAAACAAACTTAAACAAGATAAAATGACTCGATCTTAGTTAAGATAGAACATTTAAACCCCTAGGTTCACCTAGTAGGACGAGTTTTGTCTCATGAGGGTTATAGCAGCACAATACCCATAAACGTTTTACTTAGACAACAACGATGCTACAAACAGTACTTTTAACAAGTTAATAGGAATCAAAGTAAGTAGACATGCTTTGCAGAACTAAAAGGGATGCCATAGCTATGATTGTCATGTGCATGTGTAGTGTTTAAGTGCCATGGTTCCGAGTAATCATGTTGGAAAACAACTTCATCTAAGTGCCCTAGAAAGATTTCACCTCAACTCTAATCCTCATTACGCAACTGTCAATTCGTACAAGATTCCTAGGCTTTCACTCTTTCCACCATATGTGATGAGTTTATGTTATGGAATTCAAGTTTAATCACATATGAGTATCAATGAAGAATATCTCTTTATGGAAATAAAGATCTCACGAAAGGAATTGAACTTTAAGAACAAAGATATGTACCTTAATCCTAATCATGATTGTCCATAAGATATGTTTGGACTTCCATTTTGGGTTGTAATGGGGCTAAGCTTAGGGGTTTAGAAAGGAAGGATAGGATTCAAAGAATCTGAACTGTGCCAAGGCTTGAGAAATCATGACTTGAATTTAGAATTTCTTGAACTGAATCCTTACTTAAGGCCCACGACATTGTGCTCTCTTAATTGCTTATTTCGAGGTTCTTGGCTCACTTGGCTCAACTCACTTTGTTTTTCACTGTTCAATATTTCAACGTTTTTCCTCTTCTTTCTTTTATTTTCTTGATATTTTTTTTTTGAATTGAATTGTAGCAAGATCATGCAATGATTTCCTCATTCTTCTTATGCAGCTTGTCACTTGTAAAGCTAGAACTTGTCAAAACTTGAACTTTCAATTTTGACAAAAACGCCAATGTCGCTGGAATTGGGCAGCACTTTCTTTCACATCTCATTCTCACCTTGAATCTCATTTAGGGCAACCTTAGCACAAACTGAGGTTATAGGGCATGGCTTTGATGAATGGCTCAGTATTTTGGTTAGGTTATACTTTGGGTGTTGACAGAAAAGGCTGAGTGTTTGGCTTTAAAGTTGGCTTTGGGAGCATGCAATAAGGTAGGATAAGGCCTTTAGAGGTTAAAGCACACATAGCCTACATCACTTCTTATGGAAAACCTCACATTAAATCAAGAGCATCTATATGATGTTAGTTCTTTAAAATTCAATGCAAAATGATGTAATGAGATCAGCAATTAAGAACAAAAGCGATTAGTGTTTAAGAGTAGAAACAAGTATATCCCTCAGAAAGAATGGCAATTAGGCTCAAAGGTCTGACAGGGTAGTCTCCACTAATTTTCTAAGGTTCACTCAAATTCAGTTGTTTTGTTCACTTAATCATTTAAACAAGGCATTGTGAAGTGCAGATTATGAAGTACTTGACTCTGGCATGACTCTTAGTATGGCAAAGATAGTTAACTTAGCATGTACATCCCTATTAACAAGTTATAATACTATCACTAGCAGAAATTAAACTAATTAACAAAAGCTTTACTTAAAGTTTAACTCTCTTGGCCGTGTATCACCCCCAAACCTAGATGTTTCTATATACAAAATTTTAAATCCACACCCCCAAACCTAAACTGAACATTTTCCTCAATGTGATAAGTAATAAGTATGACAAAACAAAATAAAGGTTCGAGAGATATAAAGGGCATAAATAGTAAACTAAGATAGAAACAAAAACCCGGGCTAGGCTGCCTCATAGGAGCGCTTTATTTAACGTTTGGGCAAGACGGGGCTGTCAAGCTATGTAGTTGGTGTAAGCTGAGCACTTGGCGCACCGGGCACCTGTGGTAGGTCAATTGTACCCGTGACTGGACTGGGGAGGGCCTCGAAGTAGGATTTTAGTCGATGACCATTCACTTTGAATGGCTCTTTCTTAACTGGGTGTATAATTTCAACTGCACCATGAGGGAAAACATTAGTAATCACAAATGGACCAGACAATCGAGAATGTAACTTACCTAGGAATAGCTTGAGGCATGAATTAAAGAGTAGGACTTTCTATCCAATCTGAAAGTGCTTCGGTGGAATGGGCTTGTCATGTAAAGCTTTGGTCTTTTTCTTGTAAATCCTTGCTCTTTCGTATGCCTCATTTTGGAGGTCATCTAATTCACTAAGCTGAAGCTTTCTATGAATTCCAGCTTCATCTAATTCCATGTTCATCTTCTTAATGGCCTAGAATGCTTTGTGCTCCAACTCTATCGGTAAGTGACAATCTTTCCCGAAGACAGGTCGGAAGGGAGACATGCCAATAGGGGTCTTGTATGCCGTTCTATAGGCCCATAAAACATCGTTCAAGCGATTGGACCAGTCTTTGCGGTTTAGGTTCACCGTTTTCTCCAAAATTGCCTTTACTTCTCGATTAGAAATTTCAACTTGACCACTCGTTTGAGGATGGTATGGCGTAGAGATTCTATGGGTGATGCCATACTTCTTCATTAGGGCTTCGAATGAACGATTGCAGAAGTGTGTGCCCCCATCACTGATGATTGCCCTACGTGCTCCAAACCTGGCTAAGATGTGACTCTGTAAAAAGCTCACAACTACTTTGGCATCGTTAGTTTTGGTTGGAATTGCTTCCACCCACTTAGAGACATAATCAACTACCAGTAGAATATAAAGATGACCAAAAGAGTTCGGAAAAGGCCCCATGAAATCAATGCCCCATAAGTCGAAGATTTCAACCACAAGGATAAGGTTCAAGGGCATTTGATTCAGAGGGCCGATGTTACCTTGCTGTTGGCATCTATCACAAGTGAGTACGAACTCGTATGCATCCTAGAAAAGTGTGGGCCAGTAGAATCCACTTTGAAGTACTTTAAGTGCCACTTTCTTAGCCCCAAAATGGCCTCCACACACCAAGCTATGGTGGAATGTTAGGACTGATTCCATCTCGGAGTCCGAAATGCATATTCGAATGATTTGATCTGGACAATGCTTCCATAAGTATGATTCATCCCATATGTAGTACTTGGCCTGTTTTGCCAACCTGGGTTTTTGATACCTACTCAAAGAGGGAGGAAATGGCTTAGTTGCAAGGTAATTAATGAGATCAACGTAACAAGGATTAATGGCTTGGATAGCGAAGAGTTGTTCATCCGGGAAGGTGTCAAGTAGTGGCAATTGATCAGCTTCTTCATTGGACCCATGGATTAATCGGCTCATATGGTCAGCAACCACGTTTTCACTCCCCTTCTTATCTCTGATTTCAAGGTCGAACTCTTGAAGAAGTAGCATCCATAATAGAAACCTTGGTTTGGCGTCCTTCTTAGTGAGTAAGTACTTCAAGGCCGCATGATCAGTGTAGACAATGACCTTAGTTTGAATTAAGTAGGATATGAACTTCTCAAGAGCGAAGATAACAACAAGGAGCTCTTTTTCAGTGGTGGAGTAGTTCAATTGGGCATAATTCAGAGTTCGACTTGCATAGTAGATGACTTGAGGAAGTTTGTTCACTCGCTGCCCTAAAACAGCTCCTACGGCGAAGTTCGAAGCATCACACATGAGTTCGAAGGGTAAGTCCCAATTGGGTGGCATAATGATGGGGGATGCCGTGAGCTTTGGCTTGAGTGTGTTGAATGTCTCATGGCAGTCCTTGTTGAATTCAAATGTGGCATCTTTAGCTAGGAGGTTGCACAATGGCCTTGTGATCTTTGAAAAGTCTTTAATGAAGCGTTCATAAAAACCGGCGTGCCTTAAGAAAGATCGAACCTCCTTGACTATTGTAGGGAACGGTAGCCTTTCCACTATGTCCAACTAAACTTTGTCCACCTCAATTCCACGGCTAGAGGTCACATGGCCCAAGACGATTCCTTGTTGTACCATGAAGTGGCACTTCTCCCAATTCAGCACTAAGTTGCTTTCTTGGCAGTGTTCTAGTACTCGGGACAGGTTAGCTAAGCATAGCTAGAATGAATGTCCAAAGACAGAGAAGCCATCCATGAACACGTCAATTATGTCCTCTGTTGGTAAAATTAAAGAGCAAGAAATATGCAATTCAATTCTAACAGTTATAAAATCCTTGCAAGTGCACAAATCGATAAGAATAGTATAGTAGCACAGCAAGAGTCGATCCCTCGAGGACTTGTATCAACGTTATGACCACTTTAGTTCAGATTTATTAACTTAGAGAAAACACACACACACACACACGAAATATGCAATTCAATTCTAACAGTTATAAAATCCTTGCAAGTGCACAAATCGATAAGAATAGTATAGTAGCATAGCAAGAGTCGATCCCTCGAGGACTTGTATCAACGTTATGACCACTTTAGTTGAGATTTATTAACTTAGAGAAAACACACACACACACACACGCAGGGGGGTTTATGATGTGAGAACTGAAATTTAAAGACAAGTAAAATAAAATGCAGAAAATAACAATGCAAGAATTAACAGTTGATTGATTATTAACTACGGCGAATTAAGGCTTACTATCCACTCTAACCAATTATAGCTCTTAACCAGATTTCCTTGACCAAATTACTATGCATTTTCTGAATTAGGTGCCCGTGCCTAGGACCTGGCGTTGGTTCACTAGACACATCTTATTCCCTCTTACTTAGCATGTTCTAAACAGGGCATATGCCTAGAACGTCTATCACCTACCTTTTAAGATGATGCATGAAGTTTAAAGAGAATTTAATGACACCACATTAGCCTAGCAAAGTGACATGCAATCCTAGGTCGTTATGAGTTAAGATTACAAGTAAGAATACTTTCGATGCTCCAAATCACAAGATGATATGACGGTCACTCAAGCAATTACATCTATAATTATATGCAAACAAGGTAGCTAATCTTATAGGCATAAATTAAGGTCATTAAGCATAGTAATCCAACTTATTCAGCATGCATAGCAATCATAATCAAGAGCCAGAAATCCAATCAACAAGCTAACATGGCTAGGGCTTCAAGCAGCCCTAATCCTAATGACTACTCACACATAACTGAAATTGAAACAAATATAATTGAATTCATAAGTAAATTGCAATAATGAAAATAAGGGTACAGAAGATATTGTGAAGAACAGGTGCAGCAGAAGACACGGCAGAGCTTTCTTCTCCAAGCTCCACGTCCAACACACTCGACTTCGGGAAGAACCAAGCTTTAACGTAAAACTCTAAAAAACCAAAATACTATATGCGGCTAAGGTGTCTCTGTATCTCCCAAAAACGCCTCTAGCTAATTATCTCCTCCTTTTTCCTGATTCTTTTTTTTTCAAAACACTGAACAAAGGCTCCCTTTTATAGACAAAGGGAAAACCTTGTCCTATAAGGATTGGTAAAACCTTATTCTATAAGGATAGGTAAAAGCATGTCCTATAAGGATAGGGAAAGTTATTGTACTTTTAATTAATTACAAAGTCCTTAAATCTATTAGAACCAATCAGAACACGGCTGGGAGTGTGAATGCAAGCTGGCAAGTGGGAACGCAAGCTGGCCAAACTTGGATTTTGGACTGTCTTCGTAATCAGGATCTGGGACTGCGCTTTTGAAGCAAATCATGAGTACATTAGAAGAGCATCTTCGTTCAGGCTTGGCGCAAACGTTGTCAGGCTTAGCGCAGAAGGAGAACTTCTAATCTACCGCTGGCGGAACAGGGACCCCCGGCTTAGGCGCACATCTTGGCTCGAATGGGAGTTCTTGGGACATGTCCTCGACCTGCCTTGGCACGAACTTGGCACTTCTAGGACATGACCTTGATGTCATGAAACACAGGTTTGAGACCCGGAGGGTCTGATATGCAGTACTTGGCCAGTGGCCCAAAATAGGCGCACTGGCGCACTAAGGACTCCGTTCAGGACCTGATATTGAAATGAGGATATCTCCTTCATCTGGACTCCGATTTGAGTCATTCTTTTTGCGTTCTTTCCAAATTTTACCTATCTTTCTAACTCTGCATAAGTCTCACAAGATTGATCATTTTATACTATTGATGGCACGAAATCATTCAAAAGACATGAAAGAGAGGCATATAAAGACATCAAAATGATGCATAAATAACGACTGATCATCCACCATATCGGAGAAGATACTCATCTTGTAGCGTTGTAACGTAGCTGGGGTGTTACAAAGACCAAAAGGCATCATTTAGTAGGCAAATGTGCCATAGGGGCACGTGAATGTAGTCTTTTCTTGGTCTTCCGGGGTGATATCAATATGATTATACCCTGAGTAGCCGTCAAAGAAGCAGTAGTGAGAATGTCATGCTAATCGCTCAAGCATTTGATTGATTAAGGGCAAGGGGAAGTGGTCCTTGCGTGTGGTAGTGTTGAGCTTTCGGTAGTCAATGCAAACCCTCCATGTTTGACCTCATTGAGGTACGAGCTCATCATGCTCATTCTTAACCACGGTAATCCCACTCTTCTTCGGGACAACTTGGACGGGGCTCACCCACTTCGAGTCGCTAATTGGATAGATAATGCCCACATCTAGAATTTTATTACTTATTTCTTCACGACTTCCTATATTGGTGGCTTCAATCGCCGATGCGCGGTTTAGCATCGTCTTCAAGTATTCGACGCATGCACTTGGCGGGACTTATGCATTTGATGTTAGTAATTTTCCAATCAATGGCCGTTTGATGAGCTTTTAGAACTTGAACCAGTGCATTCTCTTCTTCCGTACTTAAGTTGGACGCAATAATGACCGGAAGGTTTTGATTGCTGCCTAAGTATGGATATTTCAGATGGTCTGGTAAGGGTTTTAACTCGAGCTCTGGAGGTTGAATGGTGGACGGTGGTGTCTTGTGGTCCGTGAGAGGGAGAGCCTCAAAAGCTGGTTGTTTGTTCCATGAATGAACAGGAACGACATCAAGTATTATGACTTCCTTTATCACCTTGTCGTCAAGTGTCTCATCAGTTGGTGAAGTGATTGCCGTCTCAAGAGCATCTGTTATGCACGAATTGGCGATTGTCTTCTGCAACAATAAGGCCATTGTGTTTAACGAGAAGTCCATTATTGGCTCCGCAGGATATTGGATGGCATCGTGGATGGAGAATGTCTGAAGCTTGTCCAAGACTTTGATGGAGACTTGGCCATTTTTGACATCAATAAGACATTCGGCCTTGGCTAGGAGAGGCCTTCCACATATGAGTGGAGGTTCCTCGTTCTTGTCGATTATGCCCATCCTTAGAATGTAGAAACCTGCAAAAATGCATGTATCGTCGATTTGTACCAACACGTCTTCTACTATGCCCATGAGATTAGTAACAGAGGCGTTATCTAATCTCACACATAAGTGTGGTTGTTTGAGCTCTCCTAAGTTGAGCGATTTGTTGATGTGATAAGGCATTATGTTGACCAAAGCTCGCGTGTCGTACATGCAATGCTCAAATTGTTTTGATTGAATGACACATGGGAGTGATGGATGCCCAGGATTGTTGGCTTTGTGGGGCATGCGCAGAAGTGCAATAGAGCGTGCCTTAGGAATTTCAATGATGTCATTGGAACTGAAACCACACTTTCTGGCGACTAAGTCTTTTATGAGCTTTGCGAAGATAGCCATGTGCTTGATTATCTTATGAAAAGGGACCGTGATCTGCAGCTTTTTGAGCATACTTATGATTTCTTCCTCGAACTCTTTTTTTTGCTTGTTCTTGTATTGGAACCTGCGAGGAAACGGGAGATCAATGTCATCAGCTAACTGAAAAGTCACTTTTTTAGTTGTTTTATGATTTGAAACAATAGATTGACAGTTCGAGTTGTGGGTATGCTGAGATTTTTCATTTCGACTCAAGGTCGTGGCCTTGGCATTGGGAGCAGATTGGATGTCAGCTGTGGCCTTATCCTAGTGGCTAGGCGCAGTTTGGTACAGTTCTACGCTGTTGGGCGCAGGTTGGTGCATTGAGGGCCTGGTTTGGGCGCTAGGAGTTGTATGCGGCATGGAACTGGGCATGTCTCGTCTCTGTACCTGGGGCAATGTCTTGGACAGGGCTCTCAGTGGAGCTAAGTTAGGCACAATTTCAGGGGATGCTTGCGGTGAGGTGCTTGGTGGCTCGCTGGGCAGGGCTCTCGGTAGAGCCTAGGTAATGGTCCATGGCACAGGGCTTGTCCCTGTCTCGGCGGCAAGGTCAGTTTCTTGCCGCACTATACTTTTGCTCCAGGTTTGCGGCATTCCATAAGGCATGGCCTGTGGAGGTGCATGTGGCACAGACTTGGTTACGGCAGAGGGATGTCCTCAGGGGGTCACGATGAAGTCATCTTCCTCAGCTTCAAGTCCTTCGATGTTGTCATCGTAGGCAGTGTCGGGAGGGCCTCGAGTTGTGTTTCGTTTCGAAGGGTGATGGCCTTAGCCGTAGGATTGTGAAATTCCTTAGGATTTATCATGACTTGACTTGATAGCTTCCCTTGCTCCCTTTGATTCAATTGGTTTGCAATCTGTCCCATTTGATGATCTAAGTTTGCGATGGCATTATCCGTCGTTGCCATATGACTCCGGCTTTCTTGAACGAATGCACTAGTGTTCTGCATGAATTGGACGTTTTGTTGAGCCATGGCATTGACGGCACCCTCCAAGGACTTGCTTCCGACGTTCTGATTTGAAGAAGGCCCTTGGGAGTTTACTTGAGGTCCCGTGGAGTGTTGCTGGAATCCTAGGGGTGGCGAAGGGTTTGCAACATTCTGATTATTGTTCCAACGGAGGTTGGGATGATTTTTCCACCCCGAATTGTAAGTGTTGTAATATGGATCATTCTGTGGCCGTACACCATTGTTGAAGCCTCCTACAAAGTTAGCTTCTTCCACCATTGGACATTCCTGCGAAGTATGTCCCTGAATAGAGCATACGTCACAGATTTGAACTCCTTTTGCCTTCTTATTGCCAAGTTTTTTCTCCATTACCGTAAGTTGAGCAATGGCGTCATCTTTGTCCTTGGTGTATGCCTCACCAATAGCCCTAGAGGAATAAGCTCTACAACTAAATTGTTTCTCCCTTTGAGCAATATTCTCAAAGGTAGTTCGTGCCTCCGCAACTGTGCATCTAGAATCCCTTGGGATTGAGAATTCACGATAGTTCGATCACTGGTCTTCAGTCCTCCGTAGAAATACAACATCAAATGATGGTCATCGATTTTATGGTAGGGGCACGCCCTTAGCATCTGATGGAAACTCTCCCAAAACTCGTAGAATGGTTCATCTATGCCTTGGCGTGGATCGATGATCTTGGCCTTCAATTCGTTGGTTTTTACCATGGGGAAGTATTGCGTGAGGAATTTGGAAGACAAGTCCCTCCATGAGTTGATTGAGGCTGGTGCCAAAGAGTGGAACCATGCCGTGGGTTGAGCTTTGAGGCTGAAGTGAAAAAACCTTAGTCGAATTTCAGCTTCCGTCATGCCTTAGATGCGTAAATTTGAGTAGACTTCAAGAAATTCCTTAATGTGTAAGTGCGGATCCTCTCCGAAAAGTCCATGAAACGTTGGCAACATGTGAATTGTTCCAGACTTCAACTCAAAATTCACCATCGTGGATGGTGGAAAGACGATGGGAAATTGGTCCTCCGAGACATGGGGAGTGGCAAATTTCTTCAAGAGCCGTGGGGCAGGGTTGGCAAGGACATGTTCCTCAACCATTGGAGGTGATGATGGCGGGGATGGTTGTGGAGATGGGAATTGTGGTGAAGTTAACTGGCAGGGAATTGTGGTGAAGTTAACTGGCAGGGAATCGAAGGTGATCCTCTTAGCTTTGTAGGAAATGGAAGGTTGGTGAGATTGTAGCTCCAATTGCCGTTTGATGTAGGCAAGATGTTTAACAAAGAACGAATTGGACATGTACCTAAAAGCAGTAGAAACTTAGTTAATAAAGTCTAAACAAATGGACACCGTTGAGGGACAAGCCCCCAGCAACGGTGCCAAAAACTTGACAGTTCAAATAACAATCACAATAAATATGAACTTTATTCCAATAGTAATATCTTTGCAAGTGCACAAAATCGATTATGTCAATATAGTAGCAAGCAAAGGTTGATCCCTTGTGTTATGCTTTTCGAATTGGAATTTAAAGACAAGTAAATTAAAGTGCAGAAAAGTAAGATGCAAGAACGATGATTGATTGATTACTTATTAACTAAGGCGAATTAAGGCACACTATCCACTCTAACCAATTATAGTTATTAACCAGATTTTCTTGACCTAATTACTATGCAACTTTTGAATTAGGTGCCCATGCCTAGGTCCAACTATGGTACACTAAACATATTTTATTCTCTCTTACTTAGCATGTTCTAAGCATGATGTGTACCTAGAACGTCTATCACCTACCGTTTAAGATGATGGATCAAGTACTAAGAGAATTTAAAGACACCACACTAGCCTAGAAAAGTGATGTGCATTCCTAGGTTGTCATGAATTTCGATTACAAGATTTTTTCTCAACCTCAACCTCTTGAAGCTAATGAATTACAAGATGAAATAGTGGTTCGTCAAGCAATTCCATCACTAATTTATGAAAACAAGGTAGCTAATCTCATAGGCATAAAAGAATATAAATTCAAGTAGTAATCATAATTATTCAGCATGCATAGTAATCAAAATCAAGAGCCAAAATCTAATTAATGAACTAACATGGCTAGAGCATCAAGCAGCCCCAATCCTAAAAGAGACTACTCACGCATTATTGAAATTGAAACAAACATAATTGAATTCATTATAGTAAAAGCAATAAAAGAAAAGATACAAAGGAGATTATTGAAGATGAAACATAGCAGAAGACCACACCACAGCATGTCCTCCAATGCTCATGTCCAACTCTCTCACAAGCAGAAACTAAAAACTGCTTTAATTTTAAAACTGGATTACAATGTAAATTGTGGCTAGGGTGTCTAGAGGCCCTCACCCGCGAGCCTTTAGGTTCTTTTTATAGGCCTCTAAACCTTTACAATGTAGGAGATCATTTAAGACAAAATCCGAATTCAAAACTGACTCAAAACTCCTATCCTAGTTTAAATTGAAAAGGAACTCAAAAAGGCAATCCTTGTTGGAATTAGACTAGGAATTACTGCAACCCTGTACAATAAGTCTTCTGAGCTTTCTTGCACACCAATGAAGCTTTCAGAGTCTACCGGTGGTTCCTTGGATGTCAAGGACTGGGCCTGGCCAACCCAAAGTGCTTCAGACACGGCTGGGCCAGATTCTGGGCTTAAAACCTTCAATATTGGACTTTTATGAACTTAACATGCCACTGACCAATCCAATCTAGAAAAACCACTCCAGGAACTCCCAAATGATGTATCTAGTATGATTCTGGACTTTGTGTTGCTCAAAAGTTTGCAGAAAAGTCGATGGCCCAATTTGGCTCAAATCAGGGCTTCTGGAAGTCTTTTAGGGCAAAACCAGGCACAAACGTGTCATTGGAATTTATAGGTGAGACACAGGCTTATATTAGCTTAGATAAGTCATTTGATGTCCAACTATGAGTGGTGTCTCACTTTGTTCCATCGAAATCTAGGTCAGGGCCTCTATTCAACTTCCTGGGCCTAGAATAGGGCGCAAAGGAGCTCCTTGTTCTGAGGAACCAGGGAAACAGTTTCAGCACCTGATCTGAGACTGCGCTTTTGAGGCACACCATGGACTTAGTAGAAGTGCGGCTTGGCCTAGCTAAGTGCATAAGGTTCAAAATTGGAGCAGGGGATAAACTTTGTTCTACCGCTGGCACATCCTCGAGGGACTAGCGACATGTCACAGGACATGTCCTGGCATGGCATGAATTGGCGCTGGACTCGGTACATGATTTGGGTGCATAGCTTGGACTTAGTGCATGGCTTTAGGCTCTCGTCCAGGAGCAGGACATGGCATCAGTAGGATCTTCTTTTGAGCGTGGCTTACGACATGACAAGGGCAGGTCCTTGACCTCAATAGGGTTTCTTCTGGGACTCGATAGGATCTCAGCAGGATTTATGTCGGACATGTCTTTGGCTGGTTCTTGGCTAGTCTTGGCATGCGCCAGTAATATATTAAGGCGGCAAGTAATCTTCATGCAGTAAGGGGAATTATGATGCACCAAGAACTATTCTGAAACCCTATGAGACGTTCTTGGACATCAAAGCATGGCTGGAACCTTTCTTGGATCTTCTTGACACGGCTGGCACAATCTTGGCTCCTAGGACCTCAATATTCGACCTGTTAAGAACTCAGCAGAACATTGACCAATGCAACTGGGACAAACCACTCATTTCACTTTCATATGATGCATCTAGCATGTTTGTGTGCTTTGTCCTGCTCAAAAGCTCGTAGAAAACTCAGTGCCCCAATTTGGCTCAAATTAGGGCTCTGGGGAGTTCTTTTAGGGCGCAACATGTCATCGGTAGTTCTGGGCATCCCACTTGATTTCATTAGCTTAGATAAGTGTTTAGAAGTGTATTACTGGGTGGTGTCTTACTTGGTTCCATTGACTTCCAAGTCATGCCCCACTTTGACTCAATCAGCATGTCATAGTCCTAAAAAGGGCGGAACCGAGGGCACGACCTGAGTTCATCACTGACACTTCTGAGGAACACGCTTGGAACCAGTGACTTAAGACGCATCAGGGGACACGATTAGGACTCGGCTGAGAGCCGTGAAGACGCACCATGGCTCGTCTAGGCTAGTTCTAGACTCAGATTAAGGCGCAGATGAAGTATCCTTAAGACATGTCATAGACAAGTCTTGGCATGAACTTTGGCTCATCAGGGGCTTGATCTACTAGTCCTCAAACCTGGATTTAAGACCCGCATGCCTTGGTTCGAGGTTCTTGGTCCTGGCCCAAAATAGGGCGCAAGGACGCGCCAGGGCCGGGCTTAGGACCCGATAGTGAATTGATGATAACTTCTTCATCCTAGCTCCAAATTGAGCCCTTGTTTTTGCATTCTCCTCATAATATCCCTGACTTTCCAATTCAGCACAAGTCTCATGAGAAGCATCACTTTCTACTATGCTTGGCCCACAATCATTCAAAAGACATGTAAAAGGGCACTAAATGACATCAAAATGATGTATAAATGATGACTGAACAATGACATGGCCAAGCACAATGCCTTGTTGTACCATAAAGTGACATTTTTCCCAATTGAGAATCAAATTGGACTCCCTGCATCTTTCTAGTAATCTTGACAAGTTTGCTAGGCATAAATAAAATGAATTTCCAAAGACAGAAAATCATCCATAAATACCTCAATCTTGTCCTCTACCATGTCTGAAACTATGCTCATCATGCATCTTTGAAAGGTGGTAGGGGCATTGCAAAGGCCAAAGGGCATCCTCTTATAGGAAAAAGTGTCATTGGGACATGTGAAGGTTGTCTTCTCTTGGTCCTCATGTGCTATGGCAATTTGATTGTCTTCTCGAGATACTCTAGTGAGAGTAGAGGATATTTCTATAGTGAATGAGTTTGCATATGTGTTTCTGGAGGATCTTCCGGGGTTGCCACCTCACTGGGAGATTGAGTTTACCATAGAGCTTCTTTCGGGTACTCAACCTATATCACAGGCACCGTACAGAATGGAACCATCATAATTGATGGAATTAAAGACTCAATTGCAGTACTTAGTGGATAAGGGATTTATTCGATCGAGTGCATCACCTTGGGGTGCGCCGGTGTTATTTGTAAGGAAACAAAATGGTGGTTTGAGGCTATGTATTGACTCACCGCAGTTAAACAGGGTTATGGTGCGGAATAAGTATCCTTTGTCACAAATTGATGACTTGTTTGACGAATTAAAAGGGGCAAGGTATTTCTCTAAAATTGACCTTAGATTCGGGTACCATCAGTTAAGGATCATGGAAGAGGACATTCCCAAAACGGCTTTCAGGACACGCTGTGGGCTTTTTGAGTACCTGGTGATGCCCTTCGGTTTAACAAATGCACTGGTGGCATTTATGGATTTGATGAATAGGGTGTTTCGACAGTATTTGGATCGATTTGTAATTGTGTTCATTGATGATATCTTAGTATATTCAAAGAGTGCTAAGGCACATGAGAAGAACTTGAGGTTGGTGCTGAATACGCTGAGGAAAAATCAACTATTCGCCAAGTTCAATAAATGTCAATTTTGGTTTACTAGTGTGGGATTCTGAGGTCATGTGATTTCTGCAGAGGGAATCAAAATGGATCCCCA
The DNA here is from genome assembly GCA_037349345.1 of Oemleria cerasiformis. Taxonomy (NCBI): domain Eukaryota; kingdom Viridiplantae; phylum Streptophyta; class Magnoliopsida; order Rosales; family Rosaceae; genus Oemleria; species Oemleria cerasiformis. The sequence continues at coordinate 537,416 of JAZGTL010000021.1, forward strand.
AAAAGTAGAGGTAGTGGCAAATTGGGAGCTACCGAAGACAGTGTCAAGGGTGAGAAGTTTTCTGGGTTTAGCAGGATATTATAGGCAGTTCGTAGAAGGATTCTCTACGATAGCTACCCCATTGACTCAATGACTAGGAAAGGAGTCAAGTTTGAATGGGATGATGAGTGTGAATAGAGCTTTCAAGAGCTTAAGAGGAGGTTGACTTCTGCCCCAGTGTTCACCCTTCCAGATGATAGCGGAGGATATGAGGTGCATAGTGATGCATCATTACGAGGTATAGGCTACGTGCGGATGCATCATGAGAAGGTGATAGCATATGCTTCTAGGCAACTTAAACCCCATGAGTTGAACTACCCCACGCATGATTTAGAGTTAGCTACAGTGGTGCATGTACTGAAGATTTCGAGACACTATTTATATGGGGAAACGTGCCAGATCTTTATAGACCATCAGAGCCTGAAATATTTCTTCACCCAGAAAGATTTGAACTTAAGACAGAGGAGGTGGTTAGAGTTGATAAAGGATTATGACTGTACCATAGAGTATCATCCAGGAAAGGCCAATGTGGTGGCAAATTCACTAAGCAGGAAGTCCATGGGTTCCTTGGCCTATTTGCACACTGTATACTTACCGTTGTTGGGGGAACTCCGAAGAGCGGGAATTATACTTGGAATGGATAACCAAGGACCTCTGTTGGCTAGCTTTCATGTGAGACCTATCCTGATTGACCGAATTATTGAAGCTCAACTCCAGGATCCTACATTGTGAGTTGTTAGGATGGAGTTGGAGACTTGAAATAGGCAGGATTACGTGGTTAGGGATGATGGGGCCTTGGTTAAGGATGGCCAGTTGTGCATACCTAATGATATAGAGTTGAAAAGAGACATTCTTGAGGAAGCAGTTCTGCGTATGCTATGCATCCAGGTGGTACTAAGATGTATCGTACTTTTAAGGAGCACTATTGGTGGATTGGGATAAAAAGGGAAAGAGCAAAGTTTGTGAGTAGATGTCTTATATGTCAACAAGTAAAAGCAGAGAGGTAGAAATCATACGGGGCGTTACAACCACTACCTATTCCAGAATGGAAGTGAGATCACATTACTATGGATTTTGTTTATAAACTACTTAGGACTCGGAAAGGACATTATGGAATTTGGGTAATTGTCAAAGTCAGAACATTTCTTACCAGTACGGGAATATTATAGGATGGATCAGTATGCCAAATTGTTTGTGGATGAGATCAAACGGTTGCATGGGTCTCTAGAGTCGATTGTATCAGACAGGGATCTTAGGTTTACCTCGAGGTTTTGGCGGAGTTTGTAGGAAGCCTTGGGAACTACATTGCATTTCATCCTCAAACTGACGGTCAGTCTGAGGGGACAATCCAGATTCTGGAAAATATGATGAGAGCTTGTGTACTACCGTTTAAAGGAAACTGGGACTAACACCTAGCCTTGATGGAGTTTGCATACAACAACAGCTATTAGTCTAGTATTGGGATGTCTCCTTTTGAGGCACTGTATGGACGACAGTGCAGGACACCGATATGCTGGAATGAGGTAGGTAAGAGAAGACTGTTGACACCAGAGATAGTTGAAATGACACAGGGAAATATTAGAATCATCAAGGAAAGATTGAAGGCAGCTCAGGACCGCCAGAAAATCTATGCAGACCGACGGATCAGAGATCTTGAGTTTGAGGTCGGGGACTGGGTTTTCTTGAAATTATCCCCCTGGAAATGAGTTATAGATTTTGGTAGACGAGGAAAGCTGAATCTTTGCTATATTGGGCCTTATGAGATCATTGAGATGATAGGGCCAGTGGCTTATTGGCTTCCTTTACCCCCAGAAATTTCAAAGGTTCACGATGTATTCCAGGTATCCATGCTATGGAAGTATCTATTTGATGAATCTCACGCATTGGAGGAGTAACCAATTGAGCTGAGAGATTATTTGAGTTTTGAGGAGCAACCAGTGCAAATTCTAGATTGGAAGGAAAAAGTATGGCGTAGAAAGACTATTCCTCTGGTTAAAGTTCTGTGGAGGAATCATAACGTGGAGGGAGCCACGTGGGAACCCGAGGCACTTATGCGGGCACAACATCCATATTTGTTTCAATGAAAGGTATGAATTTCGAGAACGAAATTTCTTTAAGATGGGTGAGTTGTAACGACCCGTAAATTTAATTAGTGAACTTTCATAAATTTATTGTGGAAAGGACAATTTTACCTTTGGTTTTGATATGTGGCTTGAAAATCACATTTTGATTAGAGACACCTTTGGAAGTTTTTCTTGGACAGTTGCGTAGGTCTCGAACTCACGAGTTTGTAGACAGGCGACACGCGAAAAATGGAGTTCGTATGAGAGAGTTGTGGGACTAGAATGTTCAGGGGTATTTTGGTAATTTTCACTGGGTAGATATTTTAAATCAGACTTCTCAAGAGTATTCTTCATTGTTCCTCTCTCTCTTCACGATTCCTCCTCGTTCCTTTTGGTTCAACCCATCTTCTTCTCCTCCACCCCGCGATCAAGGACGTACCAGCTTCTGGGGAAACAGCCACAGGAAACACCGAACCGAGGAAGGAGAAAACTGAACATTTCGATCGATTTTCTAGTAAAATCAGGTATGGGTTTCTTGTTTAGACTTCAGTTTTGAGTTCTTGGGCTCGAGTAGATAGTTTTAGACTATGAATTCATGAAAACGGTTTAGATTTGAAGAAGATAGGAATTTTCAAGGTCGACCGACAATGGCGATTTGCCGCAGCGGTGCACGGCGGAGCGGTCGTCTTCTCCGGCGACTGGTTCGGTCAAAGTGATGATGTGGCATGCCACCTGACAGCCACGTGGAAGCCACCTGGCAGCCACGTGGAGGCCACCTAGCAGCCACATGGAGCAACGTGAAGGCCACCTAGTAGCCACGTGGAGCCACCTAGTAGCCACGTGGAGCCACCTAGCAGTCCAGTTAGTGCCGAGTCAACGCCGAGTCAACACTGAGTCATCACCGAGTCAATGCACGTGTAAGCGCGTGGGTACTGTAGCTAGCGTGTGGACGAGCCGCCTGACTTCTGCTGGCGCAAGGCGATGCATGGGGCTGGTCTCTGGGCCACAATGGCACATGTCGACATGTTTTCGACTTTTCAAACCATTTGGCGCAGGTTCTAGGTTACTCGGAATTCGTTTCGGGGTTGTTTCGGTGTGTCGACTTTGGTTTCGTAAATTAGAATGCATGAATAAACATAAAATTTAAATAACTTTTTGTCAAGTATTAACTTTGATAAGGTAGGATAATTATTCTAATCGATTTTTGACAATTTCTGGATTTTACATTAATTATTCTCGTAATTTATTCCGAGACACGGGTTTTCAATAATTAATTGGAAACGACATTTTGGGCTATGGTCTGACTTTATGGATTCTGCTTTTGTGGTTTTAACTTGATAGATTTTGGGTTTCGGTCGAGTCCATGATTTTGGGTTTAGACCCGAATTTGTGACTTTATTGGATTTGGGCATAGAACCCGATTTTTCTATGAATTTGGCTTAGGCCAAGGAATAAGGATTTCAAAATGGATTTTGTATTTTACTTTACAAGTGTTTCCACTATGTATAATGTCCCCGAGGGTCATTATTTTCTCCAGCACATGATGTAGGATATTTCCCATCACGTGTTCGTTAAGGGTTCTCCGATGTTGGCGTCGAAGGGTATTTCTCCGCGAGATCGTTGAGGTTTCTCTGACGCTAGTGTCGAAGGGTATTTCTCCACCAAGTCATTGAGGCTGTCTACGAGTAGTATAGGGTTACATCTGCACAACTCGAGGTATATCGGATGTGTGGAGAGTCGATCTCTGGGCCAGTCAGCTCGGATATCGAGCTACGGCTCGGGATTACATTCAGGGAGTGGTGGGATATGTTTATGATATTTTTGTGTCCATGTCTGCACACATGATTTTTAAACTCCTTTGAGGAGGGTTTTCAAAGCAGGGTTGTTGACCACGAGATGTTTTCATTATTCGGGTTTTCGTGGGTCCCACCGAGTGTTTTAACTAAAAATGAATTTTCCGGTAAGTTTTTGGATTATCTTTATGGATTATTTATTTGAAAAGGAATTTTATATTATGCATGCATTATTTTACTCATGTAGGGGGGAAAGGTATGTTTTGCTCGGAAATTGTTTTAAATGATTATTTTGTCCACTCACACTTTTCCTTATTTTAAATCCCCCCCAGGCCGTTGAGTTGACGAGGGCACATCCAGAGGCGGAGGCACTCAATTCCAGCTGCGCCTTTACCTAAGACTATCAAGTAGGACTTATAAATTTTATGTATTTACCTTTCTAACCTAGTCGCTCTGATAAATCTTTTGGACTTATTGTAAATTATGATTACGTCGATGGTTAGTTAGGGATGTTGAGAATTGGACTGTTGGGATTCGAGATGGTATTTTATCCTTCGTCTGACATGGGAAAGAAGGTTTATACAGTTTATAGGGGAGGTTCTGCTGAAATTTTGGCAGAATTCTCATATTAAGTGCAAGGGTTTAAGGGTATTCTAGGAAATTTATTAAGTTGTCAGGCGGGAGCAAGGATTTTCACGGGTTTTGAGGGGAAATTCGGGAAGGGTCCTGTCACTCAAAACTACCAAAAACTGATCCGGAATGCTTAAAACCCCAAACACGCGCCGCCATGGGCTTGGAAATGGTCCACGCGCGGGAAGAAGGCCGACGGCCACCCCAGGCTCCGGTAGAAGGCCGAACCACACACCACGCTCCAACCACGGGCCCCTACGCGCCCCTACCAGCATCTCATACTTCTGAACAGTCACGACGGAATATTCCGTTGCACTGACATAACATTCCGTCGAACCTGACAGAATATCCTAATGGAATCGAAATATTCCATCCAATGTAACGGCATTAGGGTTTCATTAGGATGCCATTAACCCTTAAAGGAATATGTTGATGGCGTCAGAATATTTTATCAAACCCTGATGGCGTCAGTTTATATAACCATTGACGTATAGCTGATTATGCTGCTAACGAGGCTGCCACGTGTCTGCTAGGCGTCACCACGTGGCACTACGTATCAGCTGAGTCAGTTGCTGACCAGGCTTCCACATGGCTCCACGTGGCTACATGTGTCACCACGAGTCAGCTGAGTCAGCTGAATCAGCCGCTCACCAGGCTACCACGTCAGCCCCTACATCAAACTATCTTGCCGGACTCGCCGGAGAAGATGGCCAGAATTCGCCATCTCTGGCGAGCTCCATACTCAACCAATTCTCCATCATTTTTCACGATCTAAGTGCCTAGAATTATCTATTCCATGCCAGGAACTCAAATTTGAGCTTAAAATTCAGAAAACTTACCTTACATGATCGAAAAACCATTGGAAAGTTCTGACCCAAACATCCTCTTCGATTTGCCGTTTCTGGTGATGCCCACGTCTCAAAATCACCATCATCTAGCTCATGAGGTCGTGGGTAATCAATTTATGGCCTCAGCTTGGCTCGATCCGGCCTCCCACAAAGGTGACTGTTGGAGTTTTTTGTGCTTTCATGGGAAAGTGGGAGAGACTTTGCGAGGGGGAGAGAGAGAGAGAGATTGAGTGAGGAGAGAGGAGAAGAATGTGGAAAAATTTGGAAAATGGGGCTTATGAAATTGTCCACCTGCCTAAATTACCAAAATACCCCTGAGCTTTTAGACCCGTAACTCTCACATACGAATTCCATTTTTTGTGTGCCTCGTATCTACGAACTAGTGAGTTCGCGACCTACGCATTAGTCCAAGAAAAACCTCCAAAAGTGTTTCCAAATAAAAAGGTAAGCTCCGGGCCCTTAATAACTCAAGGGTAAAATTGTCATTCCCGAATTATTTTCCAAAATTCTATTTCGTTTTAGGAATGGGTCGTTACAAGTTCCACGATCTGTGTCTTGAGGATATTGGTCTTGGCCAAGGTGTAGTATTGAGTGAGGAACTTAGAGGACAAATCCCTCTATGATGTAATGGATGCTGGTGCTAGTGAATGGAACCATGCTTTAGCCTTGCCCTTAAGACTAAAATGGAACAACTTCAATCTGATCTCAGCCTCAGTCATGCCATTGATCCTTGAAGTGGAACATGTGAATTGTTCCTGACTTGAGCTCAAAGTTCTCCACGGTGGAAGGTGGGAAAACAATAGGGAATTGGTCCTTACTAACACATGGAGTGGCATACTGCTTGAGCAGCCATGGGGGTGGATTGGATAAGACACGTTCATCAGCCATTATTCTAGGGCTTGGTGGTGGACTTGTATGAGGAGAACCCTGAACTGATGAGGATACAGATGGGGGAGTTGAAGAGCCGTGAACAGAACCTCTGGCAGAACCTTGTGATAACATAAAACTAAGTACCTAAAACAAACAAAAGAACTAAGTTAAAACAATCTAAGCAATGGACACCGTTAAGGGACAAGTCCCGAGCAACAGTGCCAAAAACTTGTTGGAAGAAAAGTACAACAGTGAAAGTAATACTAATCCTAACAATTAAATCCTAGCAAGTACACTAATCAATGGATAATATAGTGGTACAAGCAAAGGTCGAATCCCACAAGGACTTGACTCAACAATGTAACCAAAGTAATAGATTGCTTAGCGCACAAGTAGGTACTTGAAAAAAAAAGACACTTAATAGATATGCTTCGACAATAAACAAGACTCTAAACAATGACACTAATAGGACACAGACAAATAACTTGTAATGCAAGAAAACAAATAACTTGTAATGCAAGAAAACAAACACTAACAAAGGTTGTAATCAAATTAAAAGGCAAGTTATGGCAGTCCCTATCCACACCTTAACCACAACATTTTCTAACTTGTTTTGCAAGGATTGTAAAGACCCTTCCCGAATTTTCCCTCGAAATCCGGAAAGAACCCTTATCCCATCTAACAGCTCTTTTACCTCAAAATTTAAATACCAGAAATACCCTTTGTTCTTAAATAATTTTTATTAAACCTTACAGGGTTCCCAACAGAACCTATGTACTTACTGACCACTCCTACTGTCAGATGCAGGATAATATACAGGTCAAAGCCAAGACCTCGGAATAGTGGTGGTTCAAATAGAAATACTCTCTGACACCAAATGTCAGTAGGTCAGACATTGCTGACATCTCTACTGGAAAACCACAAGACAACAGACTAGTCAGATACTAGTGAACCAACAATAATTCGTCCCTCTGGGTCACTGCCCACACCAACCCACTGACCCGGATGACGAAGTATTTCATATGTTGATTAAGCCCATGACAATTGTCGTCTTGTTCATATTAGAGCCGAAAATATCCTTGGCTATCATATCGTATCATCAGCCGGTATAACATTCGGCTATCATATCACATCCGTCGGCATATCTCTCGACTATCATATCACATCAGTCGGCATATCTCTCGACTATCATATCCCTAGCCACCAGGGTATCCCTTGGGGTGTGCTAGTCCTGTATCATAACTCTCTGTACTATGATATCTCATAAGTCGGCAAGTATCCTCAACTATCATATCATATCATCAGCCGGTATAACCTTCGGCTATCATATCACATTAGTCGGCATATCTCTCGACTATCATATCCCTAGCCACCAGGGTATCCCTTGGGGTGTGCTAGTCCTGTATCATAACTCTCTGTACTATGATATCTCATCAGTCGTCAAGTATCCTCAACTATCATATCATATCATCAGCCGGTATAACCTTCGGCTATCATATCACATCAGTCGGCATATCTCTCGACTATCATATCCCTAGCCACCAGGGTATCCCTTGGGGTGTGCTAGTCCTGTATCATAACTCTCTGTACTATAATATCTCATCAGTCGGCAAGTATCCTCAACTATCATATCATATCATCAGCCGGTATAACCTTCGGCTATCATATCACTTCAGTCGGCATATCTCTCGACTATCATATCCCTAGCCACCAGGGTATCCCTTGGGGTGTGCTAGGATATGTACTACTTGGACTTGACCACAATCTCTGCAAAATCACCTTTTATATTAGGGGTTCACCGGGAGTCCGCCAACACGGAACCAAGGCCCGGATCCTAGGCCCCTTCAAATCGGTTTTGTTTATATTGGGGGTTCACCGGGTTCACCGCCAATAGCGGATCCTGGCCCAGATCCTAGCCTCCCTCAATCAATGTTTATCTCGGAGGTTCACCGGGTTCACTGTCTCAGCGGATCCTAGCCCAGATCCTGGCCCCCTCAAATCAGTATTGTTTATTTTTGGAGGTTCACCGGGTTCACCGTCTCAACGGATCCTAGCCCGGATCCTGGCCCCCTCAAATCGGTATTGGTTCCAAAATCAAATATTTTATAATCACAAATACGGTTTCAACTCCAAATCATGGACCCAAATAATTACCACGTGAAAACAATATCAAAACCGAATCCAACAACCATATCATTTCTCACAACACCCTTCCACTGAAATATTGGAAAAATAAATATCCAGCAATCATTTATAAAATCCAGAAATTCATTGCACCCATACACAACAGTATTTAAATCGAGGATATTAATACATGCATTACAATTTATAAATACAACCATACACAACAGTATTTAAATCAAAGATATTCATACCTGCATTACAATGTATAAATCAAAAGTCCGCTTACCAACATCATCCAACCCAAAATTCATGGACGCTCTAGCCTAAGAAACACCTACACAATAATGACCCAACTACCTTGACTTTCTGAGCTCAAAACCCTCTCCACGATCAATCCTTACCGCTGGGATTGCCCAACCGGGCTCTAAATGAACTCCTATGGCCTCGAAACCATCAAAATCTGATCCGGAACGTCCCAAAACCCTAGTCACGCGCCGCCGTGACTTCAGGAACAGTCTCACGCGCCACCGGAAGGCCAGAACACGCGCCAGGCACGTGCCTGCTACAGTGTTCACGTGCCGGGACCGGTCCAACCCGGCCCGGCTCGACCTGACCCGGTCCAACTCGACTCAACCCGACCGGTTCACTCAACTCGACCGGTTCACTCAACCCGACCGGTTCACTCGACCCAACCAGTTCACTCGACTCGACCGGTTCCCGGTGACTCGCCGGAGAAGACGACCGGACGGCCCTCGCCGTCGCCGGAGGCTGGCCGGAGAAGATGATCGGACCGCCACCTCCGCCGCCGTCTGGTTTCGCCGGAATCCTCCATTTCCGGCCGAAACTTCAAGCTTTCCAACTTCCTCAAAACTCAACCATTTTTCACAAATTTTACGTCTAAATCTATCTACTCGAACCCAGGAATCCAAATATGACCTTAAAACATCAAACACGTACCTGTGTAAGCCGAAAAATCAATCGGAAGGTCCGAAACTTCCTTTACTCGGTTCGGCTTCCTCCGTGGTCCTCTCCTTCGATGGTTGGTACGGTTGTGATCGTGGGAAGGAGTAGAATACGATTAGTTGATCAAAACTGGAAGCTAAAGCCTTGAAATCAAAGTTGACTTTGTGGGTTTTTTTGGATGATTTTCGCACGGGTTTCGGTTGGTTTGTGTTTATTTCAGAGATAAAGATGAGAATGAGATGATGATCTGATGAAGATGAAAATGAAATAAAGACGAGATAATGATTTGGGGTTAAAAATATCTACCCCAAGTCAAAAATTACCAAAATGCCCTTGAAGCTTCTAGACCCGTAACAAACTCATCGGGTCTCCGTTTTCCGCGTGCCGCCTGTCTACGAACTCGTGAGTTCGAAACCTACGCAACAACCCAAGAAAAATTCCCAAAAGTACTGCCAGTCAAAAAATGACTCCCGAACCCGTCCAAAACTGAGGGTAAAATTGTCCAATTCTCAAAAGAATTAAATTTCTGGTCCGGGTCGTTACAAGGATCAATTATGATGTTTTCTTGTTGGTTTAGTGCCCATGCGAGGGGTCTCTTAAGCTCACCCTCACACATGTTATCTCTTCTTAATTTGTATGTTTAGTTCTCTTAAGCTACTAAACTTCGAATCAATTATGCAATAGCTCTCTTAAGCTACCAAGCCACAAAAGAAAGCACTAAGTACGAAAGGGATTTAATGACACTACACTAATCCTAGGAATTGATGTGCAGTCCTAGGAATGTCATGGATCTTTTCACATGGTATTTTTACCACAATCCTTAATGCAAAGTCATATTTTTAGTCATGCAAATAAAATGGCCAGTTTTAAGAACACAAAATAAGCGCAATTAAAGCAGTGAATCAATCTACCAAGGCAAACAAAATAATCAAACTAAGCGCCAAAACAAAATTAAGAAGTTGTCATGGTTAGGGCTTCAAAATCAGCCATAAATTAAAAGAAACTACTCACTACACATAATGAATAACATAACCATGAATTATATTGAATAAAGATTCGAAAGATTAAACCCAAACTATAGTCTCAAGGGCAAACTCCAAGCACGACTTTGAGCAATTCATCAAGAGCACAACTTAATCTTCGTGAACAAACCTCACCAGCAAAGCTTGAAAACAGTAAAGTAAAAGTGTCTATAATGTGTCTAAGGTGCCGTGTCTAAAACACTGAGCAAATGCACCCTTTTATAGACAAGGGACAAGCCTTGTCCTACAAGGATTAGAATTAGAAACCATACCCTATAGTTTTCTAGAATGTTTAGTACACTTTTAAGTAAATACAAAGTCCCTTGAATCTAGGAGAGCCAATCAAAACACAGCTGGGAATGTGAATGTAAGTTGGCAGGTGTGAACTCTCTTAGCCGCTGGGCAGACAAGCTGGAATCTAGGCAGGCTCTAAAGTAGGCGCTGAAAGCTTGGAAATTTACCCTTGGGACATCCTAGTTGCGCCACGGTGCTTCTTAGCACTTAAATGGCTTCTACACACGTCAAAGAGCCTAAAAATATCCCGTGTCTCGATTAATTAGCCGTAGGATGCCAAATGGCCTCTTTGGAACTTACCGGGTCATGTAGAGACATGCCCAGAACCTGGAACTATCGTGGCCCTCATGAGCCTGAATTAGGGTGCAGTCGCGCCTTGGATTTGTATCTGGGAACTTGAATTAGGGAGCATTCACGCCTTAACTCTCCATCTGGGACTTGTCTTTAAAACGTGTCAGGGATACATCTAGGACCTCATTGAGGCATGGTGAAAGCACGCCTTAACTGGAACCTTGACTTGGCACTTGGCCCTGCGGAGGACATGGCTTGGGCTTCTTTGGGACAAGAACTTAGCTCATTCCAAGACATGTCATGGACATGACTTAAGGCTCGATTACGCTGTCTTTGAGACATGTCCTGAATCCGATAGTGGCATGACAAAGGAATGTCATGGCCTTATTTTGAAGGTCCTCAGACACGGCTTTGGGACCCGGATGGTTCAATTTGGGATTCTTGACATGCGCCATAAATAGGGCGCACTGGCACGTCCTAGGGCTCTACCCGATATTGAATTGAAGACAACTCCTTCATTAGAACTCCGATTTGAGCCATTTATTTTCCAGTATTCATAGAATTAGTTTATCTTTCTAAAGCCTGCACATTTCTCACAAAAGCATCACATTCTACTATGGATGATATGATTTCAAAAAAAAGACAAGGAAATGGGCATAGTATGACATGAAATACATGTACGAATTAGGACTTAACAATGACGACCTAGATTACTAAACCTAGATTACATGTAGGAATTAGGACTTAACAATGACGACCTAGATTACTAAATCTTGCTGTGTCTTGTTTGGAGTCCTTTTGTGTTTTGTTGTGTGACAAGTTAGTGTAAGATTGTTTTATTGTCTTAAGTTGCGTCTAGATGTCTTCGCATGTCTAACTAGTGTGAGTCTTAGTTTAGTTGTTTAGTTGTTTTCTTTTATTGTGTGTTGAGTCTTAATTGAGTTAATTGAGTCTAAAGATTAAGTGGATATAACATTGATACATAGTCCTTGTGGGATCGATCCTTGCTTTGTTTTTATACTATCATTTGATTTGTACACTTGCAAGGTTTTAACTGTTAAGAATAGATTGCATATTCTTGTTCTCTACTTTTACCAATAGTTGTGCTAGAAAACTGGTGTATTTTTTGTGTCATCATTTTACCATCAACATTCACATGGATTAGCTAAGGCTCATGAAATACATTATCTTTGCTTTCATTGAGAAATTTCAGATTAGGATTTAGAGCAGGCTTTAGCACTCTGCAAGGTAGGATAAGGCCAACTCAGATAATGAAGTATGTGGTTGACTGTAATGAAGGTTATGCAAATATGGATTTGACCAGAAAATTATCTATATAATAAGCTGGCATGAGCGTGGGAAAATGGTGGATGATATTGATTCAGAGATTGTCATTGCTTATTTAAATGTTACATCTGAAACTGACCCAAATTTCTTTTTTGAGTATACTGTAGATTTTGAAAGAAAATTGAAAATTTTATTCTAGAGAGACTCATAGTGCCTAATGGACTACAAATGCTTTGGCGATGTGATTTGGTTTGATACCACTTGTAGCATAAATTGGTATGGTAAGTCTTTGGCTAAGATATTAGGTGTAAACCACCACTATGCAACTACAGTATATGGCTTTGCACTATTTGTAAATGAAACTACAACTACGTATGAGTGGGTTCTGAATACATTTTTATACTCTATGGGGTATGATGAACCTATTTCAGTAGTGACTGGAGGAGATTTAGGTATGCGTCAAGGAATCATGACTGTCCTTGATATTTGCACTCACAGACTTTGTGTGCGGAAATATTGAGAGAAATATTAAATGACAAATTCATGATCCTGATTGTTTTAAGGAATGGTCCAACTTTCAAAGCAACGCATGACCGTAGGGGAGTTTGAGGAATGACGAGACAAAATGTTGGACACTTGTGGTCTTCAGGGGGACTCTTGGGTTGTTGAAATGTATGAAAAATGCAATAGATGGGTTGAGGCTATCATGTGGGGAAATTTTTTGCGGGTATGTGCAATACACAACGTTCGGAGGCAATGAATGGATTTTTGACTAAATCGTAGCATTAGTTGACATCATTGTATTTAAAAAATGGGCAAACATCACTTTACACCATAAGGTTTATGAGTGATTCTCATTCTACATCATCATTTAACTAGTTAATTTAATAGTGAAAGTAACCCATTAAGTATTTGATCTCAAAATCAAATAGAATAAAATAATAAAATTGAAATCTTATAGTCCACTATAATAATGACCCCAAACCTTAAAAGTATAAAATGATATTTACCCTAAAAAAATTTACAAGTAAAAAAATAATAAAGTAATTATCTTGATAGAAATCAGACTCCACGGTCTGAATTGGAAAACAAAAAGACTCCATTTTAACGAGGCCCATTTTGCATCATTTTGTAATCTCTTTTTTTCTTGATCGATGAGAATAACGCATTTTTCAAAAAATACAAAAGAAGAAGATGAAGACTCCATGGTCCGAAAAGGAAATAAAACAACATTAGGGGCCTCACCAACAAAGTCACAATTTCCCTTGATATTATTTCCAGCCAAAACCCAAAACAAAATCTTTGCTGTTTCAGAGATTGCTTGTACCAAATTTTCACACCCAACCACTAAACCCAAAACCTTCATACTCTATCTCTAATGGCAGAGCAAATAGCTCTACCTCTTCTCCTCCCTAACCCACCAACCTCTTCAAGACCCTTCTTCCAAAATCACCACCAAAACCCCAACCCCACCACACCACCACCACCACCAGAACTACCACCGCTACCACCTCCAGCACCACCCATAACCCCTCTTCTCCAAGAGCTCCTCCTCCACCCAAACCCCTCCACCCCACAAACCCAAAACCCCAGTTCCCCTCCCACCCTCCCCAGAGCTCGCACCCGCATCGGCAGGTCACGCGACCCCAACCGCGGCAGGCCCTGGTTCCACCACCGTCTATCCTCTCAAGGTCAGCATATCCTCCACTCTATTCTCGACCCACAATTTGATTCTTCCAAATTAGACGAACAGCTTCTTGGTTTAGTTGAATTGCATAGAGATGAATTTGGTTCTGGCTTGGACTCTTTGGCTTTGGACGTGCTGGGTATTGTTAAAGGTTTAGGCTTTCATAAGAAATTTGACTTGGCAATTAGTGTGTTTGAATGGTTTAAGAAGCTTGAGGATTGTAATTCAATTTTGAGTGGTTCTGTTGTTGCTGTGATCATTAGTATTCTAGGGAAAGTGGGTCGGGTTTCGTCTGCAACTTCTTTGTTTCAAAATTTGCATAAGGATGGGTTTGCTCTTGATGTTTATGCTTACACTTCTTTGATTACTGCGTGTGCTAGTAATGGAAGGTATCGGGAGGCTGTTTCTGTTTTTAAGAAAATGGAGGAAGAGGGGTGTAGGCCCACCCTAATAACTTACAATGTCATTTTGAATGTGTATGGGAAAATGGGTATGCCTTGGAATAAGGTTAGATCTCTTGTTGAGAGCATGAAGTTTGCAGGGATTGGCCCGGATTCTTATACCTATAATACACTAATAACATGTTGTCGGCGCGGGTCTTTGTATGTGGAGGCTGCTGAGGTTTTTCAGGAGATGAAAACAGCTGGGTTTGTACCAGATAAGGTTACATATAATGCGTTGTTGGACGTATATGGAAAGTCTAGGCGGACTAAGGAAGCAATGGATGTATTGAAAGACATGGAGTCTAATGGGTTTTCTCCGAGCATTGTGTCTTACAATTCGTTGATATCAGCTTATGCAAGAGATGGTTTATTGGAGGAGGCAACGGCCCTGAAATCTCAGATGGTGGAGAAAGGGATTAAACCCGATGTTTTCACCTACACCACCCTTCTGTCAGGATTTGAAAAGGCTGGGAAGGATGAGCCCGCAATGAGGGTTTTTGAGGAGATGAAAAGTTCTGGTTGCAAGCCAAACATTTGTACCTTTAATGCTCTCATTAAGATGCATGGTAACAGAGGAAATTTTGTTGAGATGATGAAAGTTTTTGAAGAGATCAAGATATGTAGGTGCAACCCCGATATTGTTACTTGGAATACACTTTTGGCAGTGTTTGGCCAAAATGGGATGGACTCCGAAGTGTCAGGAGTGTTCAGGGAGATGAAGAGGGCAGGGTTTGTAGCTGAGAGGGATACTTTCAACACTCTAATCAGTGCATACAGCCGGTGTGGGTCTTTTGATCAAGCCATGGCTGTGTATAAGAGAATGCTAGAAGCTGGTGTTACTCCAGACCTGTCTACCTATAATGCTGTGTTGGCAGCACTGGCTCGAGGAGGGCTTTGGCAACAGTCTGAGAAAATCCTTGCAGAAATGCAGAATGGTCAGTGCAAACCCAATGAGCTTACATATAGTTCTCTGCTCCATGCTTATGCTAATGGCAAAGAAATTGAGCGCATGCATGTTCTTGCTGAAGAAATATACTCGGGTGTAGTCGAACCCCATGTTGTGCTCTTAAAGACACTTGTTCTAGTTTTTAGTAAAAGTGACCTTTTGATGGAAACTGAGCATGCCTTCTTGGAACTGAGACAGAAAGGGTTTTCACCTGATATAACAACCCTGAATGCGATGCTGTCAATATATGGCCGGAGGCAGATGTTTATGAAGACAAGTGAGATTTTGAAATTCATGAAAGAGATGGGGTATACTCCTAGCTTGACAACTTACAATAGTTTGATGTATATGTACAGCCGCTCAGAAGATTTTGAGAAGTCAGAACAGTTTTTAAGGGAGATTATGGAGAAGGGAATAAAGCCCGATATAATTTCATACAACACTGTCATTTTTGCCTATTGTAGAAATGGTCGTATGAGAGAGGCTTCACAAATATTCTCAGAAATGAGTGATTCTGGGATTTTTCCTGATGTAATCACTTATAACACCTTTGTGGCAAGTTATGCAGCTGATTCATTGTTCGAGGAAGCCATTGGTGTGGTCCGCTACATGATTAAGAATGGCTGTAAACCAAACAAGAACACGTACAACTCCATTGTAGATTGGTACTGTAAGCACAATCGACGGGATGATGGAGTTAAGTTTGTGAATAACCTTCGCAATCTTGATCCACATATTCTGGATGGAGAGGAATCCAGATTATTAGACCGTATTAGAAATAAGTGGTCATAATTAGTTTTTCCTCTATAAATGGGGTTGCAGTTGGGTTGGCTTTATTTGTAGCCTTGAATGCTTTTATGCATTAAGTCCTTCATTACCTCTTTTTATGCTCAAGTTACATATATTTTGTTGGGGCATGGAGACGAGAAGGATGCAATGTTGTTGTTGTACATTATTTTGTTGTTTCACTGGAAGGGTAGCTGCAGGATGTTGTGAATATTTTGTAACCGAGGAATTTAAGCTATATGTTTGTTCAATTTGGTTTATATATTGTCTGCATTCTGCACTTTGCAGCAGATTTTGCATACATCAGCTGAGAAGATGAAGATGAAGATGATGAGTGACTCCAAGGTATGCACAATTATATTAACACTAATTGCATATATCTGCTGCAACAAATCATTGCACGACCTTGTATGATTAGATATAGAGGTTAAACTTCTCAATATCTGATTTTCGAGTTTTACCGAAGGTTATAATTATACAGTGTAATGGGATATTTTAACCGTCAATGCTATATCAAATGATGGATGTTCCTTATCATTTGCACTCGGAAACGGTTATA
This sequence comes from Oemleria cerasiformis, assembly GCA_037349345.1. NCBI lineage: Eukaryota > Viridiplantae > Streptophyta > Magnoliopsida > Rosales > Rosaceae > Oemleria > Oemleria cerasiformis. The sequence goes on from JAZGTL010000021.1 coordinate 554,061, forward strand.
ATAGTTGCATGTACTCTTCATAACCTCCTCCTCCTCGTCCTCTTCCTAACCTCTCTGTCTCCCTCACCAAAAATGCAGAACCCAAACCCAAGTCTTAGAACTTCAACTAATTTTGTCAATAAACAAATTGGAAGAAATTTGTTTCCTAATTCCTTGAATTTGGTCGACGATCAACGCTTTGGATATTTTATTTCTTCTCTGTTCTGCGTTCTCTGCCATACAGCTCTACAAAGAGCTGATTTCTTCTCTTTTCTTCTTCTTAAGATGAAATCAAGAAATAGAGTGGGGAGATTGGGTGTTGTTAATTTCTGAAAAGGAGGAAAATTCTAAGTGAAACCCTAGAATCAATTTCTTCAAATTCATGACTAATTCAAGCAATGGTGGAGATATTAGAACTCCAATCTTCAATGGAGTAAACTATGACTTTTAGAGGATAAAGATGAGGATCATTTTCTTATCTCAGGAGTTATGGAGCTTGATAGAACATGACTACGAAATTCCACACAGTTCTGAAGTTTGGACAAAAGCTCGTAAGAAGGAATTGAATAACAACATCAATGGAGATGCAAAAGCTCTTGGGCTCATACAAGGAGCACTTTCAGACGAAGTTTTTATGAGAATCTCGAACGAACCATTACTAAATAAGCTTGGGATGTTCTTGAAAAAGAGTATAGAGGCTTTACCAAGGTAAGAGCAGTTAAACTCTAATCCTTGAGAAAAGATTTTGAATATCGTAGAATGAAAGATGATCAACTTGTCTGGACCCATCCCGAATTTCCCCTCGAAACCCGGGAAGAACCCTCCTCTCGTCTGACAACCTAAAGAAATTCCCAAAACACCCTTAAGTCCTTACAAATTATTTTGAGAACTCTGCCAAAAATTCGGTAGAGTCTCCCCTTAAGGACTGGTTAACCGTCTTCCACAGTCAGACAAGGGATCAGATAGCACTCCAAATTCCAATAAGCATCAACCATCCAACGATGTAATCAAAATTTACAATCAGTCTAAAAGTGATATCAAAGAATCTAGGTAAAATAAATAATTACATAATTAAATATCCTACTCGAAAGTCTAAGTAATTGCGCAGCTGAATTCTAATGCCTCCGCCTCAGGATTTTGCCCACGTTAACACAACAACCTGGAGGGGATTTAAAACACGAAAGTTGTGAGTGGACAAAAATAATTATTTAAAAATCGTTTTCGGAGGAAATCTTACCTTTTCACCCTCCACGAATAAAACCATGCATGCATAACATAAAATCCCCTTCTGTAAATAAAATAATATATATATAGGTTATCCGAAAACCACCGGAATTTTCATTTGTTGTTAAAACACTTGTTGGACCCACAAAAATCCGTGATAATGAAAATCATACCGTGGTCCACAATTCTACTTGAAAAACCTCCTCAAAGGAGTTTAAATCATGGAAATCGACCTGGATACAAAATATATCAAAACATATCCTACTGTTCCTGAAATAAAATCCCGAGTCATAGCTCAAAACCCTCTACACACTCGATAGACCTCGAGTTGTGCAGAACCATGTACTATGCTTAGACAGCCTCAACGACCCAGTGGAGAAAATACCCCTCTACACCAGCATCGGAGAACCCTCGACGATCTGACGGAGAAAAACCCCTCAACGCCAGTCGAAGAAAACCTTGATCCTCGGGGACAGTAAAAAAGTGAAACCAAAATCCATGTTTTGAAATTCTTGTTTCCTGGCCTACGCCAAATTCATTGAAAAATCGGGTTTATGGCCAAATCCACTAAAATCACAAATACGGGTCGAAACCCAAAATCATGGACCCAAAATTTATCACGTCAAAACGATATAAAAACAGAGTCCAAAAATTCAAGCCACATCCCAAAACATCAGTTTCACTGAAATATTTAAAACCCGTGTCCAGTAATAATTTATTAGCACAATTTCTAAATTCCAAAAATTTACCAAACAGTACGTAACAATACGTAATAAGCAATTATATCAAAAATACCTTTATGCATGCATTATATTTTACAAACCAAAGTCCACTCACCACACGTCCAAGCAAGCTCAATCTCGAGCCGTACGCTCCTCTGAAGTTCCCGGAGCAGTATCGCCTGTCAAAAGTAATAATCGGGATTACCAACTAATATTAAAAACCCTACATTCACACTCCCTAAACCCCGGGAGGTCAACTTACGTCTCACTCACTTAGAACGCCAAAAACTACCCCTAAACGACGTCTGATCAACTCGGAACCTGCGTCAACAGATCCGGAACGTAGAAAACTTGTCGACAAGCGCCCCCATGACCAGAGAACCGGTCCCACGCGCCGCTGAAGGCCGAACCACGCGGCGGCCACCCGCCTACTACAGTGAACCACGCGCTCCTACAATGTCCACGTGCCAACTCGGCTTGACTCGGTGCTGACTCAGTGCTGACTCGGGCGCCAGATGGCGCCCATGTGGCTGCCATGTAGCCTCCACGTGGCTCCATGTGGCTACCATGTGACATGCCACGTAAGCGTCGTCGGACCGACCCAGTTGCCGGAGTCTCGCCAGAGAAGACTACCGCGCCGCCGTCCGCCGTCGCCGAAAAACCCCATTTTCGGGCGACCTTGAAGTTTTCCTAACTTTCTCAAAACTCAACCGTTTTTCACAAATTTTACGTCTAAATCCATCTACTCAAACCCAAGAACTAAAAAATGAACTCAAAACACTAAACCCACACTTGTGTTGGCTGAAAAATCGATCGAAAGGTCTCAATTTTCCTTTCCTCTGTTCGGTGTCTCCCGCTGCTGCCTCCTTCGATGGTTGGTACGTCTGTGATCACGGGAAGGAGGGGAACTCAATTAGTTGAACAGAAATAGAGGTCCTTGCCTCGAATTGAAGTTCGAATTTTGGGTTTTTTGGTTTTTGGGTTCAGGGTACACGGGTTGGGTGTGAGTTCGCGAAGAGAGAGTGTTAAATGATGAAGATAGGATCTAATTGGGTTAAATATCTACCCAAGCCCAAATTACCAAAATGCTCTTGAACATTCTAGATCCCATCTCTCACACACGAGCTCCGTTTTCTGCGTGCCTCTTGTCCACGAACTCGTGAGTTCAAGACCTACGCAACAGTACCTGAAACATAGCCAAAAGTGTCTTGAAACAAAAATTAACTTTCACACCCCTTAACAACCAAGGGTAATTTCGTCTTTTTACAAAAATAATTTACGAAAATTCAATAATTAATTTTCGGGTCGTTACAGAACTGCCGGATAATTACTTTAGTAGGTTTTATGATATAATTAATCAAATGAGGAGTTATGGGGAAATGATTTCTGATGAAAGACTTGTGCAAAAATATTTGATGAGTTTAACACAAAAGTATGATAGTATTGTCATTGTGCTTGAAGAAAGTAAGGATTTATCTACTTTGAGTGTTGAAGAGGTAAATGGGTCAATAAAAGGATTTGATCAGAGACTCTCTAGACATGCTGATAATGCTATTGGGAGTGCTTTCCAAACACTAAGCTTGAGTTCATTAAAGTCAGAGTAGTCAAGTTACAGTCATGGAAAGGGAAAAACAAGAAATGGGAAGGAAAGAACAATTTTGAAAGAAGAAAAGTTTTGAAAAAGGGTCCGGCAGTGATCTGTAGTGCAAAGTGCGTGATAAACCTCATTTCGATGTGTGTTGGTTCGAGAGAAAGGTGAAATGCTACAAGTGTAACAAGTTTGGGCATATGCAAAAGGATTGCACCAACAAGGGCAATCACCTTGCCAATTACACTGAATGACAAGGTGAAGACACTAACATGTCTTATGTTGGTCATGATGCAACCATTCAAGAAGAACTAAAAGTTTGGTTTGTAGACAGTGGCCGTGGCAATCACATGACAGCAAATAAGAATTTTTTTTCATGAATATTGACAGTTCAAACCCAACCAAAGTGAAGATGGGAAATGGGCATTTGGTTGATACATTGGGAAAAGGTACTACTGATGTACAAACAAAGAAGGGAAGGATGCTCATCAAGGATTTCATGCTAGTTCCTGAGTTGAAGCAAAATCTGTTAAGTCTGGGGCAATTGGTTAAGCATGGGTACTACTTGAACTTTGGAAACCGAAATTGCAGAATCTATGGCAAAAGAAATTCAAGACAGCTTTGGGCCAAAATTGAAACGAAGGGAAATAGCAGCTTTCCTTTGACAATGGAGTATGCAAATCAGTTTGCACTCAAGATGGAAGTACAAGGAGATTCAAAGCTTTGTCACAAGAGGCTTAGGCACTTGAATTTTCAAAGCCTAAAGAAGCTACATAAAAAGGAAATGGTGCTTGGATTGCCAAATATCCAAGAATGTGAAGAAATCTGTGATGGTTGTGCACTTGGGAAGCAACACATGGATTCATTTCCAACAGACCAAGCATCGAGAGCTAAAGCTCCATTGGAATTGATTCACACTGATGTTTGTGGACCTATGAAGAATCCTACTCATGTTGGAAACAGGTATTTCTTAATCTTTGTGGATGATTTTTCACAAATGACTTGGGTTTACTTTCTAAGACAGAAATCAGAAGTGTTCTCAATATTTAAGAAGTTTCAAGCTATGGTTGAGAGACAATCTGGTAACCTAATCAAGGTTCTTAGAAGTGACAGAGGGGGAGACTACACATCACAAGAGTTTGACAAGTTTTGTTAAGATGTTGGAGTTGAGAGAAAACTCACGGTTAGGTAAACTCCTTAGCATTATGGAGTAGCTGAAAGAAAAACCAGAACCATAGTTGAGACGGCAAAGTCGATGCTACCTGATAAAGGTATGTTGTAGTATATGTGGGCTGAGACGGTAAATACTGCAGTCTACTTGATGAATAGGCAACCAATTGTAGTAGTCGTAAACAAGACACCATTTGAAGCATGGAGTGGAAGAAAACCATATGTGAATCATTTGAGGGTGTTTGGTATAGTCTATTTTGCTCATGTTCCAAAGGAGCTAAGACAAAAGTTTGATGAGTCAAGCGAAAGATGCATTTTGGTAGGCTATGCTTCTCATACAAAAGGTTATAGGCTCTACAATCTAGATTAAAAGAAAGTGGTCATCTACAAAGATTCTCTATAGTGAGAAATCTGCTTGGGACTGGACACATACAACAATCCAAGATGAATCTGCAAGAATTAGAATTGAAGAAGATGATCAGCCAAATGAAGCTGAAATTGAGCCAGTAAGTCCACAATTGTCATTTTAAAGCGGAAATCAACAAGACTCTGTTGCACCTTCAACTCCAAGTTCAAAACCAATTCGAATGAGGAGTTTGAATGATGTATATGCAAGCTGCAATTTCTGTATTACAGAACCAGAAAAGTTTGAAGAAGCAGTGAAGGAGGAGACATGGAAGGTAGCAATGCAAAATGAGATCGATGTTATTGTGAAGAAGAAAACATGGGAGCTTGTTGACAGACCAGTTGACAAAGATGTGATAGGAGTCAAGTGGATTTACAAGACAAAGATCAATGAAGATGATTCCATAAAAAGGAACAAAGCTAGATTGGTGGCAAAGGAGTATTCTCAGAAACCTAGGATTTACTTCCATGGAACATTTGCACAGGTAGCTAGACAGGAAACAATCAAAGGCCTAATCTCTATTGCTGCTAAAAAAGGATGGTACCTACACCAACTAGATGTGAAGTTTGCTTTCCTAAATGGAGTCCTAAAAGAAGATGTGTTTGTTGAACAATTTCAAGGGTTTGTAATTGAAGGACAAGGGCAGAAAGTGTACAAGCTTAAGAAGGAACTTTACGGCCTTAAGTAAGCACCTAGAGCATGGTATGAAGAGATCAACTCATATTTCAGTGGGAGAGGATTTCGAAGAAGTGAAAATGCATGAAGCTGCCCTCTACATCAAAACTGAAGGTAACTCAGACATTCTCGTTGTTTCTTTATTTGTTGATGATTTGATATATATTGGAAGTAGTGAGAAAATGATCTTGAATTTCAAGGATGATACGATGAGAAAGTATGAGATGAGTGATCTAGGCATGTTGCATTATTTTTTGGGTATTGGTATTAATCAATCAGAAGATGGAATATTTTTTACCCAAAAGAAATATGCAAAGTCTATACTAGAGAATTTCAATATGTCTGGTTGCAAACTTGTTGCAACACCTATGGTAGTAAATGAAAAGTTTCAAAAAGAAGATGGTAGTGGTAGTACTGATGAATATGTGTATAGAAGTCTTGTGGGGAGTCTGTTGTATTTGACGACAACTATGCCAGATATTATGTATGCTTCAAGCTTGTTGTCCAGCTTTATGCACAATCCAACTCGAGTTCACTATAGAGCTGCAAAGAGGATCCTAAGATACATTAAAGGTACAAGTGACTTTGGCATAATGAATGGAAGGAATGTTGAACCAAAATTTTTTGGGTTCTGTGATAGTGACTGGGGAGGAAGTGAGGATGACTTGAAGAGCACAACTGGCTACACATTTACACTAGGTACATGTGTATTCTCTTGGGAATCTAACAAGAAGAAATCAGTTGCTCTATCTACTGCTGAAGTTGAATATGTGACAGCTTCAATTCCAACCTCTCAAGCAGTTTGGTTGAGAAGAGTTATGGAAGACTTTGGTGAGAAGCAACAAGGGCCAACTCCTATTCTCTATGATAACAAATCAGCAATTGCCATGAGTAAGAATCCTGTTAATCACAGCCGAACAAAACACATTGCTCTAAGATATCACTACATCAGGGATGCAGTTGAAGAAAAGGTTGTTGATGTGATCTACTGCAAGTCTGAAGATCAAGTTGATGACATTTTCACCAAAACATTTCCAAAGGACAAATTCATCTACCTAAGAGAACTTCTGGGAGTGAAGCAACAAAGCATTAATAGGGAGTCTTAAACTTCTAATGCGTTGTTCTGTTTTGTTTGATTGAATTATCATGTCTAAGTGGTATTTTTGTAATATTTGTTGAACTCTCATCTTCTTGCCACATGTATGGCTGAGATTAAACTCTTAGTTTTCTAACCTAACTATAAATTCTAAAAGTTGAGCAATAGCAAGTAGCTGTTGCAAAATTTCCCCTTTCTATTTTTCTCTGCTTACTTCTCTGCTTACTTCTCTGCTCTGCGTTCTCTGCCATACAGCTCTACAAAGAGCGATTTCTTCTTCTTAAGTTGAAATCGACCAAATTCTAACCATAGCTTCCACACGCACGCCAATCAGCCTTTCCCTCCTTGCCGGCAACCACCTCTCCTATTCCCGACGGCGTTGACGGCCACAAATTCTTTGTTTTTTTTTTGGTTTTCTTCTCCCTCTCCCCCTCAGTTTCTTTCTTTAAACATGCACAGGTTCCATATTCAGTCTTCCCTTAGATCTCTTTTTCTATTCAGGTTTGAATTTGTGGCTTCTACATGTTGGGTGAAATTGGGATTTTTGTCACTATCCTCAATTGAATCATAAGCAAAACATACAATCACGAAAATCATGTCAATATTGTGGCTTGTTTGAATGAGATCAGAATGATTTGATGCATTTTTAAGTTAAATTACTAGATTGGGGTCTCTGTTTGTTTTTGGGGGTTTGTGAAATTTATGGCTAGTTTTTTGTTTTATACCAAAAAAACTAATTCCAGAATTATCATATAATGAGAAACAGAACAAAATCCATGTTTCAATTTGAAGATCCAACAAATTGAAGCCTCAAAAAAAGCATTAAACGCCAAATCCATCGATCAATAGTTGAAATTTAAGTATAAAAGCTCATTTGACCGTCGCTACCTTCACTAACAAAAATATAAACCTCCAAATGGAATCAATCAACGTTCTGCATTATGTCCTCAGCTGTGTACTTGGTGCCTTTGTCCTTGTTAGTACGGTGTGACCCTTGGCCTTGCGGTCAAGCAGCGACTTGCGATCCTTGTCGAGCCTGAGCTTGTTGACACCACCTTCGAAGGGTTGATGCCGACATTGACGGTGGATCCGTTAACCTTCTCCCGGGTGATTCGCTCGATGTGGATGACCCACTTGCGGCGGTACACCTAGAAAACCTTGCCCTCACGGCCCTTGTACGTACCACGCACCACCTGGACCTCGACGTCCTTGCGCACCGGTATGGCTAGTTGGGTTTTGTATTTTTAATTAGATTGAAATTTTAATTTTTTTTAATTTATTAAAATTTGAAAATCGTTTAATGAAAAAGTTAATTACAATTAAGTTAATGGCCACATGGCATTCTTAGAATGAACCGGCGAGCAAAAATGAACCTGTGTCGAGTAATGATTTATTAGAATAATTATTCTAAATTCCAGAAATTTGCCAAAAACAATACATAACAAGAAATCATTTAAAATATACATTTATGCATGCATGATAATTTACAAATCAAAGTCCACTCATCGAACGTACAATTAATCTCAATCCTGAGTTGTACGCTCCTCTGAAGTTCCCGGAGCAGTATCGCCTGTCAAAAGTAGCAATCGGGGTTATCAACGATAATTAAAAATCCTACATTCAGACTCCCTAAACCCCGGGAGGTCCACACGCGTCCCACTAAAAATGCAATCACTACGGACGCCCAAAACTACCCTTAAACGATGTCCGATTAACCCGAAACGTATGCCAAAAGGTCTGAAAAGTCGAAAATATGTCGACACGCCCTGTCGTGAACCAAGGAATGGCCCCACGCTCGTCCACGTGCCGCTACAGTGCCCACGCGCCTGCACGCGCGCTGACTCAGTGCTGACTCCGTGCTAACTAGACTGCTCAGTGGCTCCACGTGGCTGCCACGTGGCCTCCACGTGGCTCCACGTGACTCCACATGGCTACCAGGTGGCATCCCACGTCAGCTCTCTAACCGAACCAGTCGCCAGAGAAGATGACTGCTCCGCCGTGCGCCGCCGTTCGCCGTCGCCAGAAATTACCATTACTAGTCGACCTTGAAAATTCCTATCTTCTTCAAATCTTAACCATTTTTCACGAATTAATAGCATAAAACTATCTGCTCAAGCCTAGGAACTCGAAACTGAAGTCTAAATACGAAACCCATACCTGAGTTGGCTAGAAAATCGATCGAAAGGTTCGATTTTCTCCTTCCTCGGTTCAGTATTTCTCGTGGTTGTTTCACCCAATGGCCGGTATGTCCTTGATCGCGGGGAGGAGTAGAAGAAGATGGGTTGAACCAAAAGGAACGAGGTGTAACGACCCAAAAATTTAATTATTTAATTTTCTTAAATTATTTTTGCAAAAAAACGAAATTACCCTTGGTTGTTTAAGGGGCTTGAAAGTCAATTTTCGTTTCGAGATACTTTTGGCTATGTTTCGAGGACCGTTGCATAGGTCTCGAACTCACGAGTTCGTAGACAAGCGACACGCGAAAAATGGAGTTTGTGTGAGAAAGTTGTGGGTCTAGATTATTCATGGGCAATTTGGTAATTTGGGCTTGGGTAGATATTTTAACCCAATCAGATCAGCTCTTCCTCATTTTCACTGTCTCTCTCCAAACTCACCCGGAACTTGTGCGACCAAAACCCAAAAACCCACAAATTAGGACTTCGATTCAAGGCAAGATCATCCATTCTAATTCTACTAATCGGATTCTCCGCCACCTGGCAGCCACGTGGGTGCCACCTGGCGGCCGAGTCAGCACCGAGTTAGACCGAGTTGGCGCGTGGAACATTATAGCAGCTCGTGGGACACTGTAGCAGGCGCGTGGCGGCAATTGGTGGTGCTTTGTCCGGCCTTCCGCCTGTGCGTGACGTAACGTGGGTTCGGTTCTCGGGTCACCATAGCACGTATTGACAAGCTTTCGACATTCCGAATCTTTTGGCACAAGTTTCAGGTCAATCGGACATCGTTTAGGGGTAGTTTTGGGCATCCGAATTGGCTGTATTTTTAGTGTGACGCGAGCGGACCTCCTAGGGTTTAGGGAGTCGAAATTTAAGGTTTTACTTATAGTTGGTAATCCCGATTATTACTTTTGACAGACGATACTGCTCCAGGAATTTCGGATGAGTGTACGGCTCGAGATTGAGCTGATTTGGACGTGTGGTGAGTGGACTTTGGTTTATAAATTATAATGCATGCATAAAGGTATATTTGATTTAAATTTTGTTATGTATTTCTTTTGGCAAATTTTTTATATTGAGAAATTGTTATTGGACACGGCTTTCAATAATTATTTGGAAATGATGTTTTGGGCTATGACCTGGTTTTATGGTTTCGGATTTTATATGGTTTGACTTGATTGATTTTGGGATTTCGGTCGAGTCCCCGATTTTGAGTTTAAACCTGGTTTTTCAATGAATTTGGCTTAGGCCAGGAAACAAGGATTTCAAAACATGGATTTTGGTTTACACTGGATTTTTGTCCCCGATGGTCAAGGTTTCTCCGACTGGCGTCTAGGGTCTTTCTCCGCTAGATCGTTGAGGGTTCTCCGACGCTGGTGTCGAGGGGTATTTTCTCCGCCAGGTCGTTGAGGCTGTCTACGCGTAATACAAATTTCTACACAACTCAAGGTTTATCAGGTGTGTGGAGGGCATCGACCTATGGCTCAGGATTTTATTCAGGGAGCAGTGGGATATGTTTTGATGTATATTTTGTGTCCAGGTCGGTTTACATGATTTTAAACTCCTTTAAGGAGGGTTTTCAAAGCAGGGTTATGGACCACATAATGTTTTCATTATTCGGGTTTACGTAGGTTCCACTAAGTGTTTTAAACAAAAGATGAATTTTCCAGTGGGTTTTCGGATTATCTGTATATTATATTTGTATACAAAGGGATTTTATGTTATGCATGCATGGCTTTACTCTTAGAGGGAGGAAATGTATGTTTTCCTCGAAAATTATTAATTTTTAAATGATTATTTTGTCCACTCACAACTTGCGTGTTTTAAATCCCCTTCAGGCTATTGAGTTGACGTGGGCATAATATAGAGGTGGAGGCATTAGATTTTCAGCTGCGCATTTACCTAGCCTCTCGAGTAGGATATTTATTTATGTATTTTATTTATCCTACTTAGATGCTCTGATAAGTCTTTTGGACTGTTGTAAATTTGTGGTTACATCGTTGGATGGTTGACCTTATTGAAATTTTGAGTGTTATCTGATCGTTAGTCTGGCAGGTGGAAAACGGTTAACCAGTCTTTATGGGGAGATTCTATCGAATTTTTGGCAGAATTCTCATAATTTAATGGCAAGGACTTGGGGGTATTTTGGGAATTTCTTTAGGTTGTCAGACGGGAACAGGGTTCTTCCCGGGTTTTGAGGGGAAATTCGGGAAGGGTCCTGTCAACTTGGTATCAAAGCACTAGGTTAAATTCCTGTAGATCGTACACCTAGTGTACAACTAATTGTGGTATTGATAATTTATGGTTATTTTCAGCATAATGCCTCAGAGACGCGAGCCCCGTCAGCGGTATGAAAACGGTGAGGACACACATGAACCCGTAGTAGAGCCTGATTTAAGAATGACCCTGAATCAATTGGGTCGGGCTTTGACTACAGTGCTTCAGGGTAGGGCTACTACTGAGGTGTCTGACATTGAGCGAGCCCAAAGGTTAGGGGCGATAGTATTTACGGGCGAGTTAGGCCCAGATGATGCGGATGAGTGGATTACTCGTTTGGAACGAGTGTTTTCGGTTATGAGGTGCCCTCTAGAGGATAGGGTGCGGTTATCCACATTTCTTCTGGGTGGCTATGCGTACTGCTGGTGGCATGCTTTGCAGCTGTCAGGCTGGGATGTCCATACCTTTACTTGGGAAGCTTTCCGGGAGCGCTTCCTCAAGCAGTTTTATCCTCATTCATATCGTGATGCTAGAGAGGCTGAGTTCATGCAGCTACAGTAGGGGGACATGACGGTGGCCTAGTATGAACATAAATTTCTTGAGTTTTCACGCTTTGTATCGGCTCTGGTGGCAACTGAGATGGATAAGTGCCGACGATTTGAGTATGGAATGAGAAGTGAGGTTCGGGTAGTAGTAACGGTTGTGGCTCATACTACTTTGAGAGCTTTGTCAGATGATGCTGCCAGGGTTGAGTTGAGTTTGCCAGCTCAACACTAGTTTAGTTGTTCTAGGCGACGCCGGGATCGCTAGAGTTTCGGGGCCTCTTGTCAATGACCATCTAAGAGAGGCAGTTTCAATTCTGGATCTTCTGGAGGTGCGAGATCTAGATCAGGCGGTGGCGGAGCTGGTCAGGGACAACAATCATCCACTCAGTTTAGCGGGGCTTCAATGCAGTCAACCTGGAGACAGAGTGGCAAACCTAGTGAGGCCGGTTGCTACTTCTACGGGGAGACTGGTCATTTTAAGAGGGAGTGTCCACATCATCGTTCGGGCAATAGTTCCTTGGGCCGAGATACTGCTGAACTAGGTCAGAGAGCAACGCAAACATCTCGTACTACATCAGGGAGCCAAACCCAAACCAGTGGGGACATCAGGGCTAGAGGGAGACAGGGGGGTCGTGGTCGGTCTTCAAGTACACAGGCCCGAGTTTTTGCTATGATTCAACAGGAGGCTCGAGCAGCACCAGAGGTGGTTACTGGTACGTTGTCTATTTTTAATCATGATGCTCGTATTTTGATATATCCCGGGACTACACATTCTTTTATTTCTCTGGGTTTCACACTTTTTATTGATAGAGAATTGTCCCCGATTGGTTGGGATATGGGTATTAGCACTCCTACCGGAGATATGTTCGTGGTGAACCTCGTGATATGTAGTTTTCTGGTAGTAATGGGAGGTCATGAGTTAGAGGCAGATTTAATCCCCTTGGACATTTATGATTTTGATGTGATTCTGGGGATGGATTGGTTAACCATTCACCATCCCTCCATAGATTGTTTCGACAAGAGGGTAGTTTTCCGGAGTCCAGGCTTGCTGGAACATACATTTCGGGGTGATCATAGGGTACTTCCCTCGAGAGTGATATCAACTTTAACGACTGAGAAATTATTGAGGAATGGCTGTGAGGGCTATTTAGCTAACGTGATTGATTCTCGGGATACTCTAGTGAGAGTAGAGGATATTCCTGTGGTGAATGAGTTTCCCGATGTATTTCCAGAGGATCTTCCGGGGTTGCCACCTCATCGGGAGATTGAGTTCACCATAGAGCTTCTTCCGGGTACCCAACCTCTATCACAGGCACCGTAAAGAATGGCACTGGCAGAATCGAGATTGATGACTCAATTGCAAGACTCGTTGGATATGGGATTTCTTCGACCAAGTGTATTAGCTTAGGGTGCACCGGTGTTATTTGCAAGGAAGAAAGATGGTGGTTTGAGGTTATGTATCGACTACTGTCAATTAAACAGGGTTATGGTGCGGAATAAGTATCCTTTGCCACGAATTGATGATTTGTTTGACCAATTGAAAGGGGCTAACGATCAGGGAAGGGGATGTTCCCAAAACGGCTTTTAGGACACACTATGGGCATTATGAGTTCCTAGTGATTCCCTTCGGGGTTAATTAATGCCCCATCATCACTTATGGATTTGATGAACAGGGTGTTCCGAAAGTATTTGGATCGATTTGTGATTGTGTTCATCGATGATCTCCTGGTATATTCGAAAAGTGCTAAGGCACATGAGAAGCACTTCGAGTTGGTGCTGAATATGCTGAGGAAAAGGCAATTGTTCGCCAAGTTCAGTAAATGTCAGTTTTGGTTGACTAGTGTGGTATTCTTAGGCCATGTGATTTCTGCTGAGGGTATTAGCGTGGATCCCCAAAAAGTTGATGCAATGGCAAATTGGTAGCAACCGAAGACAATGACAGAGGTGAGAAGTTTTCTAGGTTTAGCGGGATATTATCGGCAATTCATAGAAGGATTCTCTACGATAGCTGCCCCGTTAACTCGGGTGACTAGGAAAGCAGTCAATTTTGACTGGGATGATGGGTATGAACAGAGCTTTCAGGAGCTAAAAAGGAGGTTGACTTCTGCCCCAGTGTTAACCCTTCCAGATGATAACGGAGGATTTGAGGTGTACAATGATGCATCATTACGGGGTATAGGCTGGTGTTGATGCAGCATGGGAAGGTGATAGCATATGCTTCCAAGCAACTAAAACCGCATGAGTTGAATAACCCCACACATGATTTGGAGTTAGCCGCAGTGGTGCATGCACTGAAGATCTGGAGACATTATTTGTATGGGGAAACGTGTCGGATCTTTACTGACCATCAATGTTTGAAATACTTCTTCACCTAGAAAGATCTGAATTTGAGACAGAGAAGGTGGCTTGAGCTGATAAAGGATTATGATTGTACCATAGAATATCACCCAGTAAAAGCCAATGTAGTGGTGGATGTCTTGAGCAAGAAGTCCATGGGTTCCTTGGCCCATTTGCATACTGTTTACCTACTTTGTGTGTTATTAGGATGGAGTTGAAGGCTGGGAATAGGCTGGATTATGTGATCAGGGATGATGGGGCCTTGGTTAACGATGGCCGATTGTGCATACCAAATGATCTAGAGTTGAAAAGAGAAATTCTTGAGGAAGCTCATAGTTCTGCTTATGTTATGCATCCAGGAGGTACCAAGATGTATTGTACTCTTAAGGAACACTATTGGTGGATTGGAATGAAAAAGGAAATAGCAGAGTTTGTGAGTAGGAGCCTGACGTGTCAACAAGTAATAGTAGAGAGGCAGAAACCATACGGGGCACTACAACCATTACCTATTCCATAATGGAAGTGGGTTCACATTACAATAGATTTTGTGTATAAACTTCCTACGACTCAAAAAGGACATGATGGAATCTGGGTAATTGTTGATAGACTCACGAAGTCAGCACATTTCTTGCCAATATGGGAAGATTACTAGATGGGCCAGTACGCCAAATTGTTTGTGGATGAGTTCGTACGGTTACATGGGACTCCAGAGTCGATTGTGTCAGACTGGGATCCTATGTTTACTTCGAGGTTTTGGTGGAGTTTGCATAAACCCTTTGGAACTTAATTGCATTAAGTACAACCTTTCATCCTCAGACTGACGGTCAGTTTGAGAGGACAATTCAGATTTTGGAGGATATGATGAGAGCTTGTGTACTGCAGTTTAAAGGAAACTGGGATTCACACATGTTCTATATGGAGTTCGCATACAACAACAACTATCAGTCTAGTATTGGGATGTCTCCTTTTGAGGCACTATATGGGAGACAGTGCAGGACACCGATATGCTGGACTGAGGTAGGTGAGAGAAGACTGTTGACACTAGAGATAGTGGAAATGACAGAGGAAAAGATTAGAATCATCAGGGAAAGGTTGAAGGCAGCTCAGGACCGCAAGAAAAGCTATGCGGACCGACGGACCGGAGACCTTGAGTTTGAGGTTGGAGACTGGGTTTTCTTGAAATTATCCCCCTGGAAAAGAGTTGTACATTTTGGTAGACGAGCAAAACTGAGTCCTCGCTACATCGGGCCTTATGAGATTATTGAGAGGATAGGGCCAATGGCTTACAGATTTGCTTTACCCCCGGAACTGTCAAGAGTTCACGATGTTTTCCATGTATCCATGCTGCGGAAGTATCTATTTGATGAATCTCATGTATTAGAGGCACAACCAATTGAGCTGAGAGATGATTTGACTTTTGAGGAGCAACCAGTGCAACTTCAAGATTGGAAGGAAAAAGTACCGCGCAGAAAGACTATTCCTCTGGTTAAAGGGGCTTGAAAGTCAAATTTTATTTCTAGACACTTTTGGATGTGTTTCGGGGATCGTTGCGTAGGTCTCGAACTCACGAGTTCGTAGACAGGCATCTTGCGGAAAACGGAGTTCGTGTGAGAAAGTTATGGGTCTAGATTGTTCAAGGGCATTTTGGTAATTTGGGCTTGTTGGTAATTTGGGCTTGATCATATTATCCTCATTCTTTATGGTCTAACATTCTTTCCAATACATTATCCTCATTCTGTTCTGGATTGTAATCTCTAATAAAAAATATAGCTGCATGAGCAAAAGCCCATGTCATGATGAATCTTGC